>PVLD010000973.1:0-120950 GCA_004027595.1 Dinomys branickii | reverse complement strand
TATTTTGAGATAGTGACTTGCTAAGTTGCCCTGGCTGGTCTTGAACTTGTGATCCTCCTTGTCTCCACCTCAGCAGTGGGGATTCCTGACCTTTGCTTTCTTTTTTTTGGCATATAGCATGTAAAGCTCCCAGTTTACTTCTAGGTACTATTTTAATGGTTTCACACACATTTTAATATGTTCAGATTTTCTCTCAGTTCAAAATACTAATTTTTCTCTTGATTTCATCTTTGAACCAGAAATTACTTGAAGTGTGCCAGTTTCCACATATTTGGGTATTTGCCAGAAGTATTTTAGTATTGATTTTTAGTTTACTTCCTCGCCAGAGGTATTTTAGTATTGATTTTCAGTTTACTTCCACTGTAGCCAGAGAATATATTCTGCCTGATGTGAGTCCTTTTGCATTTGTTGTGACCTGCTTTACGGCCCAGAATATGGTGTGTTTGCTGCACGCTCTGTGTGTTCTTCAAAAGAATGTGGGTAGTTTCACTACTGAGTGGGTGGGTTGGGTCAATAAGTGTTACTTGCGCCAAGTTGGCGGATCTTACTTATTTCTGCCTGCTTGTCTCTCTAGTTATTGAAACAGGGTTATGGAAGTCTTTGACAGTAATTGTAGTCTTGTCTATTTCTCTTTGTGTATCTCCTTATGTTAAGAACTTGTCTGGTTCGGTCCATAAGTGTTTAAGAACCTTAACAGATGAACTCTGTTACCAATATGAAATGTCATTTTCATTCCTGTAATGTCTTTGATCTGAAGTCAATTTTGTCTAATGTTTCTGTCTGTTATATTCTACCAGGCTCTTAGGGCAGACAGCGCTCACACCAGGGTGGGCTTTCCCATTATCCACACCCAGAACTGTGCCAACCCAATCAGTGCACTAATCTACTAATCCATACTCTTTTGTCATTTCTCCTTTCATTTTTCTTTCTTTCTTTCTTTTATTCTTTCATTTATTGAGACAGCGTCTCACTATGTAGTGCAGACTGGCCTTGAACTCACTTATATAACCAAGGCTGGTCTCTAACTCATGGCCATCCTCCTGCCTCAGCCTCCCTAATGCTGGGATTACAGGTGAATACCACCACACCCAGCTCTAATCACACACTCTTAATCCCAGGGTCAAAACCTCTAGATCCAGCCACCTTTAAAAAACCCCACCTATGACCACATGAAGCGTTGGGGGAACATCTAGACACAAGCCATGTCCCCTTACTTAACATATTTGTGTCTGAAAAGTGTTTCTTCGGAGATGTGTCATCAGGTCTTGCTCCTTCCTCTAGTCTAAGGGCCTCTGCCTCTTAGTTGGGTAGTTAGGCCATTTACATTTGATGTGCTCATTGTTATGGGTAGCTTTAAATCTGACCCATTATTTTAGAAATTCCATCTGTTCTTTGTTCAGTTTTTTCTCTTTTCTTTTCTGCATACATGTGCCTATAAAACAAAAACGGCTTTATAAATATTCTAGCTGCTAAGCTTTATTACCTTGTGATATAAACTAACATCATATATCTATTTATCCAAAAGTCAGAGGCTCCTCAGAGTTTATTTTGAGGCCATGTAAGGAAACTTTTAACTCCTCTAGCTTTTTTTCTCTACCAGTTGTGCTAACTGCCAGGATGAGTCTCAGGATAGGGCAAAAAAGAAAAATAAAAAACAAAATTTATGTGAGCTCAAAAGAATTTTTTAATGAAGCAACTACAGTTACTTTAACTAGTTATTAAAACAGATTAACAGGCAGAGAGACAACAAAACATGTAAAACATTAAATCAAAATGTACTTGTAGATGCATTGGCCGTATCTGTTATAATTTTAGGTTCAAAACTATAGACTAGTCAGTTAGAACCTTCCCTAGGGGTTATCAATTAGTGCTTCTTTTTGTTATGTAAGTCTTAACAGCATTTCCATTTTGTACTGTAAGCTACTCTGAGTATCTTTTTCTGGTTAGTTAACATCACAGATTTACAATCAGTAGGAGTCAGGAGAGCTGTAGATTGCTAGATGGGATCTTTGTTGATTTTTCCTCCTTATAAAACCAAGTTTGAGAACTTGTCTCTTTACTCTTTAAGTTACACTCGGAGAAAAATCAACTTCCTAAAAAAATCCATCTTAAATTGGTTGCAAGTTTATAAAATATAACTGAAACATGACATTTGGGGAACAATGTGTTACCCACAATCATTTAAGATGTACTACATGCCGTTAAGATCTATCCTGTGTACTTTTGGAAAGAGATAAGAGTAGAAAGAAAAGGGAAAAAAAGAGAGAGAGAAAAGACGGTATCCTACTCAAGTCACCTAAGGTCACAGGCTGCATGAACACCCACCTCATCCCAGGGTCACACTGCTTGTGCAGCTCAGAGCACGTCCCAGAGTTGGAGCTGCCCAGGGACAGCTCTTCTCCATTGAGTTGGAAGGGGGCAGAGCAGCTCTGCTGTGTTATCCCAGAGTCAGAATTAAGTATGTGCTTGGGGGCAGGAGGTGGGGCAATTATCCTGTTATCTCAGAGTCGGAACTGTTGTCAGGGGCAGGCAGCTGTGCTCTTATCCAAGGATCTGAACTAGGAGATGGGATAAGACTCCATTCTTATCCCAGAGTTGGAACTGGCTAGGGGCTGTCTGCTCTTTCCCCAGAGTTGGAACTGCTCAAGGGGGCCTCTGCTCTGTTACTTCAGCGTCAGATCCACATAAGATTGGCAGCTTTGCCCTGCTTTCTGTCACTGACTAATCTTGGCATCTCTCTTACCCATAGTTGTGCAGAAATCTGTTGCTCATGTCCAGGGTCATTGTCCTGGCACATAGCTACTCCAGCCTTCATCGGCTTCTTAGGAAAGCAAGAAAAAGGAGTTGTACATAACAGGTGGACTTTATGCAAAATTTACCCAAAAGATCTTTGCATTTAGGAACCTGTAACATACAGAATGAACTCACAGAAGTTTAAAAAGTTTGGAGATGTCACTTAGCAACTACAAATCACGTGCCATCTTAGATAGGGAGATAAACTTGAATAATACCAGAAACAAATAAGGGGAACAGAGGAAGCAAGCTAGCAGAGGCTCCAGAAAAAAATACTATAGCTAGGGCTAGACAGGGTGCCCTAGGACCCAGGAAGGCCATGGTAGACAGCTGAAGGGTTGAAGTGTAGCCCTTCTCATGAGCTTGTGAGCCTCTTCTACCAGCAAGGAAACATGGAGACCAAGTGCTTCCCCTCCCCCGCACTTGGTGGGACACATAGGAACTGTCTTCAGAGCCATGAGAACGCTTTCTGAGTTCCCCAGCTCCAACTGATCTTCTTCTGTCCTCTAGCTCCTTGCCTCCTCCTGATAGCTAATAACACGAAAATTAAAGGATTTGACAGATGAAACTTCCGACTAACAGGAAACCTCAGAGATGGATAGTAAGGACAAGAAGGGGACTGGGGATTTCTTAGGGGAAATAGGAAGTGAAAAAGAAAACCATTAGGCTTCTTCCTGTTCATAGAATTTACCTGGTCCCAAGGATAATCCCAGGTATCACCTGAATGACGGCTTGAATCTGCATGGCTTAGAAAATTTTTCTTTCTTTTTCTTCTTCTTTTTTTTTGTGAGGCTTAGGAAATGTTTCAAGCCACCTAAAAAGAAGGGAGCCATGGCATCAGGTAGACCAAGCTTATGCCCTTTGGTTTTGAAACAGAGAGAGACAGAGAGAGACAGAGACAGAGACAGAGGAAGTGCTTAACAGAGCAGTTTATAGGTTCTCCTTTTACCTAAAGTGTTTAGGATCCTAAACTGTGCATGACTTAAGGAGATTGCTTAAGATGCTAGATGAGTCTATCCCTATGTGTCTCCCCAATGAGTAAATTTTAGCTCCATCTGACCCAGGAATGGGAATGTTGACTTGGTGGAATACTTAATGAGGTGCTACATATCACAGAGGATACGTTTCAACACTTCTTCCCATTTCTGGCTAGAGGGCCAGGGCCTGTTTCCTCAGGGCTTTTATATGCAAGCATTCATTTTCTAGGGATTTGGGAACCTCTAGCTGCCCAAAAGGGAAAACTCTAAGGCTTCAGAAGTCTACAGACAGGGAGAGAGGAAAAAGGAAGAAAAAAAAGAGATAAACTATGCTTCAGAGTGAAGCAGGAGATTAGGGCATGGCAAATTGGCTGGGGAAATAGGCATGATCTGTTAGTTAGAAGTTCTGGGACACATTCATAGAACAGTTGCCAAAGCCTTGCATGTGGAACCAATCAGAGAGTGCTATCTTCAGTTCTCATGAGAGGTCAAGCAGGTTTTCAACAGGATGTTCTTGACCTCATGTCAGCCTGAGGGGTGGTATTATAGACAGCTAAGTTAGGTAAAAATATTATAGGCAGTCAAACAGAGCTAGGCCCTTGATAGAGTCAGTGCAGAAGATAAGAACATGTGGCTGGAGGCTCATCCGTTGAAGGCCAGGCCTCGAGATAAAGACAGAATGATCATGTCTACATGCATTCTCCCAAGGGATAAGTCGTAATACTATAATTGGTATTTCCTGGTCCAATAAAGACTAGATAGACATCTGTTACCTGGGTAGATGACAAGGACCTCCTGACTCATCTCTTCCAAAGAAAGTTTTTGTTCTTTCCATGTACACTTGCTGCATAACTTGCTTCCCTTTGGACCAATATTGTCTAATGTACCTGTAATTATACTACCCTACTGGTTAATCTGGTTAATCATAGTAGTAACTCACATTGTACCCACCTTGTGATTTTTGTACCTACCTTGTGATTCTGTTCTATAAAACTTCCTTTGAGAAATGAGCTCATTGGTAACCCATTTTCTAGGTTCTCTCCTGTCTCTCTCAGGAGCTGTCTCTTCCGATAAAATTTTTCTACCCTTAACCTCTGCTGTACCTTAGAATTCATTCTTTGATTTTGGGGAACATGAACTTAGCATGTTGGACATCTAGCAGGTTGGGAATTACATTTATTTTCCTTATTGCATTTGGAGGTCCTATTTAGAGGCCCCTGAAAGTGGATTACCACTGAGGTTCTTGTTCAGGGGTAACTTATACAGCAAAGTCACAGTATGTTTACAATGTGGGTCAATCTACAATCACTACAGTACAGATGCTTATCTAATATTGGCCCAATAAGGAAGCAGGTCACATAGCAAGGATACATGGAAAGAACAAAGGCATTTTGGGGAGGAGATGGGTCCAGGTGCTCTGGTCACCCACGTGGGTGACTGATGTTTATCTGGACTTTACTGGTGATACTAATTATAGTATAATCTCAAGTTATTGCTTATCCTTGGGGAGGTGTGTAAGCCTGATCATTTCATCTTTATCTTGAGGCCTGTCCTTCTTCAGATGAGCCTCCAGTGACAATTCTGATGTTTTTATTTTCCTGCTGACTTCCTAGAGAACCCAGTCCCTTTCTGACTGTATATTAATTTCTATCTAACTTAGCTGCCTATAATACTACCTTTAATAAACCTTTGCTACCATTTGCACTTGTCTTGACCAATTCTTTGCACAGGACAGAAAGAACCTAGAAACTGGAAGAGAGGACCAAAAGGAGCCTCACTACCACCACTACTGTGTGAATGAGGGAGGATCCCTGGTCTGGTGGGCACAGAGGAGGAGAGATGAAGGGGCCCTGTCCACTCCACAGGCTTCTTGCATAGTCCTCTCTTTTTAATGTTGCCACCTCACTGTCCAGAGAGTTTTCACTAGCATAAGAGGACCTCAGAAGGGTGACATCCCTCAAACCACACCATAGGAAGAAACAGACCTTGTCCTCTGGAGCCTGACCGCTCCCCTGAGAACTTAGGAGTCAGGGTTGGCTGGGGCCATGAGCTTGCCTTTTGCACAAACAACTTAACCAGTGTCGTGTCCAAAATCCTCTGACTCCACCCCCAGCTGCCCAGAGTATCACTGATGGCTCTGGATTCCACATCCAAGGCACCCCCAGGAGCCTCATCTACAGATCCCCCATGGGCAACTAAGCTGCAGACTTCTGAATCCAAGTTTCTGTCTGTCCTGAGGGATGGTGCCCCTCCACTGGAGGCCAGATGTTGTATGCACCCGGCCCCTTTAATCACCACAGTCCGCTGTGGCTTATTGTTTGCTGTGGCAGGGCAGGATTCTCCCAGGCGTGCCCAACAATGAGGGGAGGAGTGTTCAAAGGGCCTGAATAAACAAGCAGTACACTTTGGGGACAATGGACAGTGTCTCCAGGCTGGGAGGAACCTGTGGAATCCCCGACATCGGGCTGGCTCCAAGCGAGGCGCTGTGGGCAGGCAGAGCCTTGTGCTTTGTGCAGTGGCTTAATGAGCTGGAAAACACAATTGGCTTCCCTAGCTGTGAAAATTGCTTCAAGGGCAGTGGCGTCACTTAGCTGCTTGGAGACCCCAGGATTGATCTCCTTTGTCTCAAAGGCCCTGCACATCCTTGCAGGGGCTGCAGCACTATGCTGGGGCTCTTCCAAGGAAGACTCCAAGCATTCCCCAGGTGGAAGGGGACCCAAGAATTCAAAGGCTGTAAGCACAAACTTGAGGGCAATGCCTGTTTTCTGCCTGCTCAATTTTCCATAGCCCCCTTTTGGAGTCCTTTTGTAAAAGATAGGCTCTCCCCTGAGGTAGGGTTCCGTGGAGCAGTCTCTGCCAGGGCAGGTGGCTACACAGATGACTCTCAGCTCTGCACAAGAGTGGGCCCACAACAAAGGACAAGTCTCAGGGCCAGCACAAGCTGAGGTCTGATCCAAACACCAGTCACACCTGGATTCCAAGGGAGAAGTGGATATCAGCGAAGTGCATAAGGCCTCCATAACTGTCCTGGCTCTACCAGGAGAGGCTGTGCAAACTAAGCGCATGACTTAACCTCTCTGGGCCTCAGTTTCCTATTCAGTCTCCCACTAAGTTGCTAAGATATGCAATGGAAACACACTTTGTAAACAAAAAAATTTATTTTCTGTAGTCATCAAAGCCCTGCCCACCTCTCTCTTGCCACACTCATCCTGGGTTGGGGGTCATGTTGTACTGTGAGAAGCAGGGACACTGGACCCTGCAAAGGTGCCCTCTACCCCTTCCCCCTGCCTTGTGGCAGGGGTGGGCCCACCAGGACAGAGAGGCCCCTAATGCCTCTTAGCCACTGCTGAGAGGCTTCTGGTGATGTACTGTAATCCAGCTTAATCCTGTTGGGCCCTCAGATTGGCTTGTCAGTTGCCACATCCCTGCAGGCACAGGGAGACCACACACAGTATGTTCAATTGATCTTGATCATTGATTCTGGCTAGAGCCTGCCCCAGGTGCCCTGCCACTGCTGGGTCTCTTGGGACCTGGGGCTTCATACCAGCACACACAGGCATCAGGCGCTGGACGTCTGCTGACAGGCTGATGTGCAGCCTCACTTGCTTTATCCTGGGTGAGATTTTTCACATACAAAAGGCAACATCAGGGAGACCCACCAAATGGGGCCTCACCAGCAACCTTAGTTAAACAGGAGCAACAGGATGACCACACTGAGCACTATGGTCCTACATGCAGAGCAAGGACACAGAAAAGCCTGCCTGTTAGAACCATAGCCAAATTAGTGTCAGTAACTCAGGTGAGACACAGACAGACTTGCTCTAGGAAGATTCAGCTTTCCTGCCTGCCCCACTTGTCTATGCAGCCAGGTCAAGAAGAAGCAGAGGAGCTGCAGAACTGTGTAATCCTCTCTGTTCTCCATAATGGCATGTGGTAGGTGCCTCAGCCTTCCTGGGAGAGGCAAGGGGTAATCGCACATGGAGGAAACCCTAAGGTTCAGCTATAACAGCAAATGAGACAGGGAGAGGACACTTAAATGGTTTGGTCAGGGATCAGACTTAAGTGCCATCAGTGGCCTGATGACAGACAAGAGGCCACCAGGCTGGTGTGGAAGATGAGGAGGGAAATAGGAGGTGAATCAGAGAGGGGAGCAGGAGCCTGCTTGTGGCCTAAAACAAGTTGGAGTTTTGACTTTACTTCTAGTGGAGAGGTGGAGACTCCTGCCACACAGCTTTGGACAATCACTGCATGTGCTCAGTGGAGAGTCAGCCACAGGGGCTACAGGGTTAGCTGCTCCTGCCCACTAGATTACCCCAAGTCTTTGCAACTGAAAACAGCAGACACCTCAGTTTCACATAGCTTGGAAGGCCAGACCCAGGGAGAGCTCAGCAGGATGGTTTCTTTATAGTTGCTCCCCAGCAGACATCTCTGTAGGAATTCCTCAGCTGGGAGCTGGATGTGGTGGCATATGCCTGTAATTGCAGCACTCAGGAGGCTCAGGAGCCATGAGTTAGAGGCTACGCAGTGAATTCAGGGCCACCTTGAAATACATAGCAAGACCCTGTCTCAAAAAAGAAATTCTCTGCTCAATAAACACATAGGTAGCTAAGAGAGTGACCCAAGGGTGTCTTGGAGTGTATTTCCAGCTGGCACAGGGGGATGAATTCCTCATGGTCACCACTGTTGTGTTATGCCTTTCATGAATGAGATACCAGGTGCAGTCGTGCTCAAGACCAGGGGAAGGAAGCCCCATCAACTGAAAGAAAACATTTCAATGACTGTGGACATATTTTAAAACCATTCCAAAGCCTCAGGCATGGAGGGAGAGATGGGAGGAGGGTGGAACAGTGTGAAGGATAGTAACTTAGTATGATTCCAAGAACTGGTTCTAGATGTAGGGAAAAGAGCCCCACGGTGGGACCCCAGAAACTGGGGCTGTATCCTGATTCATCTGCTTGGAGTTGCCCCTCCAGAGGCAGCACAGCCTTGTCCATCCTTGGGGTACAGTCCAAAGTCCTGATGAGTCTAGAGGTCAGGCCCAAGGGTAGGCAGTGAGTGATGCCCTGCTCAGGAAGAGTTGGAAACCAAAGCATTACCCAGAGCCTCTAGACCTCAAGCCCTGACCAGGAATCTGGGGAAACAGGGCTGAAATCAGGATCTCCATGGAGAGCAAGAGCAGATTAAGGCCTGGCTATCTTGCAGAATAGGTCCTACTTGATAAAGACATAGGCAGCTAAGAGGGTAGATGTTCATAGCCTAAAGTTCCTTATGTTTCAAAACAATCTAAGATAGTAATTAATAACAAGCTCTGAGCATCTGAAACCAATGCCTGGGCAATAGGTCTAATTGGCTTCTTCTGGTGTCCTGGAAGAGAGGACCCTTTGAGCTGGGGATGCATAGGGGGTAGCACTAGCTCTTACTGCCCTGGGCAGCTATCCTGTGTCCAAGACCCTGACCAACATGTGTGGCCTCTGTGTAGAGTCCACTCAGCAGCACGCAGGCCTCTGTGTTGGCCAACCTTGAACAAAGCCCTGTCTGGCACCAAGATCTACACCCACCCTTCATCCCAAGTGGGCCCAGACTGTGAGCCTCTATCTAGCCATTGCCCTCAGCCACCTACATGTTGCTTTTCTGGGCTATGTGCAGAATCTTGGAGATATTGGACCAAGGACTGGCAGCAATCTGCCGAGAGTCCAGGGTGCCAGGGAGCCATGGAGGGCCTGAGCTGGAGCTCCCTGTGTTCAGAGGGACTAGTAGACTGGCAGGGGTGGGGTGGGGCTAGGGCAGGGATAGGACCCTGAGCTGAGGCAGAGCTGAAGGACGGAGGCTCTGGCTGCCTCATAATCCCAAAGGCAAGCAGAACCCCCAGGGCTTAGGTGACACCTGGTGATGATGTTGCCAAGGCTTCTGCCTCTGCCCTAAGGCCCTGCAGGCCAGCTCCGCTGCCCTTCTACCGGGCAGGGTGATGTGTGAGTAGGAGCAAGTAGGTGTCCAGATGTTCGAAGACCATGGCCACTCTGGGCAGCTTCGGCACCCCCAGGTTCTGCTGTGTTTGAAGGACTGCCTCTGTGTCCCTGTGAGAGGTCACTGATCGTCCCATACTCCCACGGCAATCTCAGGAGACACTAAATGAAACGCGGCCTCCCTGCATGAGGAACATGTCTAAAGGGCTTCTCCGGCTTCTTCGGTTGCTGAATCACAGTACAAGTTCTGCAAACACCAGGGTGCGGCGCTGGCGCCTCCCTCACCTTGATCCGCCTGAGTGAAGCCTCCTCTGGTGATTCCCAAAGCTGGTCCGGAGCTCGCAGCCCTCCCCTTTGCTGTGTGAGCGCCCGGGCTTGCAGGACGGGGAGAAGGCCGGAGCGCGGGCTGGGCCGCCGGCCGCTCTGCCCGGACCACTGGGCTCCCGCGCCCGCTCCTTTGTCATGCACATGAGGGCGCCACGGCTGAAAAAGGGTTCCCTTCAATCAGAGCCACATGAAGGGCACTTTTCTTCCCCGTCTGAGGCTTGGCACATGCCTGCTGCTTCCAAGTGGCCTCTCATTCAAAGGGCCCGGCCCCCATTCTTTGTCCCTCCAGGTGCCGGCCGGCGGCCCCTGGCAGCTGCTGCGCGTTCAGAGGCTCTATAGAGCCAGCTCTGCAGGTGAGCCTCCTGGTCAAAGGCGCTTTCAGGCGTCGCCAGGGAGCGGACTCCGAGCGTGTCGCTGCTCGCAGGGCCAGCACAATGGCCGCGCCACTCACAGCCACCGCCCGCCCCGCCCTCCCTGCCCGCGCGTGCTTCCGACGAAGGCGGCAACCGGGTGCAGCCCGATGGCCGGCCGGGTCTCCCTGCTGCTCGGTGCCCGCCCCGTCTCCTGCGCTCCTCGCCCCTTCCCTTTTGGGACCCCCATCCACCTTCTTCCTTGCACCCCAACCCCAGTCCCTTCTGCCCCTCGCCCCTGCCGCCACCCTGGTACTGATTGGCTCTCTGAGCTGGGACTCTTAGCGCGCTGCCCGGCTAAGGGCTGCCCTCCTGCCGCTGGTTTCAGCTTTTCATCCTTTCCTTTTCTCTTTATTGACTCCAGCCCTTGGCTCCGGGCAGGAGCTCCGCTGGGCGGGGCAGTGGGTGACCTGACCTCAGGACCTGGGAAGCCTGGCGCCCTCCTCCTGGCTGGTGCGCATAGGCCCTGACCTTAGAAAGCACTGGTCGCCCACCGACTCGACTGCGCCCCCCCCCGGCACCCCATGGCTCCATGTTCCCGAGGCTCCTGTCTTCTGGTTATGCCGATGTTTCTTGAAAGAATAAGGACAGAAAATTCGAGAGCTTTTCGCGACTGTCACCAAGGCCTCTCCCCCTCCATCCAGGAATCTCAACCTCAGGGAGCTAGATACAGCCTTTGTCCGACCTGGGCTGGATGGTGCAGTTGAGTCCATCCCCAAAGGGCTGTCACTTTCTGGCTCTCCAGGGGGCACTGTCCTGCCCAGAGCACTTTCCAGGGCCATAGTGCCTGTAGACAGATCACACACGCTGTCTTTGTAAGAGGGGGATAGGGAGGAGGGAGGAAAGGTGGGGTTAGGGATTTTACCACACATACAGTGCACTCACTCGTGGGGAGCGGGGAGCAGCATAGGAATATGTAGGGTGCTGTCTGTCTGTACTTCCCCACCCCAAGGAGACCCATCAGAACAGAGAGGAGGAGCTGAACCTTAAGGACTCCTTCCCTGAGTCACCACTTTATACCAGCGTCAGACCCATGGAATCTTCCCTGAGTTGAGGCCTCTGGGAACCATCACGGGGGGGGAGTAGGGGGCTTTATGTCTGTGCCTAGGCCCCTGAGGCCCCTCCCTGGCTGTTTCCTACCACCCAGGATGGGAGGCTGCAGTGGTGTCATCCAGTATTGGCTTCTCGACAGCCTCAGCCACACAAGCATCTTGAGCTCGGAGGCTGATGCAACCCTGAGTCAGGTGTTTTCTGAGAAGTAAAGTGGACATGATGCTGATGACAGGTCATATTTTCCAGAAGGGCATTGGGGGTCCTCAAAACCCCGCCAAGATGTGTGTGGGAGGGGAGTGTTGGCTTGCTTCCTGGGTGCCAGGCTGCCCCAGCCCAGCTTTGGAGCTTGTCCCTTACAGCCTGAACCCAAGGCCTGTGCTTTGCCCACCTGACCTGCCTCTGGACCCTGCCCTTGCTCTTCATCTGAGCCTGATGGGCAAATGGCACTCAGAGGCACCTGGCCACAGGACAGAGAGATGGGCACCTTCTCTTCAGCTGAGGAGCCAGCGTCAGTGCCAGTCCTTTGTGAGTGTAGGAAAAATCAAGACAAGGAAAGGACAAGGGGTAGAGAGAGGACACATGGCCCACAGCTGGCTCCTGCTCGGTCCTTCAGCAGGAGTTTAGGGGCTTCCCTTGGCCTTGGCATCTGTGGCTGGCAGGGATGGGTCAAAGCTGGGCCTGTTTCCAAAGCCATTGCAGAGAACAAACAAGCAGGAAAGAAAGGAGCATCACATGTGTGCTTCAAGTTAATGAATTATAGCACAGATCACATAGCGGCTGCTGCCTTTAGGCACCTCCCAGGCAGCTGCCTTTTGAGACAGCTTCTCGCAGCTCTTAATCCACACAGCTGCAGCTATGTGCACATGGGCCACATGCAGGACTGTCTTCTGTGTGAAATATTGTTCTCAATTTAGAATTTAGAAGGAAGTCAAGAGACAACTGGGTGAGCATTGTGCAGATGTGAGCCTTCCTTCTGGATTCTGATCCCACTGTGAGCTTGAGGACACCCTGCACTGCATTTGTGCAGCTCAGAGCATCTGTGGGGCTTGGTTCCACTGGCAGTTAGTTTCAGGCCTGATGACTTGGTATCTTGTTCAGTGAACAGACCCAAGGACATGTTGCCCTGCTGACCCAGTGGCCCAGGGTCCTTGATGTCATTGCCTTACAGGATACCTGACTCTCACTTCCAGGCAATGCTATAGCCTCACTGTTCCTAGGCTAAGGGTAGGCCAAGACACCTCAGAGTTGGCCACTGGGTGAGCTGGAGATACCCAGGCCTTGACCTAGTGAAAGGCCTATCAGAAGGAGGAGCCATTCCTGGTGGAATAATAGTACCTGCTGAATGTCCACTTGCTAACCCTCCCAAAGCCTGCGCCAGGAGGCCCTACCTACCTGGCATGGCCTGCTCACAGCTCCATGAACTCTAGTTCTGGAGGACCCAGCTTCTCCAACCGAGGCATACCAGAACCTACCCCTAGACCCCTGTGCCCAATGTGGAAAAGCCATCTGGCAGCCTGTGTTGAGATTTACAAAAGAGCCATAACTACCCTCTTCCCAGACAAGACATGTTCCAGTGTCCACCATGTCTACTCCTGGGGGTAACAGGGATGGCGGTAGGGGGGTTATCTACATGCTGGCTGGCTCACAAAGGGACAGCAGAGGAGAGCAGAAAGCCTACCAAGGACTTTGACATCTTAGGCTAGTGTGTGGCTGGGTCTGGGGGCTGCATCAGTCAGAGTTGAAACACTAACTCCTCAGAAAGGACATGGAATCAACATGCAGATCCCGCCTACCCCATCACCTGCCCTTATTTAGTCCTCAGACCCTCCCTTGAATTCAAAACAGGTTGGGAGCCACGCATGTGTGAAGGCCTGTAATGCCATCACTCTGGAAAGCTGGGCGATTTAAGTGACTTAGAGAGAACCTGTCTCAAGGAAAAAAAAGAAACAAAGAAACAAGCAGAGAAAGAATTACTATAAGTATGTAAGTGATGGATACATTAATTAACCTGATTGTAGTAATCATTTCAGAAAATATATGTACCTCAAAACATGATGTTCTAGCTGGGCGTGGTGGCACATGCATGCCTATGGTTAATCGCAGCACTCAGGAGGCTGACTGAGGCAAGAGGATCACTGTGAGTTCAAGGCCAGCCTGTACTACAAAGTGAGACCCTGTCTCAAACAAACAAACAAACCCAAAAACCCATACCAAACAAAAAGACCCAACCACGCCCCCCAAGCCCAAAAATACATATGATGTTGGCACTGGGAAGCTAGAGGCTAATGCAGTGAGGAACTGGCCCCTCACTTCCTTGGCCCTCAGTACTTTGTGTCCTTGATTAAAGAATTCAGCCAAGACACGCAGTGCAGAAGTATTATAGATAGCTAAATTAGGTAGAAATATGGGCAGTTAGAGTTAGGCCCTTGAAGGCGTCAGTGCAAAAGATATTACAACTGTGGCTGGAGGTGTATCCGTTGAAGGTCAGGCCTCAAGATAAAGATGGAATGGCTACATTTACATACTTCCTTGTGGGGTAAATGATAAAGATCGAGATTCTGAATAGGCATCAATCACCCAGGTGGTGACCAGGACCTTCTGACCCATTCTTCCAAAAATGGTCCTTGTTCTTTCCACGTGCATGTGCTATATGACTTGCTTCCCCATTGGATCAACATCACCTAAGTGGCTAAATTTGTAACCTTGATCGCATGTTGATCATAGTTTTGTCCCGTGTCGTACCTACCTCATGATTTTGTATCCACTTTGTGATTTTGCTTTCTTTGCCAACCCACTTTCTAGGTCCCTTCCTGTCTCTCTCAGGCAGGAGCTGTCTCTTCCTCAATAAAATTAACCTCTTAACCTCTGAACCTCCACTGTTCCTTAGCATTCATCCTTCCATTTTGGAGAACATGAACTTAGCACATTGGACATCTAGCAGGTGGGAGTTTAGACTATTTCCCATCTATCATTTGGAGGTCCTGTATAAGAAGTACATATAGATAGAATTTGTTGTAAAGTAGCTATACATAGAGGTAGGCCTTCGAGTGAGAAGGTGGAAGGTGCCACAAAGACAGCTGCCCCAAGTGGAGTTTGGACATCTGTGTGTGTAACAAAGAGTTACTCCTGGTGTTCAGACAACTAGGATAATTATGATGCCTTTAGACATTTTTACTTAGAAGTTACTTTGGAATTACAAAATGTCTTCCTGTGTCTTTTAACTAGTGTTTCCTCAGGGACTTTCATCATGTAAGGAAATTATGAAAGAAAATCTAGGAAAGGTAAATTCTTAATTAGGTCAGGTCTCAGCCCTGCGCTGACTCCTTCAAAGGCCTAGCCCTGTCTGACTGCCCTTGGGCTGAGACCAAGGCAGGAGAGTCTTTAAAAAAACATTTCTCTTCCTGATGTCATTGGACTGTAAGCTATGGCAGCCAGGAATGCAACATTTCTTCTTCCGGAGTTATGCACTCAGATGGCCAGTATCAGAAGAAATGTGCACAATGTATAACCTTAAGATGTCACTGTAGTGGGAATGGTGGTTCAACCCTATAATCACAGCACTTAGAAGGCTGAGGCAGGAGGATCCCCGTGAATTCAAGGATAGCCTGGGCTACATAGCGAATTTAAGTCCACCCTACTGAACTACACAGTGAAACCCTGTAAAAAAAACAAACAACCGGAAAACAAAAAAACAAAGATTGTGCTCTGTGGGATTGCTTTAGGTCTGAGACCTAACAAATAATTATAAATGTATCGTACATTGCCATCTTTCTTTAACTGGCAGTGTATACTATTTTGGACCCTGGACCTTTGTTTCTCAAGCCTTCTAATTCTTCTAACTACCTGCCTAAAAATGTTATGCATCTTAAATATATATGATTTGATTTGCTAATTACTCAATAAAAAGAAAAATTGTTAAACCAAATAAATAAATAAATAAATAAATAAATACCTAGATTACAATTTACTTTTAGGCCAATTTACTTTCCAGCCAGAGGTGGTGGCTTGTACTTGCAATCCCAGCACTGGGGAGGCTGAGACAGGAGAATTACTGTAAGTTCGAGGCCAGGCTGAGCTACAGCTGAGTTTGAGGAAATAAGCAGTTAAAATACTGCCCAGGCGAGGTGACAGCCCACCGCGCAGGGCCATGCAGGTGCACATCTGGCCTTGGTGGAAGAGCTGTGAGCAGGTAAAATCAGCGGAGGGGGTGGGGTCAGCATTCGCTTGCTGAGTCACCCCCCTCCCCGCCAGTGGGTCTGAGCTGGACCTGGATCCAGAGCTCCGCAGCTGAGGAAGGTGATGACAATAAGCTGAGGTTGGTGTGTCTTACTGCAGCGCCATCTCCTGGAAGCAACCGCCAAGTCTGACCCTGTCAGCTAGGCAGCAGTGGTGCCTTTGTGTTCTGACTGTTTATGTGTCTGCTGGAGTTGTCCCTCAAGGACATGTGAGGGATCCAGAGAACCTGCCATGAAACTTGTTTTGAGAATTTTAGTGAAATAGCAGGAGCAGCACAAGCGTTTGCTTTCCCAGAGCCACTGCCCAGCCAAGCTTTGTTTGTAGGAGCCTGTGGTTGGAGATGTGGGAAGAGACAGGTCCTTGTCCACTTCCGGTCAGAGGTCCCTAGAGCTCCCCTCAGTCCCAGCCTCCCAGCACCAATGCAGGACCTTGGAGGTGAGTGGTGGATGTGGGGCTTCTGCCCCAAACCTCAGCTTATCTGTAAGTGAGCTGCTGATCTCCAAAGATCAGCCAAATTTGAAGTCCAGTACAATGCAGACATTCCAGGTACCTCTCCACTCTCAGCAAGGTGTTGTGGTCCTTCCAGGAGCTAGTATAGAGGCTGAATGGATGGTACCAGTGTCTGAGGAGTAGGATTCCGTGGGGGCCCCCTGTGAGAGGACACCAGCAGGCAGGGGTGTGAGGGACAGAGAGAGATTCTGCACAAGACAACTCTGACTCAGTGCTATTATGGGTGCTGATCGGACCCTATTGTAATTTAAGACCTGGGGACTGCCCAAACCCAGCATGCCAGGAGTTGGTGATGGGCACAACTGGGGCAAGTGTTCTGGAAGACTTGAGGCTTGCTACAGAGGCTTTGAATGTTCACAGCTTTTTAAAAGGCTGTGTGGGGCATCAGAACCAAAGGCTTCTGGCATCTGATCTCTGAGATGTCCCAGACTGAGTACCCATTTGGAAAAGCCTCAAGGAGTTGTAGAGCATGCTGGCTCTGTTCATGGTAGCTTCTGTGGCCTTCCAGGGCTCGCTGGAATTTTTGTGGACTCTACTAGGTCCTCGGGTCTGCCTCTCTCCCCAGCAAAATTGCAGCATGGAACAAGGACTCCAGTGGCACACATGAGAATGTCAGCCTCACCACAAAGCTGGTGTTGTCCCCAACCCCAGCCATATGGAATCAAGCCCAAGCCCACAGGCTACAGAACAGGTGCCCAGGACATTAAGGGATCTGTCCTGGGAACAGGTATACTCAGGCCAAAAATGCAAACATTTCAAGAATGCAGGAACTCCAAACACCCAATCCAAAAATGGGCATCTGAGATGAATATGCACTTTTCAGATGAAGAAATACAAATGGCAAATAAATATATGAAAAAATGTTCAACATCATTAGTCATTTGAGAAATGCAAATTAAAACAACACTGAGATTCCATCTCACCTTAGAAAGTATGTCTATCATTAAGAAATCAACCAATGACAAATGCTGGAGAGACTGTGGGGGAAAAGGAACACTTCTCCACTGCTGGTGGGAGTGTAGATTGGTAAAACCACTATGGAAATCAGTTTGGAGATTCCTCACAAAACTAGGATTAGCAGCCCCAGTTAACCCAGCTGTTCCCCTTCTGGGTATTTTCCCAAAAGAATTAAAAACATTATACCACAGCAATATATGTGTACCCATGTTTATAGTAGCGCAATTTGTCATAGCTAAATCTTGGAAACAACCCAAATACTCATCACCTGAGGGATGGATAAAAAAGATGTGGTATTTCTATACAGCAGAGTATTATTCAGCCATAAAAAATAAACTTGAGGCTTTCATAGCTAAATGGATGCAACTAGACACCATATTCATAAGTGAAATAAATAGGACCCATATGTGTAAACATCATATTGCCTCTCTAGTGTAAGAACATGAAAGAGTAAACAAAATCCAAAATGTACAATGGATAATATGAAAGGGAAAGAAATTGTGCAAAGGAAGGAACAACTGGGATGAGGGAAAGAAAAAAAAGAAAGAATATACTAAGGATATATATTATATATATATATATATATATATATATATACAGCTGGGATAACTGTACTGCAGGTGTCTGGTGGTTTATTGAAAGGAACAGTTAATGTTAAAATTAATATATTTTGACCAACTTTGCATGCTTATATCTGGAATCTGGGCAACTTGTTTGAAGACAACAATATGCAATGTAACAACCATTGGTGAATTCCTACCATCCAGTGTAGTGACACTCTGTATTGTCTCTAATGTTTTTTAAAAATTATTATTTTCATATTCTCTTTAATGGTTTGATCAATCTTCCATTCTTATATCTGGTAATCTGAGCAATTTCATTGAAGATAACAATATGTACTATAACAACCACTGTTCATCCCTACCATTTGGTTTGAAACCCCTTTCTTTGTGTTGTTTGTATTTTACCATCATTCTTTTTTTTTTCTTTTTACTATTATCTTTAAAATTAAAAAAAAATGCAGGAACTCCTGGGCCTTTCTGGAACTCTGGGGCCTGAGAGGCTTGCTATGTGTACATGCAGGTGCACACATACCATGGAAGGAAGTCTGGATCTGACAGAAGTGACCTGAGTCAAGTAGGCAGGCCCCAGGGCCAAGACTCTCCAGGATCCCATGGCTCAGCTGAGCCTTGCAGTGGGTGATGGTGATAGGCCAAGGGATCCCTTGCCACATTCCTCCTTAAGGCCAGCAGGGAGCAGCTTTTAGATGCCCACAATATTGACACACTGGATCTAAGTCCCAGGGAAGGTGGGGCCTTACCCTGGGACAGAGTGACCTTTGGAACTTGGTCAGATGCACCCTACAGTGTTAGGTGGGGCTGAAGACAACCCCAGTTTCCTGTATGAGAAGCCCTGAGCAGGTGACTAGGGCAGTGAGGACCTCAGTGCAAAGGACGTCAGAGGCCCAGAAGCCTCATTCTGGAGCCAGGTACCCATCACTGGCAGGGGAAGTCTCAGGTCTGGTGCTTTCAGAGGCACCAGGATACAGATAAGAAACAGTTTCTGCATCAGGCCCCAATGGCTGTACAGCCCTAACAGCACAGCTGGCCAAATAAAGACTGTGCCAAGTCTCCCTGTCCCTGATTCCTGAACCTCAACTGCTGGTGAGCAACAGAACTGCCTCCCTGGCTGAGGTCCAGTAGGTGGTCCTGGGCTTGTCTTCTCACCTATTTTTGCCAGGTTCTAAGGAAAATCCATTCAGTTATTGAAGAAGCCCCCTTGGCTATCCCATGGACAGTTACCCTTTCTGGTGACCCCAATGGGTCTCTACCCTTATGAAGGTGCCATACCACCTGGGAGATGATTGTACACCAGTTCTAGATTTCCCATCTTCCTAAACCTGAAGCATGTCAGGGTCACACTGAGAGGTCATAATGTGGGGTGCTAAAAGGTAGTCATACAAGTGCCTCATGACAACTGAATGTTCACACAACGTAGATGATGAGATGGATGAAGCCTCAGGCTTTGTGGAGCCACATGATCACGGTCACTTCTAAGCCACACTGTCTCCTACAATAGCTCACCTTTGGAGGAAGCCAGCAGGTTCTACTGCAATAGAGTATCTGACTGGTGCGAGTCTTTTTGAGAGATTTCAGTAAAAATTGGGCAAGAACAAAACTTGTAGGCACTGCAGGATGTGTACTATCCTGTTCCTGGGATCTGTTTGGCTGGACAGCCCATGTGGGGTCCAGATGCCTCAGTGGTGTGGCCTGACTGGGCAAGGGGCTGGTTGGCTACAGGGGCCACTAGCAGGCCTTGGTCCCTGACAGAGAACCAGACCAGCCAACGTACCTGCTTATCTGAGATGGTGAGGGCTGTGGCCCAACCTGCTGGAAGGACAGAAGGCCAGCAAGCCCGACTCCCGCTGTATGGTGTCTGGGTTAGGACTATAAATTCGTGCTATTTCCTATTGAAAGTATGAAGCTTTTAAGCAAATATAGCATACTCAACTTATTTTAATAATAAATGCTTTAAATTTTACCCTATAAGCCTGTGGTTTTCACTTTTAAAAGTGTGAAAGAATTTAATATCATCTGACTCATTCTATGATTTTGGCTGTATCAGCTGGTATGTAGTGTAAAAATGCCTGTGAAAGTTTCCTTGGAAGATTTGTAGGTCTGTGCTGCTAGATGTTTGAACCATTCAGCAGACTTAGGTGGATCCATTTATATTAAAATTTGAGGGCCAGGGATATAGCACGGTGGCACAAGTGCCTGCTTGGCAAGCGCAAGATCCTGAGTTTGATTCCAGGTACCAAACAATAAAAATAAATAAAGTTTGAAATACCTAGGGAATTTAATTAATCAAGTTCTTCATATTTGTGAAATATCCAAAAAGTTTAGAGATTTAATGTATCAAGTATATAAGCTAATGGAAAATTTAAAAATAAGTGCAAGTGTATTTTCACAGTAACACAAAATTAATAGATTTGTAAATAAGATTTTAAATTGAGTTTGCAAGACTGAAACTGTTTTTAAGTTTATGATTACAAAACATATTTTTAACCCAGTAATACTACTACCTTTAGGAATTTACCATGAAGATAAATCTCCAACAATAAAAAATACACATGCATAAATTTGTTGTGGCCAAATTACTTGCAAATTATGGTCATTCACCCAGGGAGTTCTTTGCAGCCATGAGAAGAATGGAGAAAAGTCTCTGATGTCTAGCATGTGGTTTTTTGAGATAATTTTCTTAAGTCAGTAAATTGCTTGGTCTGGGCTAGAACTTGCAGTCCTCCTGCCACAGCCTTCTAGGCTGCTTGGATTGTAGGCATGTGCCACTATGCCCAGCTGGCATGTGTTCCCCCTCTTCCCAGCCCACTGGAACAGTTGTATTTTAGGGCATGCCATGCTGCCTAATTCTGGAATCACAATAAAGCCAATTAAAATGTTTAGTTAAATGTGTTATAATTTTGTCTTTTGACATAAGGAAAGTGCCTTCCTGAATTCTGTCATTCACTCTAGAGGATTCCCAAGCCCGATGAAAAGTCTTGGAGCACTTGACTTTGTAGCTAAGTTGGGCAGAAGTACAACAAGCTGGGAGCCCTGGGCTTGGGTCTAGCGAGGTGGGATATCATGAGTTTCTGAGCCATGGACTGTGGATCGGGACTGATGCCAGTGGTCAGTGTCAGAAAAGGATAAGTACAGGACTCCAGCTGGTGTTGACGAATTAGCTGTTGTTGGAAAAAGCTCTTTAGTGAAAAACATAAAGAGGAAAAATTAACGTGCATCTGCTTACTTCTGCAAAAAGGCAAGAAAAGCCAAACTAAAAACTAGTAAGACTGATTTCCTTCAGTGGGTGGGGATGGAGTGGGAGGGGATGTCTTATCTGAGAAAACTTTCTGTATAGTTTCATCTTTTGGAATCATGTAAAATATAGAATAAAAATCAGCAAAATGGGGAGGTGCCTAAAATGGAACACAAATAGCGATAAACCTCTAATTACATGTCAAATGAACAATATACCTGCACTAATGTGGAAAGAATAACTAACCCAAGTGACCTTTGAGCTTGTCCTTAGACTATGTGCTTTCAGAGTAAACACTTAAAAAAAACTCTAAGCAAATGCCTAAGTCTAGTGTGCTGCCTTGTTTTTTATTGAGACTTAGATTACTAGTTCAAATATATTCTGGGATTAAGCAAGTTAATATGGGAAAGTTAACAGCAACTGGTTCCTTCCTGTTGGAGAAGGGAGTTCTAACTTTGGGAAGAGAAGACGAGCAGATCCCAAGGTTCTGCATTGGATTGGAAGTGTCCCATGAACTCATGGAGATTTTACATGTGTATGGGGGCCTGTGTGTGCACAGAAATGAGATTCAGGCTGTGTGTGTGTGCGTACATTTCTTCCAGCTGTGTCCACTGAGTGCCTAGAAGGAAAGTGGACACCCAGAAGCCACGTCCTGGATGGTTCCCAACACCATGGAAACCTGGGTTTCCCATCCAAATCTTCCAGCTCCATTTGAGATAGAGGGGACTCCCCCAGGGAGTTGGACCAGCTGTGGGATCCCAGCCCTCAAAGCTCAGCACCCCTCACACTCCAAGAAGGACGCCCAAGTAACCCTGACCCTTCCTGCTCAGAGCTGCTTCCTCTGGCCCCTGAGCAACCCAGGCCCTATCACAGTCCTAACTGCCCACGCTGGAGCTTAGCTCCCACTAGGACACAGGGAGGAAAGGATAAAAAAAATAGGTGCTTCAGTGGGTGGAGCGAGGGAGGGGTGTGGTCCCAGCACACCCAGGTGGCGGAAAGAACTGGGGTCACAAAGACAGAATATGGCGCCACAGTTGGGGTAAGTTTCCCCGGTAGCTCCCTGGAGCTGATGTAGATCCAACATCCCCCGCCCCCACCCCTACTCCATCTAGCTCCAGAAACCCAGACCTTGGTGCTGGGGGTGGGGGCTTCCAGGAGGTGCTAGCTAGCATCCACAAGGCTCCATTCACCGCTCAGGCACCGCATTCGTTCATTTCTTCATGAGGTCATTCGTGCCTGTGGGTGACTTGTCTGCAGCCGGGAACTGAGAATGAGTGCTTCCCAGGACCAGGAGCCCGCAGTAGGAGCCTGATGCTCCTGTTGAATGAGAGGGCCACGGGAACCAGGCTCACCACCAGGCAGATGGTGGGGGATGCAGCAAAATGTAGGGCTGGCTAGTAGTCAGGAACAATCCAGGACCCCCGGTTCCCTTGGATGGATATAAGCTTCTTCCACTGTGGCTGACCAGGGCAACTGTACCATGACAAGGTCCTGTCCATGTAAGGAAATTGCCCTCAGGTTCAGGTGCACAGGAACCTGGGCACCTTCTCATTCATTCAGATCCCTGATCCCGAGCTTCAGGAGCAGGATCCATCAAGGGTCCCTCTGGGCCTGCAGGTAGGCAGAAAAACAGCCCAGCCGAAGGGGACGAGGACACACAGGAGAAATGAGACCCAGGTAGACATGAGTTTTTACTTACAGAAAAGCGACAAAGCTAGAGGCCCACCAAGGGCGGGGGCATCAGCGAGGTGTCTGGGGAAAGGAGCACAAACACAAGGTAGGAGAGATCAGGAGACTCGCTGGTCACGGGAGCTGGCAGGGGACGCTGGAAGATAGAGGGGCAGAGGCTGATCGCTGGTGGCCAATCTCGGGGTCTAAGAACCGCGCCAGCCACCCCCACCCCTTAACCTGGGCGGGAAGAGGTTCTGCACTGGATTGGAAGTGTCCCATGAAGGGCCAGGAGGCCCTTCTCCGGGTCTATCTGCTTGTTCTGCCAGAGTCCTCCACCCTACCTCCAGGTCCTTGAGACCTGACCCAGCCCCTTCGTCTCCCCCTCCCCTGCGCTGGACTCGCTGCGCCCCTGAGGCCCCGACCCAGCCCCATCCGTGCTTTTCCATAAGCACTCAGAGGTGGGGTTGCGGGAGTGGGAGCACAAGCGCCAGTGTAATAATGTTCTAGTCTCGATGTCCCGTGTGGGAAACGGCGGACCCTTGACTCAGGAAAGGCGGCAGGAGACCAGATAGAGGCTCAGTATTAGACATACCTACCCCGGGCTGGCCCGCAGGGCGCGCATCGCTCACTGAGGTGCCGGTGGTGGCGAGCTGGTCACAGTCTTCCACACCTCTTCCTTCTCGCCCTTGGCCGAGGGCTTCCCAGGTTGCTCCGTGGTCACCGTGGTCACCGCCGTCGCTGCCGCCGCTGCGACCGCCGCCTGGGTGGGCATCTTGTGCGCTTGCTTGGCAGTGCGGTAGCTATTCGCCCAGGGCAGGGGAATCTCAGTGCCATGCTTGCGGCTCAGGGGGTAGGCCCCGATGGCCGCCAGGATGCTGCGGTGACGATCAGGGTCCATCTCGGTGTAATACATCTCCAGGGTCAGAGGGGTGCAGATCTTGTGCTGTGGAAGTGGGGTGGCGTTGGAGTAGAAAGGGAAGGACAGAGAGGGCTTACTTTCCAGCTGATGAAGGCCAGGGCTCTGGGACAGAACCCAAGGCTCTGTGCAGAGCCAAAGGCCCAGGAATTTCTTTGGGAAAGAGGCTCCCAGCAAGAGCATGCTTGGGAGGATTGTCTGGAGGTTGTGGGAGAACTGGGGTGATCTCTACTGTCCCCTGCACTGGCCACAGGCCCTACTGCCTTACCCGAAGCAGGAAGCCATCAGGGCAGCTGAACTGGTCATACCAGATCGCCTTGTACATAATGAGCACACAGCCCAGGAGTGCCATGACAAAAGCAATCATTCTGGCTGTGGGCACCTGAGAGAGGGAAAGAAGAGCCACTTAGTTGGCGCTGGACCACGGTCTCTACATCCTGATGTCTGCTTAGAGGTCAGCCCCAGGGCCAAGGGTCCAGAAACCACAGGATCGAAGCCTTGCCAGACCCCTCTGCTGGGATTCTAGAAGCATCTGCTACTAGGAAAAGTACATATGGTCTTTGACCAGTAGGTGCTTATAGGAATTTGTCCTGACCAGATGACACCTGCAAAGGCTGGTGGCCAGCATGGTGCAGGATCCTGGATACGAGGAGCCATCTCCAGGGCTCCCAGTGAGGAGCACTCACTATTACCAGCCCCATGGACTCACAGGAGGTGCAGCGAGGTCCCAGTGCCTCTCTGGTGGCATTTCTATTGAAAAAACCAAGGGCTTAATGGAAAAGGGGTAGATACTACTTCTGAAAAATGAAAAGCTTTAGGAAATAGTCCACTAAAAATGACTAAAGCCATTATTGGTAAACTTAAGAGATTAAAATTTAACAGATTAAAAATGAGAGAAGATATCTGACAGCTATACTACAGAAAAAGCAGTACCAATATTACTTAACCTGCAAGTCAATAAAGAAAAGACAGTGACTCACTAGGGAAACAGGTATTTCCTGGGGAAAAAATGGTATGACAGGGGCACAGGAGCTCAGAACTCTGCTGGCAACTGGGAGGTTGGCTGGGCAGGGCTGGCAGCTAAAGATCAGCTAGCGCTGGAAGGATGGCCTTGAAATGGAATGATCCCTGCCCAGCTTTCCTCTCTGAGGAGACTCAAGGAGGACTCGACCTGGTTTGAGCCTATGCTGCCCCTGGCTCTTCTCCCCCTGCTCTGACTCCCCACAGGAATGGGTGCGTATAGTTACTCTGCGTCCTTCCTCTGGTTGGTTGCTGTTCAGCTTTTGCCCCTCCAGGTCTGAAAACTTCTTTGACTGGTCCGGGGAGGACAGCTGGTATTCAGTCTGCGTCTTGATGACCACCTAAAGAAAGAGATGGCCATGGTCTCTTTGAGCAACTGACAGGGATCCAGGAGAGCCCTGAGCTAAGAGGGTTGGGAGCCAGTGTCTACTGCATGGTAGTAACATGGATGCTGACCACCTGTCAGGACTGTCTGATGGCCAGCAGAGCTCCAGTAGCTACAAGCTGAAGCCAAAAGAGGTTGAGAGATGTGAATCTGCTGGGAGCCATGATAGTCTGGGGCCTAGCTAGGCTGATGGAGCCTCTTACTTTGCCAGCTGCCTTCTACTCTGAGGTTTTGCTTTCCCTGCCATGAACTTCTCTTTTGGTGGCTTCACAGGTTGGCACCTTCTTCCAGGAAGTCTATTTCCACTTCTCTGCTGGTTCTGAGAGTCTTGGGGGCCCTACTGCAGGAGGTACATATGGAGACAGTTCTAAGTGCTAAGCTCTGTGTGCTCTCAAGGGGCAAAGTGTGGGCCTGCTGACAGCATCCACTACTGTGGTAGATGTAGCAGAAATACACTCAGACAGCCAGAGAGCTGCCCTGGACCCTAGGAGTGACAGGCCTGGCAGTACAAAGCTTATCCACCTCTCCTCCAGTTAGGACAACTTCCAGTGTCCTTCAGGCCCAGAGTTTCTGGGGGGGGGCAGGCTCGGCTAGGCTTGATCCAGGCTCTTTGTTTCTCACCTATTTTTGCAGGAAGCCCACCTTCTAGCAGTCACTTGCCCAAGTCCTTCATCACTAGCCTGACCATGTTTGGCAGGGAAATGGTGGGAACTGTGGCTTCCTGATCCCCTCTGGACTGTATCATGGGATGGAATCTCAAATTTTCAGGCTTCCTGTGTCCAACTTCCCCTGTTTTAGACTGAAAGGGGAGCTTTGTGTACAAAGGAGCCGAGTAGGTTAGCCTTGCCTATGGTCCACTGGGGTTTCAGCCCAGCCTGGCCTTTACTCCGCTGTGCCTGGGAGGAAGAACATATATGTGAGCCTCACCCACACCCCTTGTTCCCAGGCAATAAGGAGAAAGTCCCCTATGTATGCCTAGCTTGCTCACCTGGTCAGGAAATGGTGGCTGCAGCTGGCTGACATCCAGAGGGCTAATCAGAGGAACACTGTCCGTGGAAGATCCATCTTGGTCCCCAGGGTCTTTTCCTGGCTTCCCAGAAAAGCTGCAGCCCAGCTTCACCATGGTGGATAGTGGCCCTCCTTCTGGTCCAGAGACAGAGATAGGGTCATTGCCCACTGGCCACCCTATGGACGTACATATCAGCTGGCACTAGAGGGACAGAACTCTAGGATGGTTCCAATGCCCCTCATACCAGAGCCAGGACCAGGCTGTGGGCAGTCAGGTCAAATGGGAAGAATTCAAGCAAAGGCTTCTAGTCCCTTCCTGACCCTCTGAACTCTGTAGCAGTAGAAATGACACCTCTAGCCAGAGACTTCCCAGACCCCAAACTGGAGAGTCTTCTACCAGCCAGCCTACCCTGGAGAATGTTCCAGAAGGACATACTCCACTGAAAGGGCAGCTGTTCCATTCAAATTGAAAGATCCAGAGATCAGTGAGAAAATTTAGATTGTTAGACTTAGCAAAAAAAACTATAGAAGGTCCAGACAAATTTAAATCTGTGTTAAACAGCGAATACTTTTTTAATATAAGCATGTGCCATGTAATATAAAAGAGGGGATATATTCATACTAAAATGTCATTCATCACCTTACCTGAAATTCAAATATAACTGGGTGTCTAGCATTTCAGCCAATAATCCCTGCTGGAGATGCAGGAATTATGGAACAGCTACTTAAAGAGGATGTTTATAAGTAAGTCCAGGTACTAACTGTAGAACCTGGTCCTAATGGTAAATAGAGGACCAGACATTTTGGAGAGCTGAAATCCCATGACAAGAGCTGTCTGTTAGGATGAGGCTCCATGGGACTCAGAGCGCAGGTCTCACTTACACTGGGTGAGTCAAGGATGCATGCTTTCACCTCTAGGGTGACCTTGTACAGAAAAGGAATGTAGCAGATGACCTCCAAGTTGATGATGGACAAAGTAGAAAAGTAAAATACACTGAATCATTTGAAAAAGGAAGGTCCTGTGTTTGTTGAAAAATTGAGTGTGTCATTAAAACCTTTTCACAAAGAACTACAAGCCCAGAGAATATCACTGCTGATCTTTCAGTCAGTTAGGAGTAAACAATACAAGCATCATATTGTAGATGATGAATTCTCCCAGAGAATTTTTTAATATGCTCCCAGAGGACAGAATAAGGTTATACTTGCTGACTCCTGGGGCCTATATAACCTTGACCTCATCATAGCCTGGCAAGCACTACAAGAAGCAAAACTGCAGACATCCAAACGAAAACCCCAAATGAAATTTGAGGAAGCCAAATCGAGCAAGATATAAAAACAACACATCATGAGTAGTTGGGTGTATTTTGGACTTGAAAATTGTTTTAATGTTTGAAAAGCAGAATCTTCATGTTAAAAATAATTGAAAAAAATCATCTGATCAGTTTCAGTGGGAGTGGAAAAGTTATCTGTTAAGATATGACATTTATTTACTATTTTAAAAGCCTATTAGCACTATAAGGCCAGAAAGAAAGTTTTTTAACCTTATAATAGTTATCCTCAAAAACCCTACAGCAAAGCATATTGAATGTAAATCTTCTTGCCTTTGAGATGTGAAAGGAGATAAACATGTCCTTGACCAGGTCAGTTCTATAAAACAGAGAGCTGGGGGTCTCAGCCAATGGAGCTATGCAGGGCAAAGAAATGAGATCTGAGGCCAGCACAAATTATGTAATACTATCATTATTCACGGATGAAAATGATTTATGTGTAGAAAATCCAAAAAATACTACAAATAAAAATTGAAAGTGAGACCACTGACATCATCGGTTACATTTCTATATGTTAGTGGCCCCCCCCCAAAAAAATATATATATATATATAGAGAGAGAGAAAATGACTTTTGAAAGATTCCAGTTAAAGCAGGCATCATGGT
The DNA here is from genome assembly GCA_004027595.1 of Dinomys branickii. NCBI lineage: Eukaryota > Metazoa > Chordata > Mammalia > Rodentia > Dinomyidae > Dinomys > Dinomys branickii. The sequence goes on along the minus strand of PVLD010000973.1, from coordinate 92,978 downwards.
GCACACCTGTAATCCCAGCGCTTGAGAAGCTGAGGCAGGAGCCTAGTTGGAGGCCTCACCTGGATCCTGGTTTACAGTGGAGATACCACTGCACACTACTTGATAAAGCAATATCCACCTGGAAACAGTGAAGCTGATCCCTACCTCAGGTCATACAGAGAAAGCTGCTCTAGGTGCTTACACATGGAAGAATCAAAGCAGTTAAGCATCTCAGAGATAATATAGAAGGTTTTCCTGGTCTCAGGAGAGAAAGATTTCAACAGGAGAAAAAAGCATTACTCATAAAAGGAAATATTGATAAAACATCTACACTGAAATTATAAACTTGTGCTTATTAAAACATAACCTTCACTGGGTGTGATGATGAATGCCTGTATTCTCAGCACTCAGGGAGGTTGAGGCATGAGGATTAAAAGTTCAAGACCAGCCTGGGCAATTTAGCAACTTAAGAAGAATGTGTCTCAAAATAAAAAATAAAAAGTGGGCTAGGGATATAGCTCAATGTGAAGGCCCTGGGTTTGATCTCTAGTATCACACAACAAAACAAAAAACCACAGCCTTCAAAGAGTGGAGGCAGAAAACAAAACTGGAAGATATTTGCAACACAAGTGACAAAGGGCTGTGGGTTGAATGATGTCAAACAAACAAACACCAACATTCCCCCAAGTCCTAACCCTTGGTACTTGTAAAAGTGACTTCATTTGTAAATAAAGTCTCTGCAGATGTAACTAATTTAACATGTCATACTGGATTAGGGTGGGTCCTAGTCCAGTGACAGTGTTGTAAAGAGAAGATTTGGATGCGTGGAGAATGCCTTGTGCAGCGGGATGCAGAAACAAGTGATGAGCTGCAGTCCAAGGAATGCCCAGGGCCAGAAGCTGGAAGGAGCAGGGGGAGACCCTTCTTTTGAGGCTTTGGAGGAGTACAGCTCTGCTGATACCTTGATTTTTGATTTCTTGATTCTAGAACTGTAAAAGAATAAATTTATTTTGTAATAATCCACCCAGTATGGTCATAGCCCTCATAAAGCCAGGTGCCCTCCAGATCTGCAGGGGACCACTGTTCTCACCCTGCAGTGGCCAGGCCCCTCAGGTGTCCACACCTGCAGAGATGGCAACACTGTCATGGTGCCCCACCCAGAGACAGACAGCCTAGCCCCCCAGATGCACAGGATAAGAGCGTGCAAAAGGAGCTGGTGGGGAGCAAGGGCTGGGGAGGAGAGCAGGGCAAGACCGGAGGCCATTCTGAGGAGGGAAAAAAGCGCTGTCGTGCTCTTGACCTCAGCCAGGCATTCCTGGGGAGGGATGAGAGTCCCTTCTTTCCAAGTGTGTTTGCCCAAAGTGACCCTGTGCTTGACCCTGTCCTTCCAGAAGAGGTCAGGCAGCGTCCCCCACACATTGGGGGGTGGGGGGGAGGATCTTCCGCAGGTGGCCTGGAGCCTGGGGAGGGCGCTGGTTCTTTGCCTCTGCCTGAGGCCGAGGAGCAACCTGCGGCTAATGGAATGAAAATTCATTGTGCGTCATCTTTGGCGCAGATCACGCGGCTCTCTGGAAGGGGTGTGTGTGTGTGTGCAGAAGTCGCTGCGTGGAAGCAGAGATGAAAAATAGCTCTCGAAAATAAATATAAACTGCCTAGTGATCGCTCGGAGGCGATTGGACAGGGAAAGGCGGGCGAGGGTCGCAGGACCCTGTGAGAGATGGGGCAATTGGTATGGGGCGTGCATCAAGGAGCAGCGTCGGGAGCCCTTACATACGCACTCCCGAGGCATACCAGCCGTTTACAGCGGGGGCTCACCCCTGAGACAAACTGCCCAGGACCCCCATTCAGGCAGGAAAGGGGTCTTTCCTCTGAACCCCACCTCGGGTCCTCTGGGAGCCAAAAATGAACTCCACCTAGGCTGACGTGGCAAGCAGACCACTTTACTTCCTCACGGTTCCCACGGCAACAGAGGCAGCCCCCCTCCCCCCACAAGCCAGGTCTTAGAGGTGGAAAATAGCTGGGGGGGTTGTAGGTCCCCTACATCTGGTTCCAGAGCCTCGTGCTGAGAAGGGAGTCTGTGTGCAATTGCTCACCCTCCTCTGCTCATACCAGAATATTCCCTTCAGTCACTGCGTCACAGGGACCTAATGGGAATGCGGGCTGGGCTAATTTGCACAGCTCTGTAAAACTGGGAAGGAGTCCCGACCCTTCCCACTGACTCCCTCCCTCCACACTGTTGTGTAATCTTGTCTCCTGTGCGTCCTATGCCCAGTACTCCCACTCGCCATGCACTTCTATTGAAGCGTCAGTGCATCTCTCCTCTCCAAGATTTGGTGACTGCGTGTGCACAGTATGCTAACAAACGGATGGATGGGGATGGGGACCCTTGGTTGAAAGCCCACGGAAGCTGGGCTAGAGGTCATGTCACAGACTCGCTTTCGCACGCATCACCCACCACCCTGAGATGCTGCGTCACAAGGGGAGGCGCGCACCGCAGGGCGCCAGCTTGTACAGGCCTTGCACAGGCACGGGCACGAGCACGAGCACGAGCACGAGTGCGGCGCAGCGCACTACTGCAACAGCCAAGGGCCTGTCCCTGCCCGCGCACTTCCCCTCCCGCCTGCTGCAACGCCTTGCGCTCTCACCCCTTGCGCTACAGCTGGTTCGTCTCTGGGTGCAAGGCCCCATGAGTTGCGTGGTCTAAGCAAACTGGGAGCAGGCACAGGTGCTGGCGGTTTCCCACTTACCAGCCACCTGTGGCCGCGCATCCAGCACTTCCGCAGGTGGTTCTGGAAGAATACCACTTCCTACTTTCTATCTATCTCCTGCCTGCCACAGGGCCACCCCCATCACGCCTCCACCCCCACGCAGGTAGCGGATTCTCAGTACTCTGGTCCAAGGCCAGTTCTGCTGCTCCCTGTTCTCCTTACTCCTCTGTCCCCTTCTCCGCACTCAGATACAGCTGACCAAGAGTTGTACCTGGTGCCCCCTGCCCACCTTGGGGACGCACAGCTCCCACTGGCTCTCTCAGACCTGCAGGGGTGGAGCCAATTCACAGGGAGAAGGTTAAAGTCACTGCTGTGGGCCGGGTGGGTTGATGTCCGGCAGTCTTAGCCCCCCTTCACTGCCCGTCGTTGCCCAGGACAAGGCACAGGGCACCATGCCTGGTCTTTTCTAAAAGTCCCAGCTGCGACTGGCCCATGGGGCCTCCCGACATCCCGGGAGGGAACTACCTCTAGTCCGCCCCAAGTCGGCAGCGTTACTCCCCCATCCCCGTCCTGAGAGGCCGGAGGACCATCCCCCCACCCACAGTCAGCAAAGCCAGACTTGCCTTCGGCAGAGACCCCAAGGGAAGAGGGGCTGTGCCTGGCTTCCCTGGCAACTACAGATCCCTTGAAGTGCCCCAGTATACATTAGCACGCTCCACACGCTCCACACCCTCCACAGGCACTCGCACGCACACGCTCACATCCTCAGCCTGCTCACATCCTTCCTTGCACACCCCTGCACACACTCGGGCCCCTTCCCCCTACTCCACAAGGAGAAATGTGGAAATGGCTCACTGGAGGTTCCAAAGGCAGATGCTGCAGGACTCGCTCGCAGGAGGACGGGGATGCGGATGTGGATGCGGAGGATGCAGTTCCAGACGCTTCGCAGCCGGGGCGGGGCGGGCGAGGGGCTGGAGCTGCGAGACCGAGGCTGTGGTTGCCATGGAGACTCCTGCTGGAGGAGGAACCGCAGCAGTCAGGCCACCCTCCCACATCAGACCTGGCCCTGGCGCCCCCCCGCCCCTCCTAGGCATGTGCCTGACACTCATAAACTTCATCTCACACACCTCACACTCAGGTGCCTGATGTACACTTCACATATAGCTCACATGCCTCACATATTTCTCACACACCTCATACACACTTGTCATACACAATACTCACACTTCACATACCCTGACTCACTGCAAACACGAACCACACAGATCCTTACTTCTCCCACACCTTCACACTACCTATTCACAGAAGGTTGACCCCAGGACCAGCTGAGCCCTTGCTCCTCCACCTTTGAATTCCTGGGTCTCCAGCAGACTTGGTAGAGTGCTGAGACTGCCCTCTCCCCAGCCCCTGCTTGCCACTCGTTTGGGGCAACCGAAGTCAGGCACAACTAGATTTGGCCCCCACTCTCTCAGAGGATGGTCTCCTGGTGCCAGCATCTGAATCCCTGAGCGGTGAGCTTTCCTGGGATGAGCCTCATCTTTCCTAATCATTCTGGTGATTGATATCTGCAGGATGCCCAGTGTACAGACAGTCTCCAGCAGGTGTTTGGTGGACTGTATGCTATGCTTTGAATGGTGTGTCAATGGCAGATGTGACCCTTGGATCCTGGGTTTATAGTTGTTGGTTAGCCACAACATACCTGTTGCACGCATGCATCATGTTGCATCCATTAGCAGGCATCTGGATCGTTCCAAGTCATGTATTGTTTATAATGTTGAGCGTTCCTTCCAAGTCTTTGGTAGGTATGTACTTTCATTTCTCTTGGGTAGATGCCAAAGAAGGGAACTGCTAATTCAAACGAAAAGTTGATGTTTAGCTTTTTAAGAAAATGCCACAGTGATTTGCTACAGTGGCTGCAGCATTTCACATTCTCACTCTCAGTGTAAGAGGCATCCAGGTTCTCCACATTCTCCCCAATAGTTTTTATTATCTCTTTTATTATAGTCATCCATATTAGCCTGCTTGGGCTGCCATAACCAAATTACCACAGATGGGTGGCTTAGCAGAAATTTATTTTGTCCTTGTTCTGGAGGCCAAAGTCTGAGATACAGGGGTCAGCAGGTTTGGTTTCTCCTGATGCAACATCAAGCAGGAACACAGAAACGATACCCAGGATTTATTTACATTTGTTTACATCAACAGGCATTTATCAGGATCATTCCCAAGATATCAGACCCTGATCTCTGGTGATCTAGGGTTTATATAGGATAAGCAAGCAGGAAGTACAGAGGCAGAATGGCTTGCCAATTGGGGATTTGTTTACACAATGTGCATTATAGTGACGCGCTATGCATCAGAGTGACCAGCCGTTTCTAAGAGACAGAAGCAACTGGGACTGGAACAGGAACTATTATCTGGGCAACTAAGAAACTGAAGTACGCTGGCTGGGGCAGCATTTTTCTGTTACACTAAGGGCTTTCTTCCTATAGACAGCATCTCTTCCCTGTGTCTTAATAAAATATTCTTTCTATGTGTCTGTGTCCTAGTCTCTCCACTTCTAAGGATAGCAGTCATATTTGATTAGGGCCCACCACAGTGCCCTAATTTTAATTCAGTTGCCCCTTTAAAAACCCTGTCTCTTGCTGAGCATAGTGGCACATGCATATAAATCTAGTACTCGGGAGGGAGAGGCAGGAGGATCATCGAGAGTTTGAAGTCACCCTGGGCTACGTAATGTTTCTAAATAAGTAAATAAATAAATAAATAAATAACACATCTCCAAATACAGTCACATTTTGAGGATTAAAACTTCAATACAGAACTTTAGGGGAGACAATTCAGCCCATACAGGCATCCAAGAAGGTGTGTAGTGGTTGATATCTGCATTACTCTATCAACTAAAGATGCTGAGCACCTTTCCATGGGTCTATTATCCCTGTACAGTATCTTCCTTGGTGAAGTGTCTATTCAGATGTTCTGAACACTTTTCAATCAGATTATCATCTTCAATTGTAAGGATTATTAATATATTCTATACTCAGGTTCTTTTCATTTTAAAATGACTGGTGGACAAATATTGTACATATTAAAGGTGCATGTGAGACTTTGGTATATGTACATATTGTGTAATGATCATTACAATCTAATTAATTAACATACCCTTCACCACCCATGTTGTATATTAACCCCCAGGATTTATGACCTTATCATTTGCAGTTTATACCCTGGGACAATACACCATTTCCTCACTTTATGGCCCTCCTCAACAGCCACACTTCCACTTTCTACTTCCAACTTCAATGTTTTTAGATTTCACATATAAGTGATATCATACAGTCTTTGTCTCCTTGTGTCTGGGTTGCAGTTTTTACTTAGTATAATGTCCTCAATACTCACCCATTCACCACTGAACCTCCAGCACTGTGCTGAATGAATAGTGAAAGTGGACTTCGTTGTTTTTTCCCCAAGATGAAGGAAGAACCTGTCAGTCTCCTACTGCTAACCATGGTGTTTGTCATATGATTCTCCTAGGTGCCTTCTTACTGGGTTTAGGAAGTTCCCTCCTATTCCTAGCCCCCATCCCTTATGGTACTGGGATTGAACTCAGGGGCTATCCCTACTTTGTGAGGATTATTTTTTGACAGTAGTTATCAAATTTTGTCGGATGATTTTTTGCATGTCTATTCATTCACAGCATAGCAGCACAATTAATTGGTATTTATTTATTTATTTATTTTTGAGACAGGGTCTTGCTGTGTAGTTCAGGTTGGCCTCAAACTCAGTGATTCTCCTGCCTCAGCCTCCCAAGTGCTGGAAGCACAGATATATGCCACCACACCCTGCAATTTTAAAATATTAGAACGACTTTGCATTTCTGGAATAAATTCCTTTTCCTGTGTTGCAGAATTTAGCTAATATTGTATTAGGGATCTTTGTGCCTGTGTTCAGGAGTAATACTGGTCTATAATTTTTCAAGGTGTGTGTCTCTGTCTAGTTTTAGTATCCAGGTAGGCCTAGTTTCATGGAGTGTCTTCACTTCCTCTCTAGATGTGAAGTGCTGGTGTATTCCTTCTTCACATGTTGCCTTCTGGCCCTACTGTCTCTAATAAGAAGTTAGTCATTAATTGATGTTGTATACATGTATCATTTCTCTTTTGCCCTTTAAAAATTTTTCTCTTTATATTTGGATTTCAACACTTTGGATTTTCATTGGTTCTTGGTTTTTAGGAGACAGTGTCAGGCTGGCCTTGAACTCCTAAGCTCAAGAGATTTTTCTGCTTTAGCCTCCCAAGTGGCTTAGACCACAGGTAGATAGCACTGGTTTGGTTCTTTTAATGAACTATTTACTGAGGTTATTTAACTCATTTAATCACAGTCTCCTTTATCTTTTTTTTGTTTTGTTTTATTTTGTTTTGTTTTGGTTTGGTTTTTTTTTTTTTTTTTGAGACAGGGTCTCACTTAGCAGTTCAGGCTGGCTTTGAACTAGCTTATGTTGCCCAGGCTGGCCTCAAACTCATTGTGATCCTTCTGCCTTCGCTTCCTGAGTGCTGGGATTACAGACACGGATTACCACCATACCCTGCTCTCCTTTATCTTTAAACATGTTTTCGATAAATTTTTTGTCTGCTAAGTCTAACATGTGGTCCACTCCGAGATAGTTTCTATTATGTGTTTCTTTCCCTGAATATTGTTCACTCTTTTCCTGATTCTTTGACTGTCTTGTAATTTGTGATTGAAAATATGCTTTAATTGGCTCATCAGTTGTAGCAAATACAACACACTAGTGTGAGATGGTGATAAGGGGGAAAGTGGGTGAGTGGCAGAGGGCATGGGGGAATTTTGTGCTTTCCACTCAACTTTTCTCTGCACTTAAAGTTGCTCAAATACAAAATCTTCTAGTTTTAAAAATATTGAATTTTTGTTATGGTGTGCTGTAGCTATTTTGAATCTTGATCTTTCACTTCCTAAGAGTGGTTGTTGTTTTGCTCATTAGTTAATTTTCCTGAGCCAAATCTGTGGGCTGTTTTCCTCCTGACAATTGGCACTGCTGTCTCTCTCCCAGTGCAGAACAGTTTATCTGTTTCTTTCCAGCTCAGCTCTCAGGGTCTTTTGTGTTTGCATTGATTAGAGGCTCACGGTACCTCAACCTGTGGGCTCTGTTAGTGGGCTGGACCTGTGAATAGGCTGGTGCATGCCTTTGCTCACACTGGTGTTTAGGTGGTGTTGACACCTTACTTTCAGGACTAGAGCTGGAATAAGGGGGGAGGATGGCGGGGAGGGATGGGGATGGGAATGAGGAGAGGGGAAGGGAGGGGAGGGGTATGAGGAAGTGGGACTCGGCAAGGGGAAGCCCATAGAGAGGGGGGGGGGGAGTGGGGAGAATAGGGAGAGTGGAGGGGGATGGGGAGACTGGGATCACTGAGAAAGGAGTGAAGGAGACCATGGGGAGGCTGCAGGGTAGAAAGAGCGGTGGAGGTCAGGGAAAGAGCGGTGGGGCTAGGGAAGAATAGGGGATGCCAGGCAAGATTGGAATTATGGGTACGTTTTGTGTCTGTTTCCCTGTCAGCTCAGATGTGTGCAGGGTACCAGGGCCCTCATGGCTTTATCAGTCCCAGTCTCCCAGAACCTCTTGTTGGCTTGCTATCATTGTCTGCTGTCCCAGCTCCCAGAGCCACTGACTGCTGCCTCCACCGTGGGCACCGTGCCCACCTATCTGGATCTGGGGCTTGGGTGGGAGGCACCATCTCTTCCATTCTAGTAGTCACTTCTTGGAACAACCTCTTTCAAGTGTTCTTACGCCATGGATCAAGGTCCAGAGCCTGAAATTGTTATGACCTTTACCCCACACTACTGGAATCCCAGCTTAGCCAGAGTTGTCTTGAGCCTGAGAAGCCAGTGGCTTAGCCCCATGGCAGCGGCTTCCCAAGCGAGGGCCACTGGAAAGTAGGGTGAAATGGTTCTCAGGCTTCACAATTCCAGGTCAAGCACACTGTATAAGGTGTCATCAGCCCAGTCTGGAGTTGGTAGCTTCTGGCCAGTACCTCATTTTCAGGGTCACAAAGCCAAGGTCTTACCCATATAGGATCCTTCAGCTGGTGTAGCCTGAGCGGAGGACAGAAATGGGTGTGAGAGTGAGTGACTCCATTGGGAGAAGAGGGTCTCATGGTGGGGAGCAAGGAGGAAAATCTGGTGATGAAGTGCTCAGTGAGTGAATGGGTCTTGGTGAGACAGGCAGGTGGAGGAGGTCAAAAGGGTGACCAGGAGCCTCCTCAGATGGGGAAGTAGGTACCTCAGGCAGCTCAGGGCCTGGGCCCAGAATCCAGACTGGAGTACGATTGGGAAGCCATGGGTCCAGCCACTGGAGTAGCAGGATTGTTGGCCACTGACCTTTGAACAGACACACCCATGTGGAGACAATAAAAGCCTAAGCACCCTGAATGGGGAGGAACTGGGCCAGACACATATACCCTGGATCTTGGACTACAGAGCCCCAGAGCACCTGGACACTGAGAAGGAGACCCAACCATGAGGAGGTGATACCAGGCCCCCTGAACCCCTAACCACTGAAACCTGGCAACTTACCACTGACCAGTTGTGATTAGGAGCACCCTGGTTGCAGGTACAGGAGCCCTGCCTCAGAGACTGCCTCTGGGGACTCTTCACCTCAGGCCTGCCTCCAGGGAGAATCTGGGAGGGAGGGATAGAGGAGCCTCTTCACAGACTATATGGTAAGACCATGTTTAGTGGCGGTCCCTGGAGCACTCTTCCTAGGTGGATAGGGATGAATGCACCCTTCCCACCTCCCTGGGGTTCCCTGATCCTTGTCTGTCTGAAGCCTGTATCCAGGGCCCACCTGAGGGCAGTCCAGTGGCCCCCAGGTGTGCACTAGAGTGCCTTACTATGGGACCTCCAGGGAGGAGCAGGAGGCACCAGGCTATGATGGCCAAAGGACCAGAGTGAGAGTAAAAAAAATAAGTGATAGCTGGGGGGCTGCAGGACCTGGGGTGTCCTGAGGAGGGCCACCCAGGAGCTGGATTTTTAGGCTGGGGACAGCGCGGGCGTCCTACAGGTCTTCATTCAGTGTGGGAAGAGAGTCCAGAAGTGAAGACAAGGCAAGACCCTGCCTTCCTGGGAACTGGCCTCTGTTGGGGGTCCTGAGCAGAAGTGGGGTTGCTGAATCCCATTAGGCTTTATTCCCACCCCAGGCACCCAAGGGGTCTCCACTCCTCCCTTTACCTCTATTCTGACATACTGAGTCACTAGGGAAGGAGTGAAGGTTTCTGTGATACTGCAACCCCCCCCACACCACACATGTATACATCATACACCATACCACACCATACATGTCTCACACATACCACACCCATACCAGACATGACATAGCACAGATACCACACAAACAATATGCATACCACATACCATGTCCACACGGAGGCACCATCTTCTTGCCTGCATGATGGGCTGCTTAACACTGTGGGTGAACCCTCGGGGTGCTGTGGTGAAGGTCCATGCACGGGACTCCATCCATCCTCATCAGTGTGATTGCAACCATTACAGGGTACTGAGTACCTGTACTACTGAGCTACTGAGCAGACTCTGATATGATATAGGCGCCTATGCCCATGTCCGTCCACATGTGTGTCCTCAGTATTATCACCGTCTGCCACAGTGGGGTCTACTCAGGCTGTGGGGTACAATGATGGTGGGTGAAGTGGCTCTGGCCTGACAGGATGGGAGCAGGTATGTGCCTGAATGTCTCATCTCTCAGTACCTGCAAGTCCTTTTCTATGACATGAGGCATTGTAAACTACCTATGGTCCCCACCAGCTGCTCCTCCAGGTCCTGTCAGTAGAGTTGAAAGGGGTGCTCAAGGGTGGGGGCAGGCCTTGCCAGCCTCACACTCCCTCCCTGGTCCCCCAGGCCCTTCCTGGTTACCTGTATGGTGGTTGTGCTGTTGCAGCAGGCTGGTGCAATCCCAGCACCCCAGGTATGTGGGTCCCTCTGTCTGGCCCCTACCCATGGCTGTCATCCTATGTGCTAACCAGCAGGGAGTGTTGGGAAATGGACTCAGTGCTCATCCCAGGTCATCTTGAGCTGGCCTTGGAGAGTAGAGGCAGAGCACTGATATGGTTAGAGATGCCATGTGGCTGGTCACTGAGGTGTGGCCTTAAGATGAGGAGGGGCAGACCTCTTTCCACTGGGGTTTGATGGACAAGCCCCTATGACACCCACATGACACCGGGTGGAACATATGGGCACTGATGATACCTAGGAAGAGCCCATGTGAGATGGGCCTCCCTGACGCTTGTGTAGGCAGGGAGCTCAGATACACTGTGCTGATAATGGTGGTCTGGGCTGGGACAGTGCATGGGGCCTGCCTTGAGTGAAGGCCACTTAGCCTGCACACTTGGGAGCAGTCAAGATGGAGACCACTTCCCAGCCACTTCACAGGTCCTGAAGCTGGTGGCTCCTTGGAAAGTCCACTTTGCTTTGTTCTCTACTTTGCCTCACAAGGTGCTGGACTCCCAAAGGCCGACCCTCTCTCCAGATTATCAGCTGGGGAGGAGAAGGGAAGTGCAGGGATAGCCCCAACTAATCTCTACAGAAACCAGACAGTATTGAGAGGGCTGGGGGTGTAGTGGAGACTTAGAGCCAGAAGGTGAGGTTCTAATTCCTGTCTGGATAACATGGCCTTCCCCAGCACTGGCCAGGAATCAAAGTGGGCTGGTCACTGGGGGGCAGATTAATGGCATTACTCCCCTTGCCTGCAATTCCTGTTATCTCCTAAGGACACCGCAGGCCAGGCTCTACCTATAGCCCCACTTGGGCCTTGGAACAGGTGTCCTTTGACCATGGGCCACTGACTGGCAAAGGCCATACCTGTGACTCACTCTTTCAGGTACCTGACAAGATCAAAGACAAGCATTCAGTCCCTGAGCAGGACACAGAGAAGTAAGCACCCCAGATGCCCCCTTGTACTCTCCCTCAAAGTGTGGCCTATATTTTCTGGGCCTTTCTTGGACCCGGGTTACATGGGTAGATAAAGAAGGCAATGCTTGGACCTCACAGTGAATCAGCAGCAGCAAGCTCCAGGCCCAGTAAACAGAGGGCTTGGAGTTCTGGACATTGCCTATCCAGCTCCCCTACAGTGCCCAGAAAGACTCAGTCCTGGACGAGGATGGTTTCTGACTTCCCCCACTCTGGTGTTTTGTTTTGGTTTTGTTTTTTGTTTTTTTGAGACAGGGTCTTGCTGTGTAGTTCACAGTGGTCTTGAACTATGTAGTCCAGTCTCACCTTGAACTCATAGTGATCCTCCTGCCTGAGCCTCCTGAGTGCTGGGATTACGGGGGTGCACCACTATGCCCAGCCCTCCTTCACTCTGGGAGGCTCTGATCTTCCCATTCCCCACCCTTGGTGGTTCAAGGATTCAGCAGGAATAGCTGGGTAGGTTCTTGTCTACAGTTCCTGAGGCGGTTAATAGGAAGTGGGCTGAAGTGGCTTCCTAGGGCCAGTAGCTACCTGGGGGGCGGTACCTCTCCCCACCTGCACCTGAACCTGACCCAGTTGTGTGGGTAGGGCCTGGAGCAACCATGCCTTGCAGCCTTTGAAGAAGGATGACCAGCTGGTGGATCTGCTCCAAGTGCCAAAGCCAAAGCTTGCAGCCAATGAGAAGCCAGGTCAGGGTGGCACCAAGGCCACAGCGGGAGGAGTCTGCCCCATAGGGTTGAGATGGAGGATGACCCAGTGGAACTATGTGAAAGGGAGAGTCTTGTAGGGGAAACTAAGGCTATGGTTCCACGTGTCTTTCCCAGGCAACAAAGCTTGGGTGGAGACTGAAGACATCCTGAGCCGTTTTCGGAGACCCCAGTGGGGTCCTGAGCCTGACCTTGACAGTCTGTACCATCCTGCATCCGAGGAGATCCAGGTCAAGGAAGAGCCCTTTTCGTGGGCAATGATGTCTCGCCAGGTGCTTCAGGGGCCAGAGGAGGACCTAGACCACATCTACCATCCTGTGGAAGAGTCCTAGGGGCCCTGAACACCCTCATATTCCTGCCCATGGCCCAGGCTGTTGGGACTGCCAACACTTCCCAGCTAGAAAAATAAACACCTGCAAACAGAATCGGAAGGCCACCTGGTTCTTTAAGACCAACAACCCTGGAGCCCAACTCTGCTGTCTAGGAGGAGGGAACTGTTATCTGTCTCACATGTGGCACATAAGGAGGCCCCCAGGGTCACACGGACCCAGCTGACCCTCAGCTCCTGAACATTTGAGCCCTGTCTCTCTCCATGTGGAGATGAAATAAAGGATGTGGTGGCAGTCAGAGGTGGGCACCGAAGACAGCACCAAGATCAGCCTCAGCAGAGAAATGGAGCTTGCCCTGGGCTCCCTGGGGAAAGGAGAGAAGGAACCTAGGAAACAAAGACTAGGGAGGAGGGAGGCTAAGACAACCGGCATTCAAGTGGATAGGTGCTCTGGGAGGCACATAGCTATACAGGTGTGTAGGTGTACGTGCTCAGATGGACAGTTACAGGCAAACAAACTCAAGTGAATGGGTCAGACACAGGCCCAATACACAAACATTTTGTCCTCATTTTCTGGGTAGCCATCCAGCCCTGTCTGGGGTGCCTGTCCTACTGCATGCCTCCTTCAACAGGCCTAATGCCACTTGAGTTATCTAACATGGCACAGGCCTCTTGCGTTTCTAACATACTGTGTACATAGTGGGGTGCCTGGCAACCATGACCAGCAATGAGGGAGAAGTACCTAGGGCCAAACCCTCTGGCCTGAGCTACACAAGTTCATCAACTCCCACAGCCAAGACAGCTTCTAGAAGAGGCTGCTGACTTCTTGATTCTGATGTTCTTGATGTCGTGCAGCTGCTGTATGTTTGTCCAGGTGACCTTATATCCCCTAGAACTCGCTGTGTCCCCTAAGGATGTCCCTACTCTCCCAAGGACATGAATGGCTTATGTGCCTGCCTCCATTCCTGCCTCCAAGCTCCACAAAGCACGAGCCAGATCCCCACATTATTGGTGAGTCCATATCCCATCATGGATGAGCTCACTGAGGCCAAAGCGTTGGCCTTCAAGGTCCTGCCTGGCTGGGGGCAGAGCGGGTCCAGCTTCACCTCAGTGTGCCTTGTCATCCTGGTAAGAACTGGGGCAGGGGGTGGGCAGCTCAGAATCAAGAGCAGAGGACGGTCAGTAGAGGCTACAGAATCCTGTCCAGGTCTCTGGAGGCCCTGAATCCCTGGGATACATGAGGCTCAAAGCACTCCCCTCCCAAGTCACTCTTACGTTAGGTCAAGGGTCGCTACCAGAGCAACTCGGCACAGGTGGTCAGCAGCCAGTGCCCACTGTCCTCAAGAAAATCAGACCCAGGCTGGAGATTTAGGCTGCCCCATGTTCACCCCTTTCCCCTGGTTCCCAGGAAGGTAGGGAACATGTGTATTTCTGAGGTTCCAAGAGTCTAGCATTTGCTAGGCCCAAAGGTGGGCACTGGCCAAGGTGGAGTTTGTAAGCACACTTCTCTCTAACCTTGCCTGAGCCAGGCCTATGGGTATTTCCTCCAGCTCCTGAAGAGCATATCTGGATGTATCCAGAAACGGCAGAGGGAACCTCAGACTCAGGAGTTTGCCGCTATGGAGCAGTCCACTGAGACAGAGGGAGGCACAGACTAACTCAGCCTTGCAACTGGAGACCTAGAGACAGTGGCTACAGGGCTGTTGGGGGAAGTCTCTCCATTCAAATCTGGCCTGGCTTCTTGATGCCCCTCACGGACGCAGGGAGGGTACTCCAGGGGGTGGCCTTCAGATTCTCTCCCCCATTAAATTCTTACTGCAGTCTCTTCTGCACACATGCCTCCCATATCAGCTGGTAAACAGTCATTTGGGCAGTGGTCACTGTGCTTTCTGGCTGTTGCTAGGCAACAGTAGTTCTGTGAAGTGACTGGTGCACAGGGGCTATGGCAGAGGAACAGATGCGATGGTCACCAAGGTCTGTGGCTGAGTTCAGGCACAGTCCCTTCCTCACACCTGGCCCCCAATTCCCGCCCAGATGGCTTGCCTGACCCACCACTCCTTGTGGTCCTGGAGTATAGGGCTGGGCGTCTGCGATGCACCCCGAGGTCTGGAGACGGAAACCAGCTCCCACTGTCTATCTTCATCACCGTCTTCCTGCGTCCACATGGCTGAAGGAAGAGTTGGAGGGAGGAAGAGGACCTAGGGCAGTGATGGCGAACCTCTAAGAGATCAAGTGCCCACACTGCAACCTCCAACCCACCTTTTACTGCAGTCTCAACACCGCAATTAAATAAACCTGAATACAGAGCTTTTAGTTAGAATAAAACAACTCTATCCACCGCTTGGATGCTTGGGTGACTTGGCTTTTGTGCCAACAGGAGCAGCTGTGTGTGCCTGCTGTGGCATGTGTGCCATAGATTTGCCACTAGTGGCTTAGGGGAAGGACCTCTAGCCTGGACTGTGGCTTGAGACCCAATCCAAGCACCGCAAAGGGTAAATCATCACTAATCCCCTAGGCACGAACTCCCTTCAGGCCACCACTGTATCTTGCTGCCCCTCTGCCCAACACTGGGTACTACATGATTGTGTGTCCTTTACCTCCCAGGACAATCATGGATTCAAGTAGGAAGCAGGCAGGTGCTATCTGGTTTCATCCTCAGGTACAAAGCAGCTAGCTGCTTGGGCATATGGAGTGGGTGCTCCATTTACTGAACACAGGCTCAGCCCAAACCCAGGCCTCTCTAGGCCTGTACCAGGGTTGCTGACACCATCCTCACTGCTACCAGATGTACCCTCCTCCAACCCACATCTGCATATTTTTCCTCGCAAAGTCTCAGGCCAGCTCCTGCTCACTCCTGTCCTGCTTGAGGCAGAGGAAGTGGCCCTGATCAGGCACCACCTTGTATCTCAATCCTGAGCAGTTGCGCAAAAGTCCTCATTCTCCTTGAGCTGCCAGATAGCCACTACACCCACCTCCGGCTTTCTTGCTGTGCACTCCGCTCAGCCCCAGGCCTCATTTCCCACAGGATTTCCCACCTGAGCTTTCATCAGGTAGGTTGTGGCTACTCTCTAAGGAGCCAGTAGCTTTCCTGAGACCAGTTCCAAACAAATCGGGGAGGGAGAAGAGTCTTTAGATTGAAGATTGATAGGGACTGTGTTTTTTCCATAATTTCGAAAATCAGGGTAATCCGTCTCAGTTAGCAAGGTCCCTCAAAACCCACTGGCCTTGGAGGCCCTGGCTGAGGTCCAAGTCTGGGTGCTGCTGGGGGTAGGCCTGTGGCACTCTCAGTTCTCCCCTCGGAGCAGTCTTCACCAGGCCTCGAACTGTGAGCCAAGGGCAATTGTCCCCTTCTTGAGGATGATGTTTCCATAGAGTGCTGTCTCCCTGCAGAGGGAGCAGAGCAGAGCTAAGCAGAGCGCCAAGGTGTTCTCTTGGGGACACAGCAGACCCCATCTGCTTCCATCCCACCTCCCAGAAAAAGACCTAGAGAACAGCCGCTTTGGACAGGGCACAGAGGGACGCTGCCTGCCTAAATTCCTCCTGCTCACTGAGTCTCAGCTAGGCAGCTCAGCAGAGAGTGGGAAATGGGCCTTCCCAGAGGCTTGAAATGGGGCATGCAGACCCAGCTGGCACTCACCCGGTTGCAACAACAGCAAAAGCCTTTTTGGCTCGTTCATAAAATTCAAACCTCTCTATTTTTGCCAGGGCGCTCTAGAAGACAAAATGGCATATTTGAAAGAACTCTGTCCAGAAAGCCTCATGAGCAGGAGGTGAGGACTAGGCTCTCTGGGCTCCACTCTGATTCTCCTAGTGCAGGGGTCCCAAGGGCCCTCAGCCTGTAACTCCACGGATTGGGCAGTGGGGACATGGGGTGTCTCTCAAATCCCATCTGGGGCCTGTGCTGGACCAGGTGCTATGTTTGGTGTCTCTTGGCTTGGGGCTGCTCAGCTAGCTTGGCAAACACTGCAGTTCTTCCAAACTGGCCCAAGGGGTTCTGTGTCTTCTCCCTTCAGGTAGGTCCTGCCCAAGACTTGAGAAGGTGTGAATAGTAAATGAGTTCCCCAGGAGAATTAGCATGTCTCCTTCCAGACAGGTGTGAGAACTGTGTGACATCCAGACCACAGCTGGGATGGGGTGGGGAAGAGGAAGACCTAGGACTCAGGGGCACACCCATGGGAGGTCAGAAGGGGTGGCCAAGCAGCCTTTAGCCATATGGTTCCAAGGGGACAAACCCCCAGGCAGACAGGTCAATATCCTAGGAGGGAAGTGGGGACCTTCGGGGTCTAGGAGAGGCAGCCATATGGCCTAGGTATACCTCTTCCATCTCTGCTAATGGGGACAGCTGGTGGTCCTGGGTGCTCACACAGCTAGCGGTGAAGGTCATCTGAGAACAGATGGGACACCCCTCATATGTCACTCTTGCTGAGCCTCCAGAAGACAGGGTCCTTGGCCCCTCCCATAGTCAGGGCTGCAGGCTCACCTTGCAGCCAGCGTGGAGCAGGAGGAGCTCATAATCTTGCCACACTGGGGTCCGTAGGCCCCTCTGCTTGTCGTCAGGGACCAGCTCCATGACAGCAGCCTGGAACACAGGAGTCAGTTCTGCAGCCCTGAGCACCTCCAGCACTCCCCTGCCTAGTGACCATTCCAGGGTCCTCCCAACTGGGGCCCTTTGGGGGCATATGGCCTCCCCCCACTAAGGGAGAGGGTCTGGTGAAGTCTGGCAAAGCGGAAATGGAGACACAGAGCAGTAGATCAGCCTTCTGGCCCTCACCGGGCTCTCCACATAGGTGTCCAGGGGCAGCAGCCTCAACACAGCTTGCAGGAGCTTCGGAATGCCCAGGCCTGGGGTATAGGGCGGGGGTCAGACTCCTGCCTTCCCCTCTGGCATGCCCTCCCCTCCAAAACTTTCACTCTTTGGCCTCAGTAAGAATTATCTGGGGCCAGGATCACAGCCCCCAACCCACTGCTGACCAACACCCCCTACTCTCCTCCTTCCTTACCATCCGCCCGGATCTCCACAGGCCCACACCGACAGATAGAGGAGGTGGGGAAGTTAGCATCTGCAAGAACTGAAGAGGCAGTCAGAAGGCCCTAGTGTTGCCCTGGAGGCTGTACCGCACCCAGTGATCAACCATCCACCCTCCCTGCACGGTCAGTGGTTCCAGGCCATGGGTCACCTCCGTGGCTTTCTCCAGAGCTGGCTCAGTGGCAAAAACAGACGGGGAGGGCGACACCCCTGCCCCAAAGGAGGGCGGTAGCAGTGCACCAGCTTTCAATCATCCAGCCCCTACCCCGGTCGCTGACCTTAGGGGTGCGCCCTCGAGGGAGGTATGGGGAGAGAGCAGGACCCTGGCTGGAAAAGGAATCCTGCTCGGTTAGCCCAGGGCACCCAGGTTGTGGAGGGGTGAGACCAGCCCCGGTACATTTGCACCCGGGCCAAGGGTAGCTGCCAGTTCGTAACCGTCTGGGCGAACCGGAGAACTGCGGAAGCAGGGTTGGGGCTTCCTGCTCAGGAGGGTGGGGTGGCCCCGGCAGTGCCCCAAGCCCTTTCGGAGAACGACGCCCAGTGTCTCCCAGCCTGAACCCCTCGCGTTCACCTATTTCGTCTCCGTGCCCCATGCGCGCCAACGCGTACAGCAACTCCGGAGACAGCAGCACAGGGACACCCTTCAGTACCACCATGTTTGTGGTCTGGGCGGGGCCTTTCGGAACTGAGGCCGGAGGGAGGCAGGGGCGGGACAAACGGAAGGGCGGGGCCATGACTCAAAATCAAATTATGCAGGAAGATGGTCAGTACGTGAGACAAATTAGATGTGTAGATTTTTCTCGATTTTAAGGTTTCCTCTCTTGGATACTGAGAACTTTGGTGCCTTTCCTTATTTATTCCAGAATGAGGCCAATTGTCACACTGGGCACGAACCTCCAAGTGTTCAGCTTTAGCAATAAGCATATCCACATCTGCGCTCCCAAGAAGGCCCAGCCTTCCCTGCTCTCGTCCCCTGGCTGGGGAAAAGCCATTCCACCCTGTAGGGCCCAAATCAATTCTCTTTGCACTTGTTTCTGTAAATAAGTGTGTGGCGAACAGTCCAAAATCCAGAGGCTGCTCTGCCAAGGTCACCTGCCTTCTGTGTGAAAGGGAACTGCGTAAGAGCTCAGTATTGGCTTTCTGACAGGTGAGTTAACAGAACCCATCACTTCCTCTTCCTCCTGCCACCAGCAGGGCCCCAGGGGACAGGTGGGCATGGTGGATTGCAGGCTGACACCTGCAAGGCAAGTGGTCCCCACAGTGCTTGTGAGCCCATCTTGTTGTGTAAATGAGCATGAACTGCTTTTTGAGGGGTGCAGAGCCATAGCCTGCATAGGTCAGCTCAGTTGTTATTCCATCCTTGGCCCATCTTGGTCCTTTCCTTGTTGTCCGTCTCAGGTCCTCCAGGACAAGGACTCACACACTCCTTGTCCATGCTAGCCCAAGGCCGTGACCACAATCTGGATTAACTGCCTGCACCAGGCTTCTGTAAGGTGGAAGAGACACCTGTAAATGGCACTCTGGTGTGGTCTGTGCTGGGGTGAGTGGGCTTCACTACAGGAGAGAGTGGGCTTCACAATAGGATGGCCCTGAGGCCCAGATCCTGGGACAAACCAAGCATCATTTTACTTGGCTGAGTGACCAATGTGGTCACCATGTGGTAACTACACTGTGGTCTATTTTCTGGATTGTGTATTGGCTGATGAAGCCTGAGTCCTTGGTTATACTGTGAGCACCTCTTACCCTGGATTCCTAGGCAGACCCTAACCTCTTCCCTCATGCAGAGCCCTGCTCTAGTTTGGAGATGACAAAGCCAAGTCTCCTGGCAGGCTGTAGGTTGGAGGCCCTAGCCCGTAAAACCTGCACAGCACTGATATCCACCTGCTGAAATTCAGACCTCTCAACCTCACCTTCATGAGTCTAAGGCCATCCAGAGGAGCCTCTGACCTGAGGCAGGAAGCATCTCCTCTTTACTTGTGAGATCCTCCCTCTAGGCCATAGGATGTGGGAAATCTTACAGGCTTCAAATTTGTGCCAATTTCCTCACCAATACTTGCTGAAGAGTGGAATTTCAGATGGAGACTTGGTGTTCTGGGAATAAAGTGGAGATAGTGGCTTTTAACTAGAGTCACAGGGGAAAGGAGTCTCCCAGAGCCCTGCTTGGGGCCTTATGGTGCATAGCAATCCAAGGAAGGGGGCGGACCTCCTGGAATCTCAAGCCACCAAAGTTCCCATGGTGGGAACAAAGTACACGAAGTGTCCTTAAGGTGGCTCTTATACCACTTCTGTCTCTAAACTTCACATAGTAAATGGCACTGAGCATGACAACTACTGTGTTTGTTTCTGATGTGGCACTTCCTACCTTGAGTTTTCCTGTTTTTCAGGTACCACTAGATGCAGTTAGGAATAAGGATTCTAGGACCTCCCTTAGGTTCTGGCTTAGCTCTAAGATTGCATTTTTTGGGGGGGCAGTAGAGGATTGGACCCAGGCCTTTTCACTGAGCTACATTCCCAGCACCCCCTCACCTTTAAAAAATAAATTAAGACACAGTCATGCTGAGTTGCATGGATTGGGCTCAAGCTTGTGATCCTCCTGTCTTAGAATCTGAGTGTGCTAGGATTACAGCCATATGTCACACCTGAGAATGTATATTTTTAAAAAATATGCTCTTCAGATGTAAGCAGCCCCACACTGACCTTAGAGACCTCTCTGGTCTCACCTTGGAGAAGGGCCCTGACACCCTGCTATTGGAATGGGTAAGCAGTCATGTACTCAGGTGAGCCTATAGATAAGTTTTTCTGGAGGCTCCAGACATGTTCAACTGAAATGCTAGGGCTAGTGCATAAGGGTCACTGCTGAGCTGTCCATGGTGGCTCTGATAAACCAGATTCTGAGAACATCCATTGCCTCTCCTGGCATGATGGTGCACATGTGCAGTCCCAGCTACTCAAGAGCCAGAGGCAGGAGGATCATTTGATTCTAAGAGTTTGAGATCAGCCTGGGCAAAACAGTAAGACACTGTCTCAAATAAGTACCCATCACCACAGGAATAAGGAGCTATGACACATTCACAGCAGTAATAGCAGGGCTATTAATAGCAGTCAGGGCTATTAAAAAGAATGCAGTGGGAGGATTATTCAGCAGTCAAAAGAAGTGAAACTCTTGATACGTATGCTATGACATGGTTGAACCCAGGATATTGTGTGTCGCAGCTTGTGCTATGGCTATACCATGGACTGGGCAGCTTACAAATACTTATTTCTTACAGTTTTTTAGTCTGGAAAACCAAATCAAGGCAGATTCATGGTTGAGGACCCACTTCTTAGTTCATACATGACACCTTACTGAAGCTGGATGCTGGGAAAGGGGATGAAAGGCCGCTCTGGGGCCCAAGTACATGAACCCTATTCTTGAGGTCCCAACTCATAACACCATCACCTTGGGGGTTAGGATTTCAACACAGAGATGTGAGGGGAACAAACATTTACTTCACCGTATTGTGCTAAGTGAAATAACCCAGACACAGGAAAATGAATGATGTTGTGACTCCACTCATATGAAGTTTCCAGAATAGTCACATCAGTGGAAACACAGAATGGTGGTTGCCAGGGACTAGAGGTCAGTGTTTGATGGGGACAGTTTCAGTTTAGAAAGACAAAGTTCTAGAGATGGGGGATGGTGATGGCTGCATACTGCATGTGCTCAATGCACTGAACTATGTGATTGGACATTAGATAGTGAAGATGGTCAAGTCCATGTGATGTTGTGTAGTCACAACTGAGAAGAAAGCTACTCAAATAAGCAGGAGGTATGGCAGCACAGGCCTGTAATCTCAGTCCTTGGGAGGCTGAGGCAGGAGAATCACTGTTGGGAGCAGCTGGAGTTGGAAACAGGCCATATGTGTGGGAGGACAGAGCCAGAGTGCCTTCAGCAGTCAAGCTACCTAAGTCTTGAGAAAAACATCCTACCTGGACAATTTCAGTCATTAGTTGCTAGGCAACATTGCCTCTCCAGATACTAACTTTGCAAGAGTATAAACAAACACCCCTACTGTTGATGTTAGGTCCTCTTGCCCATCAGGTAAGTGGTCACCTCCGCCTGACCCAGCTCTTGTTTCCATTCTTCCCTGGGGCACAATGAGAGACCAACAAGGTCCCCTACAGATCACCTGACATTTGAGGACAGCCTGGGCTACATGGTAAGTTCAAAGTAACCCTGGACTACACAGCCAACCAACCAAAAGAAAAAAATAAAGAGAAAGAAGCACTCACATGACAGGAGAAAGAAAATGAGGATGGAGAACTGTGCATGACTATGCATAGCACCCGTGTATAAAACACAGCACCGCACCTAAGCATGTATGTGTGTTTGGACACAAGCCCAACTGCTCACAGTGGTTAATTATCTTGGGGACGTAACATGGGTATAGCTTACTTATAGACCTCAGTTTATTTGAACGTTATCACACTGAAGAAAAATTACCTCTTAAATGTAAAGTATAGCTGGGTGTGCAGGCATATCGTATAATCCCAGCCCTCATGAGGTGAAGACAGGAGGATGATTGCAAGTTCAAAACTAGCTTGGGCTACAAAGTAAGTTCAAGGCCAGCCTGAACTACACAGCAAGACTGTCTCAAAAAAGACAAAAACAAACAAATAAACAAACAAAAAAGTAAAGTATAACTAACTTGAAGTAGTTCCTTTAATCAGCATTATTCTGTTCAAAATCAATAGACAGGAACATCTTTCCCTGAGCAGCCACAAACTGTATGCCCCACACCTAGTCAGGCAGTCACCTTTCCATCTGGACTTGATCTTTGCAAAAAAGGGCCACTGGCAAACTAGCATCTCAGTTCCTGAAGTGAAGTAAAAAATCAAACACCCTGAAGGTTCCTCAGCAGAACTTTTGATTTAAAAGAATACGTTCTAGTCAGAATGTAACATGACTGACTTTCCTGATGGCCAGGTGAAGGCCAGTTGCTCAGCACAGCTCAAGCTCTGACCACAGTCCCATGCCCATTAGCAAGAAACCACATCACACTACACTACCCTTTAGAAGAAGACGATTTATTTGCTTCTAAACTGACAGGCTGCTTTTTCCTCTCAGTAGAGGTCTAAGGCCCAGGTAGCTGGTTCTCAGTGGTCTCTGAAGTTGGCCTTCCTTTTCTCCACAAACGCAGCCATCCCTTCTTTCCGGTCATCCTGGCAGGGAAAGGGAGAAAAATAGAGGTGAACTTTACATCTTCCCACTGAGCCCCCCGCTTGCCTGTGTCTTTGCTCTTTTCACTCTCTCAGGCTGCTCCCCTTACTCATGTGGTTTAGGGCAGGTGATTCTACAGTGGAGCCATGTACAGCCTTGGAAGGATAGGACTCCTGACCAACAGGAATCCCAGACCTGGGAATGGAGGTTTTATACCCTCTTCAGAGATGAGAGCCACTCAGAAACCACTACATGAATCTCAGAAAACTCCCACTTAAAGACAGCCTCAGGGGCATGCTTCTGGGCAACCCCCTTCAACTGGATCTAGCATGGTCCAAGTCTGGCATCACCCTCAAGGAATGGAAAAGGGTCAGACCTCTGCCCTGAATATGCCCTCTTCCTTTGTGCCCACATACACCCAAGTGCACAAATCTCCACGTCTTAAAAAGTCAGAAGCATTTTAATCTTTCTTTTATAAAACGCCTACACATGACTCTTTCCTGATAAAAGAAGTGACTAATAATAGCACTTAGGAAACCATTTCCCTTAGCATATTCCTCCCAGCTTGAGCTACCAGTGGCACATGTGTGACTGTTCCATCAAGCAGCTTATAACACCAGTGGTAGAAGGGGTAAAGTCATGCGTGGGACAGTCACACAAGTACCACCAGTGCTTCAAGCCACCCGGCAGCAAGACACATCATAAATGTATTAACGGCAGAAATCCTACAACATACTGCTATGAAGTGTTAGTTTACTACTCTAGTACTTTTAAGCCACATTCTAAATAAGTGGAGTAACTTAGGGAAAATATGGGTGAGATAAATTTGAATTTCTCTCTCTCTCTTTTCTCTCTCTTTTTTGAGATAGGATCTCACTGTTGTCCAGGCTTGTCTTAAATTCTTGGATTCAAGTTGTCCTCCTGTCTCAGCCTCTCAAGTCCTGGGACTACAGGTGCATGTCACTGTACTTGGCTCTGAATTACATTTTAAATGAAAGTTTTTTTAAAAGAAATTATTCCTGGTACATCTTTACAGTACATAGTGATTACATTCATCATGGGGAGTAGGTGAATGTACATAACCCATCTTAATTGTTTACATCCTTTCCCCTCCCTCTCTTCTCCCTGCAGGTTTTGGTCCTCTTCCCATTTATAAAAGTTTTATATTCCTGTTTCTATTATGTATCTTCTATTTTGCTTATTTAGCTATTTATTCATTCTTTGGTTTTCTCATATAAGAGAAGCCGTATGATATTTAAGCTTGCATGTCTGATTCCTTTCACTTAACATTACGGTCTCAAATGCATCCATGTAGGAGCTGGTGCTTAAGGGTGCAACTCACAGGACCTTCTTCAATAAGCACTTAATTCTGTAAAGTTTTTATTCTGTTAATTTCCACATGTACTTTCTTGCTAAAACCAAGGCCCACTGATAGAACAAGTCTGATCTGGCTAGAGGGAAAGCTAAAAATTCGGACCAAAAATAAATGGCATTTAATGATAAAATGTGAAGAAAATTCCCAGTAACTGCTTAACTAGAACAAGCTTGATTCTCAGCAGAATATTGTTTACTCACAGTGGCAAAGGTTGCATAGAAGAGTTTCTTCTCCAATTTATTTCCTTCTGTTAATGTCATTTCAAAGGCTGAAAAAGAACCCCACAGTCATGGACTAAGATGCTGAGTTGGGGAACAAGACTGTCTCCTGAGCAGCAATGGGACACTCTGCCCACCCACACAATCTCACTCAGATGTGCTGGGAGGCCAACTCTGCTTAGGCCTCCACACTGACCCAGTCAGCCTCTTGAACAAACTGCTATCCCAGGGTTCCTGAATTCTCAACTATGGCCCAGGTCCCGGAGAAAGGACTGAGGAAATGGATGAAAGACAAACATAAAAATTCATCCAATTGTAAGGATCTGAGGTAGCCAATGAAATCAAAGGCACAGACAACTAATTACAGATGAAAATCAGAGAAAGAATGACCAGGCACCAGGAAATATTTTCCGTTTCAGTGGAGGACACAGGCATGTGCTGTCCTGGTATCTGGAGGGAGCCTCTCAGGGTGGATATGAGCATTGGGGGACAGTCTATTGTGACCTTGCCAAAACCCTGGCAGCTATCCTGTGGGTGTCAACACACAGCTGGCTCCTTCAACACTGGTGCTTCTGAGCAGCACCAACAGTAACCTCAGAGGGCCAGCATCTTCCTTGGAGGGACTAACAGGCTCAGAGAAGCTGTGTGACTTCCTAGGTTGCACCCTTCTGCTCCACGCACTGCACAGAAGCACAGTCTCATGTCAAATGCTGAGGTTAACGTCTACATTAATACTCAAGCAGTTCTGAGATGGTAGGTCAGACCAATTTCACTTTCAGTTTTCTTACAGAAAGCTATAACAATGCAGAGTGCATTCAGTGGGGCCTGGGACACATAGAACATGCCCCCCCCCCACACACAGATGCTCTCAGCCAGCCCGTGTGGCCTCAGTCCCCAGGCTGTAGAGCATTTGCATACCTACAGTGTGGGCTGAGGGGAGGAACCCTTCAGCTGGGGTCTCAGGAGCAACCGACAAGTCTGACACCCCGGACTTCCTTTGTGGCCTCTGCCAGCCTGCCTGGTGCTACGTCACTATTACCTCCTAGGCAGTGTCCCTGTGGCTCACTTCTCCGCCCCTGATACAAAGGGAAACTCAGAACATCTCAACCAAATTGTGAACAGCTAAAAACCAGAACTGTACCAGTAAATCACAATCCTGAGAATCCTACCATTTCTGCCTTGGCTAGGCTAAGTTATAGTCATTTGGTGCCTTCAGTTCTGTCTGCAATCCTGGGAATCCTTTTCATTTTCTTTTCCTGGAAGACTCCTACCTGCATTCACAGATTCTTTGGCAATGGCTGTTATAATTTTGGAATTGCTGGCAATTTTTTCTGCACACTGAATGGCTTCTTCAACCAATTTCTCAACAGGAAAAATCTTGCTTACGAGACCTAAAATGTAAAAAAGGTGGTGAAAAACATGGAGAAACAGAGCACCAGTTCCATTTATCATGGAGACTTAGTGAACCCCTAGGAGCTGAGAGCTCTGAGTGCTGAATAAGAGGCACTTTGAGGGTGAGAGTGGGTGTGACCCTGGCCCTCAGCTGCCAAAGTCACTATGCTCTCAGTCACCCAGGCCAGGCTACCCGTGACATCAAATAGCACAGGCAGGAAAATAAAGACCATGGTCACCGACAGGGCAGGGAAAGGGTTAGGCTGCAAGGGCGCTGGAGATGCCCATTGCCTATGATGGACTATGGGAAAGGGCATATTGCATTATAACTCTTTAACCTGAGCAATGCTGTCACTCTCTTGTATGTAAAATATTTCAATATTTAACACCAAAGGCAGTCAGCTCCCTGGATCCCTAAGACTCAAAAGGCTCGGGTACTGATTACCCCCCCAAATACCTGACACAGCTTGAGTCTCCAACCAGCAACCAAGGGCAGATTGGCCCTACCTGCTTGCTTGGCTTCCTGGGCTGAGATGCGGTCGGCAGTAAGGATCATCTCCATTGCCAGTGACTTTCCAACTGCTCGGGTGAGTCTCTGGGTGCCCCCTGCCCCTGTAAGGAGCATGCTGCTTGTCAGCTACTTCTGTGGCAAGTGAGGCCAAGAAGAAACCAGAGGGCTGGGGATGTGGCTCAGTGGTAGAATAGTTTGCCCAGCATGCACCAGGCCCTGGGTGGTTCAATTCCCAGAAGAGAGAAAAATAGGCAGGGAGAGAGACAAAGAGACAGAGATGGAGATGGAGACAGAATCAGGAACAGAGACAGAAAGAGAGGACGGGGGGGGGGTGCAGGGAAGGAAGGAAGGACAGATAGGAAGGAAAGAAGAAAGAAAGAGAAGACACCACAGGGTCTGGGTGTGGCTCGGTGACAAGAGTACATTATTAGCATGCCCAAAGCCCTGGGTTCATACAAGCACCACACACACACACACACACACACACACACACACACACACAAAGAAAAGAAAAGAAAAGAAAAGAAAAGAAAAGAAAAGAAAAGAAAAAGGGACAAAACCACAGCTATGCTGCTGGCAAATTCATAAAGCTAAAGAGGCCTAAGATAAGGGCCTAGGGGTAGGCAGGTAGAACTGATGTGACCAGCAGGCAGGACAAGCAGAACAAACTAGAAACTTCAGGAGCAGGCCCCTTTTCAAGCTCAGGCTCCTGTTTCAGCATAGCACTACACAGTGGCTGTAGGCCCTCCTCAGGCTCTTGTGACCATTCCAGAAACTTCCATGTCTCCCTAATGTCACATCTGGATCCCCCACATCAGCTACCTTCACTCTGGGAGGGTGAGGCAGGAGGACAAGTTAGCAACTTAACGAGATGCTGTCTCAAAATAAAAAAGGAAGGGGTGCTGGGGCTGTGCAAAGGCCCTGGGTTCAATCCACAGTAATGCAAAACAAAGAAGCAAGCAGACAAATAAAAACCTAGACAGTAGTATAGGACATCTAAGCATGGGCTCCTCTCCCTAAGTGTCCATTCCTTCCTTCCAGGTTTACTAGGTGGACCCAGCAAGTTGATGGCATTGTTTTTTCCTTACTACCTCAGGCTTCCTTCCCAGGAGGTCCTAACTCCCAGTAACATGGGAGTAGATGGCGCTAAAGTGATGTGGGGCAGAAGTCTTGGAGTCATTCCAAGGTCACTGTTCCTTCTCCTAAACTGCTGACCTACAGGGATCCACCACAGGTACAAGTCAACAGCAGAAAAGAACCGCTGTAGTTGTCAACTAATGTTATCACCGTGTGACATCAAGATCTAGCTATAATCACAGGAGTCCAACATGGCCTGAGGCCCCCAGGTTCCTGCTCTGAGCTCTAACACTTCCACTAGCCCATGTGCCCATTTACAGAGGGAACACTGGTGTTATGGTTGATACACTGTGTCAATTTGGGGAGTCCAGAGGTTTGGCTGAGTGACTCAGCAGGAAGCCAGGGTGCTTACTTTATATACATCCTGAGCCTGTGGAAGAGGAGGGCATGGAGATTATATGAGTGCTACACGAACCCTGGGTGGGGGTAGCCTGTTTATAATGAGAGGGAAAGAATGAGGCTACTCGCTGCCATTCCTCCCTTTTGCTCTGGTTGTTTTTGCTGTGTTCAGCCGCCACAAACTGTTGTCTTCTGCCATGTGCCACTCTGCCTCTGAACCAGCGAAGTATGGACTGAAACCTCCACAAACTGTAAGCTAAATAAACCTTTCCTTCCTTCATTTTGGGCGTTGGGTATTTTGCCTCAGCAACCAGAGAAAAGTAACAAAGACAACTGGCCATATACAAGGAGATACTTCTAGACTTCTGGTCAAATACAGGCTGTTAGTTCTGGGGCATGGGCTGGTCTTAAGAATTACCAGCAGAGTGTGCACTAAAAGTGCCACTTTCTCACCCGGAATGGTCCCCAGCAGTATTTCTGGCTGTCCAAACTGGGCTTTCTCACCAGCATAGATGATGTCGCACATCATGGCAAGTTCACAGCCCCCACCAAGCTGTAAAACAGTGTTGAGCAGCAAACAGGTTACTAGAGAAGCCTAGTCAAAAATATTGCTGTTTGTTGAACTTTTCCAGTAAAATGAATCAGGCTTGGGATATGGCAAAAATTAACCTAGCAGCACAAACTTAGTTAAGTGTTGGCATAAATTACTTACATATGGTTGGTACTGTTCACCAGGGGCAACAGACTTTTCTGCAAGTGGCCAGACAATAAACAATTTGGCTCTGTAGAAATACCAGCTCTGCTGCATTGCTGAATAGCCACGGGGACATGGACATGAATGGGTGTGGCTGCCCTCTGGTTCACATGCAAGGGGCTTCATTAAATAATCACCACGTGGGCCAGACATGGTGGTACATGCCTCTGACCCTGGTACTTTGGGAGGCTGAGTATAGCCTGGGAACCTTAGCGAGATCCTGTCCCAAAAAACAAAAAGGGCTCAGAGCCAAGGCCCTAGGTTCAATCTCTAGCATCATAAAACAACACAAAACCAAAAAGGACAAAAAAGACCATGTGGGGCCAGGGAGACAGCTCAGCAGCACAGTGCCTGCCTGGCAAGTGCAAGGTCCTGAGTTTGATTCCTAGGGCCAAAAAAAAAGACCATGTGGAACAACTCCACAGGCCAAACCAGTCCTGGCATTTCTAAACAGTCCAATTATGCAAGGACCCTGACCTACCCAGCAGAGGATGTGCTATGTTTGCAGAGTAGTTAGGGAGCATTAAATCAATACAGAAATATTCATTAACCCATTTGGGGAGAACTAGCAGCTGAAGCACCAAACAAAGCAAATGCCCAAAGACTCTTTCTACTTACTTGGCAGAAAAGGGGCCACTGGCCTGGGAACCATACTTAATATCTTTCCAAGATAAAGATCTCTCTCTGTACACTATATTTGTGTAAGTCCAATTCCCTCGAACATCTCCTGTGCCCTACCCCTGAAGATGGAGACCCTTGATGTGGACACCTACAGCATAACCATTGACAGCAGCGATGACTGGCTTCTTGACCCGGGTCAGCTGGTCCCAGTGACTCAGGAACTTTTGAGAGTAACAGTCCTGCATTGTCTGGTTCTGCATTTCCTTGATATCAGCTCCAGCTAGGAATAGAAATGAGATTCCAGTTACCAGATAGCACACAGACCCCCAAACCTCAAATCCATAGGCAGCTAACTTAGGGACCATGGGGCCATAGGCAAGCCTGGCCACAAGGCCAGTATCACGCTGCAATACCTGTTATGACAAGATAAAGGGCCAAGGGGCAGGTAACAGATGCCACAGAAGGCCCAGACTATTTCTGTCAGCCATGTAGCCTGACTAGGAAGGACTGGATTCCTTCTGAACATGTTCGTTCTGCTGACACAGCAATGTGAATGTTCAACATTTTACATCTGATGAAACCCTAAGTCCCATGTCATGGCGGAGGGGCCAGTCTGCCTTGCTGCTTCCCACAGGTGATGTATTCCCTCCCACACCTGCCACCACTGCTGCCCAGCAGACCTGCAAATGCCTTCTCCCCGCCGGTAAGCACGATAGCACCTATCGCTGGGTCTGCTTCAAAGGCCTCCAGTGCCTGGTTGAGCTCTGTGATCAGGTCACTGCAGAGTGCGTTGAGTGCCTTCGGGCGGTTTAACTGGATGAGCCCCACATTGCTATTCCTTCCCTTTTTTTCTGTGATGATGTACTGAAAGTTAGCACCTACAGGAAGAGGGCAAAAGGGACCTTCATTAGGCAGGTGCCAAAAGCACAAACACAGACCCTGTGAGGCCCAATGAGGGGCCCTTCCCAGTCCTCATGGCTTTGGCCTACAACTCCATTCACAACCACTTTGCTTTCACATCTGCATAAATGCTTCCTTAAGTTAAAGAAACTCCCCAGCACAGAACACAGCCACTCTCCTTCCCATTTGCCTTGGTCAGCTATTCTCAGAAGCCAGC
This sequence comes from Dinomys branickii, assembly GCA_004027595.1. Taxonomy (NCBI): domain Eukaryota; kingdom Metazoa; phylum Chordata; class Mammalia; order Rodentia; family Dinomyidae; genus Dinomys; species Dinomys branickii. Next base: position 62,578 of record PVLD010000973.1, on the reverse strand, counting down.
AGTAAGGACAGAGAAAGGCCTTCCTACAACAAATGCCCTTGAAGAGGAGGACAGAGTTCTAGGCTATGCTGGGTGGACAGCATGGTGGGAGGGAGACAAAGAGAAAGGCCACTTTGTTCTAGGTGACCACTATGACCAGGAGGGGCCATCAGTTCACACCTGGGGTGAGTAGTCTCCAGTGAAAGAAGGTGAGCGTAACAAAGTGAGCGTGTGTTGGGTGATTAGTTCCCTTCACAAGAGTATAGGCACTAAAGTGTCTGCTCCATGCACTTACGGGTGAGTAACTGAAACATCACATGTGAAGTGTTGAACAGCAACATGCCTGTCACCTACAGAAGCCACGAAATGACTGCCACTTCCAAGTGGGGTGCAGAAGTGGACAGTCAAGGATGGAGGGTGAAGCCAACACTAACAGATACTTAACAGGATATACAGGGTGCAGGAGGCGCCCCAGTCCTGGAATATGGCCAGGAATTTCTTGAAACACTCGAGTTGATGATAGCACATGGAGCCCAGCTGGAGGTGAGCCAAGAGAAGACAGGTCAACCTCACTGCCAATGGGAGGAAGGTGGGCATTAAGCAGGGGAATTTCTGACTGGATAGTCTGAAGGTGAGGCTTAGGGAAAAGCAGTAGACAGAGAGTAAAACCGGACAGGAGGCACTACAGACAAGTGGTGTCTGAATTTCCAGTTCCCAGGCTGACTTGCAGTGCAGGAACTGCATATTTCTTAAAGCTACATAAACAGTGGTGGAATTTCACAGCCAACTCCCAAGTGTCCCGCAGGCCCGAGGTCCTGGCACTATTAAGTACCAGATTTGAGAAGCAGCCAGTGATCCACCAGGGTGCTCTCTTGGGCAGGGTCTTCTGCAAGCGCCAGGATAGGTGGGGGCTGGGGTCAGGTATTAAGGGTGGCCATGGGCTGGGGCTAGAAGCAGCAGGTGTGTATGAGATTGAAGTTAGAGAGTCCGCGGTCGGGGGTGAGGGTCTCTAGGCTCAAGTGGTGGGTGCAGGACCGGATCTGGGGTCTGGCGCTGGGGTGCGGGTTAGACAGGGCAAGGGGGAGGGTGATGGATCGCTGCACGGGCCCACACTCACCCGACGCGAACGATCGCAGGGCGGGGAAGTGGGACAGAGACCGTAGCGGGCCCCGGACGCTGGGCAACAGGGCGCGTAGGGCTGCCATAGCCCCAGAGAGGACTAGCTTTACTTTTAGAGCTGCGCTGCACAGAGCTGTATCGCGAGACCTGTCCGGAAGCGGATGGGGCGTGGCGGGGGCGTGGCGCGGCCTGACCGACGGTCTCGCAGTCCAGAGAGGGACACCTCTTGCGCTTGGGTGCCGTGGGCGAGTCGCCCGTCCGGACTGCACAGCCGCGTACACCGAGCCATGCGGTGCGGATGTGGGCGCTGGGGTCGGATAGATCAGAGGATCTGCCTTTTCGGAGCGAGGCTGTGTGGGGTTCCCTCGTTCCCCAAGCAACAGCATCCTTCTTTATGGTCTCCGGCCCTGGTCTCCCCCCCTCAGTCGCCCGCTATCCTTCGGCGTTGCCTAGCGGCCCCGCGGTTGAACCAGGTGAAGGCGAGGCCCAGCTGAGTCAAAGCATTCATGGCACTCTGCCGTGCACATACACAGTATGCATGGAGCGCGCGGCTAATTCTTTACATGAGAGCTACACAGCGTCTGAACGTCAGGTTAGGAATAGTGTTTCTGTGAGGATTTAGGTAAGATTTAACTAAATATAAATTAATGAAATGCCGATTTATGTACATTATTTTGAGTTACGACTTTTAAATACACAAGTATTGTCAGCTTCCATTTGTATCCTTGACCGGATCTTGCAAATGTTAGGGTGAAAAGAAAAAAAAAAGTCAATAAATGAAAACAAAACTCATAGTTCCAAGAAAATAATGCGATTAAAACCATAATTGAACATTCAGCGAACTATTTCAAGACTCAAGTAAATGAAACAATTTTCATATAAACGGAAAGATCACCAACAAACTCTCACTAAAAGAATCTCTATGTTAGCATATGTTAAGCTGCTGTGACAGACCCAAAATGAAATGGCTGGACAGTAAAGGGTTTTTTCTAACAACCTAGCACTGATACTGAGGTCTGATAGCTACTGTCCTCTGTAAGGAAATTGCACTTGACAAAAAGGAGATAGACATAAACTAAACTTCACCAAAATTAAAAACTTTTATTGTGTTTCAAAGGACACCATCAAGATTGTGAAAGACACAGAGAGAAAATGCATGTATCATATCTGGTAAAGGTCTTGTGTCTTGAATATGTAAGAACTTTTACAAGCTAGTAATAAAAAGTCTAACTAAAAAAAGGCAGTGGATTAAACAGTGACAAAGGTCTGAGAAGCGTATGAAAAGATGCTCAACGACATGAGTTGCAAATCAAGACCATTTCACACCTGCTGAGCCGGCTCTAACAGACAGTAGTACTAATAGGGTCCACATTTGGGTTCTTTTCCTGTTTTGGCTCTTATGGGTAATACTACTTTGAGCTTACAATAATCAGTGTCTATGTGGTGGTATGTTTTCATTTTCTTGGGTATATATACCTGCAAGTAGGTTTGTTATTTAACCTTTTGAGGAAATGCCATACTGTTGCCAAAGTGGCTGCACTTGTGGCCAAGTATGTAGTTCAGCAGAAGCAGAGAGCTTGCTTGGCATGTGTAAGGCCCTAGCTTTGATCCCTAGCTCTGCCCCCCCACCCCCCAAAAAGCCATACGGGTGGAGAGTATGCGTACGTCAGTTCACGCTCCTGTCAGCAGTGTATGAGAGCTCCAGCTTTACACTAGTGCACCTGGAGGGCTTCATACTGCGCTAGCTGTGTGAGCTGCAATGTAAGGTGTTTGTGTCCATGGGTGGTTTGGGGTGAGGGTCATGGCAGAGCTCAGAATGGTTGAGGTGACTGATAGAGTTGTGTGTGCAACTGATACTGATAGAGAAACAACTGGCTGTGACTCATGTGGCTCCGGCAGCCACCAAACGCACTACTGAGACAGCTTGTGGTCATTAAGATTCCCTCCCTGTGCATGGGATGGGTCTGAGATTGGACTGCTAGGCCCAGGAGTGGTACTGCCCAGACTCCCACATTGGCAAATGGGGGACATACCTGCACCAGCCCAGTACTTTGTCAGCCCCTGTGGGCAGAACTACAAGAGGTCCTGGGACTGGTGGTACATGTTTTATCAGAGGCACAAGATTCCCCACCCTTGGACGCTAGCTGAAAGCTCACAGAAGATCATCAGATAGCTCTGTGTGATGGTCAACAGGGAGTGCTGTCCCTTACGAAAGTCTTCAGAGAAGCCCATGGCCTCTAGTCTGGGCTGCAATGCAGTGAAGAACATAAATGACCACTTGAATTAGAGGACCTTCAGGGTTGTATGCCTGTCTGAATATACAATCAACTTCCTGGGAGTTCTGTCCTGGAAGGAGGGGAGCGGAATGTAAGAGACACGTTTCTCTACCTGCCCTTTGTTGCTCTTGTTTGTTTTTGAAACAGGGTCTCCTTATGTAGTTGAGGCTGGCTTTGAACTCATAGTGATCCTCTTGCCTCAGCCTCCCAAGTGCTGAGACTACACAGATGCGCCACATGCCCAGTTCCTTTGTTGGTCTTAAACTTTGTGCTTCACCTACATCACAGTGATGTGTGGATGCAGACATGACTTAGAAAAGTCGCCAATTTACCTGGTTCAGTTTACCGGTTTTTGGCTTTATAATGATATCTTTTACCAAGCTAGGGATATATTACTTTCTTGCAAAACCGTAGCTCTCAGTCAGCCAGAATCAGGACAGTAAACAACTTATACTTTGTAGCATACAGTGGTATTAATGTGATGTTTGTGTGTTACGGCATTAAGTGCATTTTTGGTTTATATTTTCAATTTATGATAGGATTCTCAAGAGGTAACCCCACCTAAACTGAGGAGTGTCTGTATGTACAGTATATACATGCACACAAGTACATGCATGTTTAGCCCAGTGTGGTGGCACATGCCTATAATCCCAGCTACTCAACAGGTGGAGGCAAGAGGATTCCAAGTTTGATGGTCAGCCTAAGCAAGTTAGTGAGAACTTGTCTCAGCACTCCATAGTTTTAATTTCTAGTGCAAGGGAAGAAAATCCACAAAACAAAGTGTGTACGTTTGTTACCAGAATTTTAGGGCAGAAGCACCTGCTCTGGGCATCCCAACAGATCAGGTTCATCTACTTGTCCCAAAATACCAGTCAGGGAGACAAGCGGAGGTGAAGCACAGGAATGAAGCTTTAATCAGTGTGGCTGTTTGTGAAGGACTGAAAAAGAGGCTCAAGATCTGTCTTTGAAGGGCAGAAAAAAAAACCTTGGAGTTTTATAGAAAGAGAAGCAATGGCCAGGTTGGGAGTCAGCATAGCTGAGGGGGGTTGCATAACTGGCAGTACGGTAATCCTGGTTGAGTAGTGGACTGGTTGATCATTATCTCCAGATCTGTTCTTCTTCAAGGTTGTGGGAGCACTATCATCACTGGAGAGAGCAAGGCAGCTGCTGTGATGAGATGACAGTTACTGCTTGTTGAGGATGAGGTGGGCAGCCTCAGTTCAGTCATGGGATAATTGCTTCCCCTTGGGGGGTGACCTCATCATGGGGTGGTCTTTGAGGCTTTGCTTTTCCCAGAATATGAGGGGGCTGTAGATTTAGGACAATGATGAGATGTCTAGACATCACTGTAAGGGATCAGCACTGGATTTTGTAAAAGCTGGTGTCTTGGTTACTTTTCTGTTATTGCTAAGGCAAAATACCCAACACCCAAAATGAAGGAAGGAAAGGGTTATTTAGCTCACAGTTTGTGGAGGTTTCAGTCCATAATCAGCTGGCTCGATGGCAGGGTGGCGTGTCAGAGGGGCAATAGTTCATGGTGGAGGAAGACAGCAAAAGCAACAAGAGCAAAAAGAGAGAAGAGAGAGAGCAAACCTCTTTCCCTTCCTTATACTGGATGCAGGCTACCTGCCCCAGGGCGGGTGTAACACTCACGCCTGTAATCCTAGCATTGGACCATGAATTAATCACAAACTCTAAAAGCGCCCCCCATGACTGCGTGCCCTAACAGTTGGCAATTGGATGTCCCTACAAAGCCTGAACATTAATTCCTCTCAGCTGGGTTTGGTGGCACATGCCTGTAATCCCAGCATTTGGGAGGCTGAGACAGGAGGATCACTGTGAGTTTGAGGCCAGCCAGGGCTGCATAGTGAGTTCAAGCCCAGGTGGAATTACATAGCAAGACCCTACCTCAAAATTTTTTCTTCTCTCGTCTTGGTGTTCTCCGTCTTGAAGTGGGATGAGATAGGCTAGGTGAATTTCTGGCTAGTTAGTAATCCTTGTTATTAATAGTTATTAGAAGACACTCATTAAATGAACATGCCAATGTGTCTGACCCAAAGCTTTAAGATAATAAATATACAGATATAAAATGAAGGCAAAGATACTAAGCTTTTGTTACATTGAGCATCAGTGGGCCCATCCTGTAGGTCCCTGTTACATGAATGAATGAATGAATGAATGAATGCACAGCGTGCTTGCCTGGAGACTATCTCAGACCCCCTTGGACATTTAAACTCTCCCAAGCCCCACCTACTCCTACACCAGGGAACCCACCAGAACCGTCCTGGTGATACAGGAAAGATATAACTATCAACTTATTAGGTGTCAAATGTGCAGAGTTTGTGGTCTCACAACATTGAGGAATGAAGTCACAAACTAAAGGGAGAAGTTTGAAGAGCTTTTTCAGAAATAAGAGGAAGAATAGCTCCTGGACTTTTTTAGGGGGGTCTCATATAGGGTGGCTACTAAGGCCCTTTGTCAGGGGTAATTTATATAGCAAAGTCACAAAGTGGGTATAACATAGGCCAAACTATAATCAACCTATAGACTTTAAGTATAGTTACTTAGCTAATACTGTGTTTACAAACCATATAGCAAGAGTATATTGAAAGAACAAAAGTATTTTGGGGAAGTGTTGTAGTTAGGGTTTGCAAGGGAAGCAGTACACTACAGCATGCTTAATGTATAAGATTATTTTGTAACAGTCACCCAAAGAGTCATATACAAAGAGAATGTGGGAAATCTGTTCACACACTAAAGACCAAAAGAATCCAGCTGAGAGCCTGGTTCCCATGGCAGTGTCCTGCGTGAGTCCAGCTAAGGACCTAGAGCTCATCACAGTGCCCACACAAGTCCAAGTGGAGGCCAAGGGCCCATGACAATGTCCCATGCAAGTCTGTTTCATGGGTTTGTGCTGTGAAGGCCTAAAAGTCAGTGGTGGAAGCTAGGAAGTCTGTGCTAGCAGGATGAAGGGCCTGTGCTAGCAGGCTGAGGGACCTACACTGGAGCCACGAAGCAACAAAGTAAAGACCAGAGCTGCCTGGAAAGGTACCATAGCCATCCTCAGCGATGAGATCCCAACCTCCTCCAACAGTGAGAACAGCTGAGTCTGTATCAGGAAGGCCAGTATGACAAGCTTGTCTAGAACATTGAACAGTGCACCATTTTCCTCTCTGGAGCCAGGAAGCAATTCTCTAAGGACCAGAGCTCCCCCAAAGTGAACTGCAGCCATTCTCAGCAATGAAGTCCTGAGCTCCTTTGATGAGAACAGCCAAGTTCATCAGGAAAACCAGCACGACAAGCTCCTCAAGGAGAACCAACAGTTCCAGGAGAACCAACAGTTCCCTAACAGCCAATTCTTTTCCAGTTCTCCTTTTTGTTTTGCTGGTAACAGTCCTCAAGTGGGCCTTCCCATACCCAGCACCACGCTGGTTCAGTTTAGCTGGGTGTTAAAGTTGACCATCAGTTGTCAGTCCACCACAGAAGGTATGGGTCCAGATGCTCTGGTCACTTGGGCACCTGATGCATATCTGAATTTATTGGACCAGGTGCTAACTGTAGTATAATCTCAAGTTGTTTGTCTATCCCTCAGGGAGGCATGCAAGCCTGGCTATTGTGTCTCCATCTTGCACCTCCAGTTACGATTTTGATGTCTTTATTTATTGTGTTGACTTCTTTGAGGGCCCAGTCTCTCTCCGATAATATATCATTTTTTTTTTTTTTTCTAATTTAGCTGCCTATTTATACGGGGACTCCTAAGCTAGCTCCACTGTGCCAGACGGGGCCAGAATGATGGCGGTCATTGCTTATCTGAGCCAGGAAGGTGTCTAGCTGGCTATATTCTGTCTTTGTAGGGTCATTCGCCCCATCAATCTGCAGCTGGGGCCGGGACACACAGGGAACCCCTTTGTGCCGCCACACAACCTACTGGGCACCTCAGAACCTGCTCACGCGCGCGGCCAGAGCCAGCCAGGTGCAGAAGGGCGGTCCGCAGTACCTCGCCGGGGATCCGTTGCCAAGAGATAGACCGGGAGGAGGGCAGCGCGGGCATGAGGCAGCGTAGCCAGGGCCTGCCTTACCACGCCAACCTGCCTCGCCAGGCCTCTCCCCGTAGTCTCCGGGCTCTCTCGGCTCCCGCCCTCCCTACTGCACTCCCTGGCCAAGCCAACCACCCAGCTCTCCTCGCCCCGCCTCCTCCCGCCCCGCCCCGCCCGCCCCGCCTCCACCTCCCGGCCGGGACTGGTAGCGTATCTGCTAGACTCTCTCGGAGCAGGCTATGGCGTCAGGCGGCGGCGGTAGAGAGACCCCAGGCAGCCCGCGGGTGCTGGTGGTGGGCGGCGGCATCGCGGGGCTAGGCGCGGCACAGAGGCTGTGCCATTACCCTTCTGCCCCGCACCTGCGCGTCCTGGAGGCCACGGCCCGCGCCGGGGGACGCATCCGCTCGGAGCGTGGCTTCGGTAACCGCCCGATCCCTTAAATCCAACTAGTTGCGCCCCAGCCGGCAGGGCCCTTGCCCGGAAGTCTTACCTGGCTGAGTAGGGACCCAGTAGGTTGAGTGGAGGCACAGTGGGGGTTCCCTGTGTGTCCCGGCCCGAGCTGCAGAGTGATGGGGTGAATGACCCTAGTAAGACGGAATCTAGCTAACTAGACGCCTTTCTGGCTCAGATAGGCAGAAAGGCAGTGACTGCCGCATGAAGGCCACCTCGTGTAGCCAATGCTTACTGGTCCTCGAAACTCAGCTGCTTCAGCTTAGTTGGGTTCGTTTATCAGAAGGAACCCAGGCCCCTGAATAGTGCCTCTCTCTCTGGAAAGCCTGGGGACCTTTAGGTACTCCTTCCCCCTGAGCTGTTCCTACAACAATCCTGCCTCCAGGTGCTTAACGCAGGCCTGGGAACCTGCTTTTGGAACCACTTGGTTCTCAGGGACAGTATCTGGTGGCCCTTGGGGCTGGCATAGCTTTCCAGCTGGTCTCTAAAATGTACTTGGGAAGGGAAGAACAGTGTGGTCCTGACCTCTCTGAGGGGAGGGCCTCCAGGTGGTGTCTCTTTGCCTCCCCAGGTGGTGTGGTGGAGATGGGCGCACACTGGATCCATGGTCCTTCCCAGAGCAACCCTGTCTTCCAGCTGGCTGCTACATTTGGGCTCCTGGGGAAGAAGGAGTTGTCGGAAGAGAACCAGTTGGTGAATACAGGAGGCCATTTAGACCTGCCCTCCACATGCTATACCAGTTCCGGCACAAGGGTTAGCCCTGAGCTGGTGGCAGAGATGGCCAGTCTGTTCTATGGGCTGATAGACCAGACCCGAGAGTTCCTGCATGTGGCTGAGACCCCAGTGCCCAGTGTTGGGGAGTATCTCAAGAAGGAGATCAGCCAGCAGGTAGCCCACTGGACAGAGGACGAGGAGACCAAGAAGCTCAAGCTGGCTGTCCTGAACAACTTCTTCAATATAGAGTGCTGCATAAGTGGCACCCATAGCATGGACCTCGTAGCTCTTGCACCCTTTGGGGAGTACACTGTGCTGCCAGGGCTGGACTGCACTATCTCTGGGTATGGGACCAGGCCCTGCCTGTACTGGAGCCCTCAGTGCACCCCAGGGCGAAGGGGCTGGCTGGGCTCTGACCTCTGGCTTTGGGAGGCAGAAGAGGGGCAGTGGGCAAGTGATAGGAGGTGTTTACACTTCTCACTCAGAGAAATTGGTTGCTCTTTTCATAATTTGCTCACTTAAGCAAAAAAGAGCTGTTTTAAAGGAAATGACTGGGGAAGGAAAGTTTTCTTGGACTTCCTCTCCTTTCTGTATGTCCTGAGGCTTTGGATGTGTCAAATGTTAGGTGAGGGGTTTCAGATAGGCCCCTTCCTTGTGGCAGGGTGCTGCCAGGCAAAGCAAGATCCTACAGAGATATCCCATTGGATTCTCCCAGATCAGTCTTCAGGTTCCTGCCCCACGGAGGGTATTTGTGATGCAGAAATCCCCAAAATCAGAATGCTGGTGTGAGTAAGGAGGGAATCCTGATTCTTGTATGAATACCTTGGCAGCTTGGTGTTCATTAGCTCACTTAATCCTCCCATTAGCTGTGAGGAGGGTATTAACATTCCTGTGGTTTAAGGGAAATACTGTAGCACACCCTCACCATCACCAGGAACCTGCTCTATTCTTTGGGCCTGAGTGATACTACCTTTGACATAGATGAGAACTTGGAGGGTTGATTTTTGCCTATCCTACCCTTCCAGGGATTGGCTCTCTAAAGGTTAATTTCTGTCTCTTCTAGGGGCTACCAGGGACTTACAAACCGAATAACGGCCTCCTTGCCAAAGGACGTGATGGTTTTTAACAAGCCTGTGAAGACTGTTCACTGGAATGGGTCCTTCCAGGAGGCAGCATTTCCTGGGGAGACCTTTCCTGTGTTGGTGGAGTGTGATGATGGTGGCCGCTTCCCAGCCCATCACGTCATCGTCACTGTGCCCTTGGGTAGAGCTCATTTTTCTGGTCAGGTTTTCAGTTCCAATCCTTAGCCCTGAGCCCTTGTAGTACCCTACAGCACTGCTGTTTGCACAAATGGATCGATCACACTACTACATGTACTGCCTGTCTGCCTTGGTGCTTTTTATTTGTTTTGTTTTTCAGTACTGGGAGTTGAACCCATGCCTTTCACACTGAACTACATTCCACCCCTTTTTATTTTTTGAGACAAGTCTCACCAAGTTGCCCACCCAGGCTGGGTTGGAATTTTGATCCTCTTGCCTCAGCCTGCCAAATGCTGAGAATATAGGTGTGTGGCACCACTTCAAGCTGCCTTATTGCTTTTTTTTTCTGCCAGCTGCCTTGTTTTTTGACTGTGTGTCCAAATCAGCACGTGGTCTTACTGTCAAACACAAAGTGGCTTTGTTCATTCATATTTGCAGTTTGTGTTCGCTGAGCCTATCAAGTGCCGATCCCTGGGGAGGTGGGGATAGTTATGACCATTGGGTCATTATGTTCACAAGGAGCAGTTCTGGGTTCATAGTTATTCTTAAACCACATAGCATTTTCTTTTAACTAGATGCCATTATTTAATGAGTATTAGTAGAGGTTTGTGGTTCTCACTTTGCCTGTTTTACACTGTGCTTATGCTTGCATTTGAAAGCTCTTGTGTCAAAACTCTAGTGTCTGAAGGATAGATTCTAGTCGTGGGAGTTGTTGGTCAAATATCTGAGCAGAGTGACCTTGTACGTGTTTCCAGAAGCCCTTCTGTTTTACTGCCTCTTGATGACTTTGCCATTAGGTTTTTCTTCCTTTTATTACTGACTTTTGCTGATACCTTCAGAAAATTGGCTTTTATCTCAGACTGCAAATGTTCTGTCCCCTTTTTGACTTTGTTGTTTTCATTTCCTTATTTTTTACCTTTGGGCTTAACTTATTGCAGTACTGGTGATCAAATCCAGAGATGCTCTACCACTGACCAGCATCCCCAGACCTTTTTTATTTTTATTGTGAGATAGGATTTCACTAAGTTGCCCAGGCTGATTCCAGCTGTAACCCTCTTTCCTCAGGTGCTGGGATTATAGTTGTGTACCACCACACCTGGCTTAAATTATTTATGTATTTTTTGATTTTGGGGGGACAAAGTCCTGCTATATAATCCATGATAATGTGGAACTTGCAGCAGTCCCCTGCCTCAACCTCCTGAGTGCTGAGATTATAGGCAAGCACCACCATGCCTGGCTTTATATTTTTGTTATGCAGAGTAATCTTTATATAAGTTTTTAGTGTGCTATGGATGTGGTCAGTATAGAGTGTTTTGTGCATTGAGGCCCTACATTCTAAGCACTACAAAGGAAAAAATATATGATATAATACATAATAAATATATAATATAACACATCATATATATATATATATATATATATATATATATATATATATATCTTCATCTTCTGAATGAAGCCTATGTGTTTGATCGCTTCTCAAGACTGATCTTGAGCCATGTGACCTACAGAGTGGAGAGGCAGAGGCTCAGAGTAAACTGTTCCTGCAGAACAGTCTGTGGAAGGTCAACCTAACTGTCCCTGTGGGATTAGTCATGGAGAATGGGCCCGTTGTGTCCCTCTAGTGTGGTGCTAGTTGCTCTTGAGCCCTGTTGGCCAACCTTGTCTCTGCATCCCCTAGTCCTGAATGAACACATGGCATGCCTAGAAGCCTCTTTCTCTCATTCCTCTAAGTAGAATCATGGGATGTGATTGCTGTGGATTCTAGTTTAAGATTAATGTGTAAAGCACATCTGAATCTGAATTCCAGGTTTTCTCAAAGAACATCAGGACACCTTCTTTGAACCGCCGCTGCCTGCTGAGAAGGTGGAAGCAATCAGGAAAATAGGCTTTGGGACCAACAATAAAGTCTTCCTGGAGTTTGAAGAACCCTTCTGGGAGCCAGACTGCCAGTTCATTCAGGTGGTGTGGGAGGAAATGTCACCACTGCAGGACAGTGCTTCTGGGCTGCAGGACACCTGGTTTAAGAAGCTCATTGGGTTTTTGGTCCTACCTTTTTTCACGTATGTATATGTCCAAAGACTCTGAGGAAGCCTCAGGGCCAATTCACAAAGTCTCAATTTTCATGAGGATTTAGCCATGTGTGGTTCACTGCCAGGCATTTCTGAGGGCTTCATAGCTAATTGCTCTGGGCTGGGCATCCACTTCATGTGGACCTTGTATATAGGGGTCACTGCCTCTGTTAAATCATTTACTCCTCCTGGAAGCCTTAGCAGGTATATGTTACTACACAAGTCCACAAGATGCTGGCTGCAGATGCCCTGGGCCTAGTACCCCACAGGGACAGTTGAAGGCTAATTGTGTACAGGTTGTTAGTGTCTTTAGTGGCTTAGAATATGCTGGTAGACTTAAAGGAATATGTGAGAAAGTCTGTAGGAAGAGGTGGCTTGTAGATAAAAAAAATTGAAACATGAATTTAACCACCAAGGGAGACAATATTTAAATGGAATGCAAAAACTGAGCAAAAGATCCTAAGTAATAGAATCAAAGACCCATGGGTGAAGGGCTCAGTTGAATAGCCCAGCTGGCCTACAAAACAGCATATATGGACCAGGACTAGGGATTGAACCTGGGAGCTAACTCAGGAAATGACACCATGATACATGGACAAAGGATGGATTTTTCTGATAAGATCAGAACATACCCAGTGTACTTTGGTCAGATGGCATAGAGAACTCCATATTCTGTTCAGAGATATGAAAAGGGAGGGATCATATTCTTAGTCTGAAAGGTAGGCTAGGGGCCAGGGAGCAGGAGGCTGTGACCTCGGAGGAGGTCCACCCCGTGCACCCAGGAAGTGAGCTGTCTGTCTCATTTTATTGAAGAGAAAATCAATTTTTCAGGAGATTGGAAATGGGACAGGGTTGCAGTGGGCACTGAAACCAGTGGCCAGTGGACCCAGCTACCTATTCCAGCCCTGCCTCTGAAGCCTGAGTCCTGTAGTGTAGGATGTGTTTAGGAAGCCCTGGGAACCCTGAGCAACTTAGTGGGATGCTGTCTGTGGAAGGGCAGTGGTTCTCAGGTTTGTGATTCAGAATCTCTTTAAAATGTTTAGGATAAGCTGATGTTGTGGCACATGGCTATAATCCCAGTACTCAGAAGGCTGAGGCATGAAGATTGTTGGAAGTTCAAGAACAGCCTGGGCTACAAAGTGAGCTCAAGGTCAGCCTGAACTGCATACTGAGAACCTGTCTCAAAAAGACAAAAAAAAAAAAAAAAAAAAAAAAGTAGGATAGGGCTGGGTGTGACTCAGTGGTAAAACACTTGCCTAGTATGTGCAAGATCCTGGGTTCAACTCCTAGCACTGAAAACAAAAACAAAAACAAAAACAAAATCTTAGGATCTCAAAGAGCTTTGGTTCATGTGCAGTATGTCTATGTATTTACATGAAAAACTAAAATAGCAACTTAAAAATATTTCTAATTTAGCTTTGCACAGCAGCAGTATCATAGCCAATGAGGTTTATCTGAGGTGCAAATATTGCTAATTGAAAAATATTTCTAATTTAAAATGACAGTAATACATTATTGCATGTTAGCATAAATAAAATGTTTGTTTGTTTGTTTTTGCGGTACTGGGGATCAAACTCAGGACCCTGCACTTGCAGCATAAATAAAATGAAAGATAACTCTATTATCTCAGACAAATTTAGCAAGGATAACAAGAATTTTGTCTTTTCTCCAAATCTCTTTGCTATCTGGCCACATAGAAGATGCAGGAGTCTCAGAGTTGCTTCTGCATTTTTCCTATTGTAGTGTTTTATTTTGATGGAGAGATGAAAAGTTAGGATCAACACAGATATACAGTTGGAAGAAGATAGTAATATTAAAATAGCTTTTTGATGTTGTGGATATTCTGTGGGAAACACCAAGCTAAAGACCTGGTATTCTCAGAGGTTGGTCAGATGTGGAGTGTATGGCTGGAGGGATGGGATTTGTACTTTGTTCTGCTGATATCTGCTTGCTTGTCTGGTACTTTGAATGGGCCTTTTGCCTCTCCTGATTTCTGTCATTTAGAAAATACTGTTTTGTGCAGTCTTCCTTATGGTGACATTTTGTTATATAATGCCAAAAAGTTAAACTTACTATCACCATTGATCTCAGAAAAGTCTTTCAGTATTGGGAAGCTGTTATAGTATTGCTGAGAAATACAGATTTTCTAAAATACAAGGTTTTGCTTAAGAGCTTAAATTTCATTGTCATCAATAAATGTTTGCCAGTTGTTGTTCTGTGAGAAACACATTGCTTATTTAGAAAATATCTGCTAAATGCTATAGCTTGTCTGTCAGGTGTTCGTTAGGCAGAAATGGAGTCCATGAGGAAAATTGTGGTTCAGTTAGCCTCAGCAATCATCATTACCATGAGCAGCAGAAGTGCCTATTTGTGATTCCCTCACACAGGTTATTAAAAAGGGTACTTAAGGGAATATGTAATAAAACCACTAACTTTTACTGCTTCATCATGGGTCTTCTCAAGGGAAACTGGCTATTTATTTATTTATTTATTTATTTATGTTTTTTTAGACAGGGTCTCACTATGTAGTTCAGGCTCACCTTGAACTTAACTGTATAGCCCAGGCTGGCCTCAAACTTGAGGCTGTACTCTTGCCTCAGCCTCCTGAGTGCTAGGATTATAGGTGTGCACCACCATGCCCCTCCCAGCTTTTTTATTTTTTAAATCACATCTATGATGATAAAGAACATGATCCTGCTAGCGCAATTTGTGTCTCTCCCATTGATCTGTGAGGGACAATTTACCTACCTCTGCTCTTGCTCATTGGTGCAAATGGTGACATAGTAGAAGGTGCAAGTGCAGTGTTAGTGTTGTGAAAAGAGCCTGACACATTGAGAACAACTGCTCTGGACAAGCTCAAGGCACCACTCTGTGTGGGGATGGTGTTGGGCCTTGGTTGGGTCTTTGAGAGAGATGGCAGAGCTGAGCTAACTGTAGTTCATCTCAGCAATTCTTCTTCCCACGCAGGTCTGTGCACGTGCTCTGTGGGTTCATTGCTGGGCTGGAGTCTGAATTTATGGAGACACTGTCTGATGAAGAAGTACTTCTGTCTTTAACCCAAGTGCTCCGGAGCGTGACAGGTACTTACTTATTACAGGAAATCACAGCAATGTAACTATTGGCTGATCTCTAAGCAGGAAACATACTTTTTGGAACAAAAAAGAACTAAACTCTGATGCACATCTTCAGACAAACTTTTCTCATATTGGTGTAGTCAGTAACAATTTTTATTGTCAAAGAAGTATAAAGACTTATAAAAATACTTCCTACTTGTTTTCTCTAAAATGTGTCACAAAATAAATGCAGTTGTCCTTAACCAGATTCTTTCATATGAAGAAGTGAGGCTTAGAAAAGCTGTGCAGACAGCCAGGGGTCAGTTGAGTTAACCAAGTGCTGGGCTTAATGCTGTTGCCTATTGACTTCTGTGTCAGTCACTTTTTGGTCACTGCGACAAAATACCTGCATAAAGGAAGAAAGGCTTAATTTTGGTTACAGTTTCAGAGGGTTCAGTCCAAGGTTAGCTTATTCCGTTGCTTTTAGGTCTGGGACAAGGCAGAACCGTTATGGCAGACAGGTGGAGGAAGACTGCTCACCTCCTGGGAGTCAAGAAGTAGAGAGGGAAAGAGCTGGACAGAAAGGTAAAGGGATGAGATATGGTCCCCAAAGTCTTACCTCTGTGATTCGCTCCCTTCACTTACATCACATCACTTAAGTTTCCATCACCTGCGAATGCCATCAAATCATGATCTTATCAATGGATTAATCCACTGCTAAAGTTAGAGCCTTTGTAATCCAATCTCTTTCTGAAAATCCCACCTCTGAAAGCATGAGATTTCTAGGGGATATTTTAGATCTAGACTATACTAGCATCTGCTTGTTCCTCACACTGCACAGTAGAGCAGCTAAGGCAGAAACAGCCTCTTAAAGATACACTTGGTGGCTTGATTTGCTTCCTGGCTCTTGTCTTTCATTTTAAACGGCTCAGTCGTTTTTTTCTTTTTTTTTTCCTGAGGCAGAGTCTTCTTGCTATGCAGTCCAGGCTGGCTTTGAACTCACCATGTAGCCCAGGTTGGCCTCGAACTCAGCATATGCCTGTAATCCCAGTGATCTTCCTGGTTCAGTCTCCTGAGTGCTGGGATTACAGGCATATGCTACCGCATCTGGCTAAACTGCTTAGTTTTTAAAATGAAAAACGGATTGCCAACACGTGGGTGAGACCTTTGGTTTAATGTGCTGTATCTCTGTTTCAGGAAACCCACAGTTACCTGCTCCCAAGAGTGTGCTGCGGTCTCGCTGGCATAGCACCCCACATACTCGGGGTTCCTACAGTTATGTGGCCGTGGGCAGCACTGGAGATGACATGGACCTGCTGGCGCAGCCCCTCCCTGCAGATGGCACTGGCTCCCAGGTATAATGGCGGGCCCTGGGGGTGGAGCCCTGGATGTGGAACCCTGGGGTTCTGCTATAGAAACTCTGCTGCTGAGACTGAGAGGTGCTGGAGTTTGAGGGTGAGGAGGGTAGGATTGGGTCTTAGACTCAGAAGCCATTTTCTTTTCAAAATTAAGAATGATTTAAAAGTGTAGTATTGAGCTGGGGATATAGCTCGGCAGCACAACTGCCTGCCTGGCAAGTGCAAGGTGCTGAGTTTGATTCCTGGTACCAAAAAAAAGTATATTATTCGGATCAGAATTTTACATACATTTAGCTTAAAGAGGCAAGATTCTACAATACTGGCAACAAAATAAAATGAAACAAAAGTACCGTAGCTGGTGGAGACACCTGTGTTCCTCCCAGACTGTTCTTCCAACTGATTTTTTTCCTTTATTACTGTGCTGGGGATCGAATCCAGGCCTGCTACACGTTAGACAATTGCTCTACCACTGGGTCACAGCCCAGCTTCATATCCAGTGCTGATGTCTAAATATACCGTTTCTTCAAAGTACAAGCTTATAGTACCACTTTAAAAAGTTTTATTATGGAAAACATCAAATGTGTACAAAAATAGGTAGAAGTTGTGGGTGCCACTCTGCCTCAGCAGGCTCCTTCTGCTGCCCTCCCTTATTATTACTGGGCATATATTTTGGTATGTACCTCTAAAAGATAAGGACAGTCTTAGAAAATTTGTAATTATATTACTACTGCACTCAAAAATTCAGAAATCCTCCTCAGTGTTACCCAGTATTCAGTGTTTAGTTTTCTAGTTGTCACATGACCTCTCTTTTCACTTTTCTTATTGGTCATATCAACATTAAATTTTCAGTTTTAGGCTTTACTGATTGCCTTCTGCCATGATGGATAAGGCCTAGCTTTCTTTACTCCTCTGCCCACCCTGGCTCTCAAGTCTTTCTGACCTTCCCAGGGGTGTGTCAGTAATTCTGGTGAGATCACTCACAACTGAGTGGCCCAGTCTGTTTCTGTGCACCATGCTGGCACGATAGAAGGCAGTACTGTCTTCCCACCTGTTTGTGGATGGGAGCCTGTGGGGCTTTATTTTCTGCATGTTTTTTGATAGCTATCTCAATTACATTCCTGTTCTAACTCTGTGGCCTTTCTGCAGCTCCAGGTACTGTTTGCAGGGGAAGCCACTCATCGGACATTTTACTCCACAACGCATGGGGCCCTGCTGTCTGGCTGGAGGGAGGCTGACCGCCTCATGGGTCTGTGGGACCTGAAGATGCATCAGCCCGGGCCCAGGCTCTGAGCTAGGCTCCCACTGGCTCTGCTCCTCCTGAATGGAAGCCTGAGACACTCCTCTTTTCTGACAGATGATTTTCAGTCTGACTTGAGATTTGAGGATTGCACTGATAGTCTGTTTTGAGTAACTGGGTCACCTCGTTTCTTATATCTGTTGCTGGAGTCTGGCTAGGACTGAGCTTGGGCTGAGTGTAGCAGTTATGGGATACTGCTGTTAATGGCGATACTCTGCGTATAAAGCAGTTAATAACATCTTCTAGTCAAAGTTGTCTTTGTGCCCCAGGGCAGCAACATCTATTGCCTTTGTCTTCATCTTGCCCACACCGTGCTGGGCCCTGTGTTTCTGTCACTTGTGCCCACAGCAGTGGGCTCCTCCATCTGAGTTCCCTGGGTGGAGTCCCATGGCTGTCCCTTGTTACTGGCATCACGAGGCGCCACCCCTGGTTCCCATTGCTCAGTCCATGACCACCGTGTGGATTATAAACCTCCTGTTGCTCATTGACAGACACTGTGTTAGGTGCTGACTGGAAGAATTGAGATGAGTGATGTATGAGGCACCTTGTCCTGATTTGGGGCCTGTGATGTTCTGGAGAAAGTAAAGATCCTGGGGAAGCAGGCTGAGCAGGCCCAGCAGGGTAGATGGTATTGGGGTGGGCATGGGGAGCCTACTGGAGAACTGGGCATTGTTGCATGGGTCTGCTGGATATTCTTCTTTTTGGTATCAGTGCACCCTAACAGTAGACCTAAGGATGCTGTGGTCTGGTTGCAGCAGGTCCAGGAGATTCCTGCAGGAGGGAACGACACGGCGAAGAGACAAACAACACAGACACCAGAGGTCCTTCTGGTGGGACAGGGGAGCAAGGTTGCTCTGACACAGAGAAATGTTTTTGCTTTATTATATACTTTTGCAACTACGCATGAAACTCTTAGATACAATGAGGTTTTTATTTTAGTTACAGATTCAGTCATGGTTGACCGACCTATTGACTGCAACCCTAGTGGGAAATCAACTTTTCTAAAGCACATAAAAGGAAGCAAAAAGATTAATCACTAGGTGTTCTTGATTAGGTATAATTTTTCACAGAATTGTTCACTTGTCTGCTGGACAACAGGACCCACATTTACAGTATCTCCATCTAGAGCCAGTCTAGCACACACAGGGTGTTTGCCTAATGTTTCCCCATGCACTGAGGCCTGCACAGTGCTCCCCTCCTGTTCTGGTGGGCAAATATTGCCACATAGGAGGTAGGGGACTGATATAAATCTCTGTGGTGGCTTTTACTTCCCCTTTCAACCCCGAAGGGGAGCCTTTCACCCTGGGCTCTGATTCCTTAACTTTCAATTCTGATCCTTCAAAGTTCCCAACCATTGCTCATCAATAGCACAATGAGTATCTGGAAAGCTGTGATTAATAGAGTAGAGAGAGAGGCCCCACATCCATCCTATGCAGTCCCTGCTTTGCAGATACCCACTACCATTTCTGACTGTCAGGGAACTGGTACTGGAAGGTCTCTAGCATAGGAAATAGACTATGTTCTTTTATTTTTGATACAGGAGAAATGTAAATTCCAACCTGTTAGATATCAAATGAGTTCCTGGCCCTGCAACATTGAGGAATGAAGTTCAGATCAAAAGGAGGAAGTTAGATTTTTATCAGAAATAAGGAGAAAAGAATAGCTCCTGGATTTCCAAGGGGTGTCCTGAATGGGGTGGCCACGGAGGCCCTTTGTCAGGGGTAATTTATACAGCAGAGTTCCAATGTGGGTACAACATGGGTCCAACTACAATCATCTGATGGATTGTAAGTATAGCCATTTAGCTAATACTGATCCAGTAGGTAAGCAAGGCACGTAGCAAGGGTATATGCCAACCATAACTTTGGCTTATCTATACTTCTAACATAAACAGAACAAAGGGATTTTTTTTTTTTTTTGGAAAGGGAAAGAAAAGGATGGGAGGATGGGTCTGGATGTTCTGGTCACCCACCTAGATGTCTGATGCTTATCTGGACTTACTGGACTGAGTATTATGAATTACAATATAACCTCAAAATTGCTTTTTACCTCAGGAAGGCATGCAGGCCTGGCCACTGTATCTTCATCCTCAGGCCTGTCCTTCTTCAGATGCCAACCCCTACTCCCAGCCACAATTTTGATGTATACTTATCTTCTGCACTGCTTCCTCAAGGGGCCGCCTCTGTCTGACTGCCTATTAATTTCTAACTTTACTTCCTATATTTTCACAGCAGAAAAGACAGAACACAGCCTTAGTGAACTGACCAGTTCCACACTGCCATGAGAGTTTGGATGTTTCTCTTTGAGTGCTGAGGATGGAGGGGAAGTGGGTGCACCGGGAGGGTGGCACTCCAAAGGGAGGTGAGCGACCCCAGAGGCCTGCACCCTCCCGCTACCCTCTGAGGGGCTGCTGGAGGGCTTGTGTAGGGAGCCACTGCAGGATAAGTCTTGTTTCTTGCCCCAGGTGGGCCCAGGTTCTGGGCTCTGGTTCCTCATGCCGGAAGGAAGTAGGTGCTTATGCCATTGAGCTATATCCTCGGCCTCATGCAGGAAGGAAAGGCCTTTGGGGGCTGCTTTCAGCCTGGCACACTCACCTTCAAAACTTCTAGGCTCACACGCTGGCCCAGCAGTCCAGCCCAACTCTGCCGGTCTCCTTTTATGTCATTCTTCAGGTCCAGGTTCAAACTGCCCTTCCAGCCAGGCGTGGTGGCGCATACCTGTAATCCCAGCACTTGAGAGCTGAGGCCAGCCTGGGCTACAAAGTGAGCTCAAGGGCAGCCTGAACTGATATTACCCTGTCTCAAAAAGAACACCCCCCCCAAAAAAAACCTGCCCTTCCAGGGCCTGCTGTGAACTCACCCCACCCACCTTCCAGTCTTTCCCCATAAAAGTAATGGCATCTACTTGAGATCTGTAGCGTGCTTTCTGCTTGTCACCAGCCTGGTCACCAGGGATGGAGTACCTCCTGACACTTGGGAGAATCCCACAGAGTTTTGTTGTACTTTCTGATAGTAGAATTATGAAGAATTCAGCTTCCTTCTAGGGCAAAGGCCTTTATTGTTGACATTTGGAGTTTTGTGATGTTTCTTTGGGAGGCCGGGAGGGAGGCACTCGTTTCTACACAGCCCCAGGCCCTTCCCTTTCTGGGAGGAGGCGAAGGCCCTGAAAGGTGTATCACATTAAAGTGTTACGATACTACGCTACATCCCCACCCCCCGGAATTTTAAGACCTAGGAATTAACGAATATTGACAAATCTCCAAATCTTTTTTTTAAACCGCCATAAATCCTCCGAATCCTGAGAAGGCACTGACTCATAGGTCGGAGTTGGCTCTCGCCCCGCCCCGCCGGCACAGGCACCGCCTACCCGGATCTCCGGGACACTCCGAGACGGCGCTCTGCGCATGCGCAGCTGCGCACGCAGTGGCGTAGCGCCGAACCCGCCGAGACGGATCGCCGGTCTGAACGAGTGTGCGCTGCAGAGTGCTTCCGGGAAGCTGTGCCATGCGGCTGTTTCCGCGCGCCTTGTGCGCTTCTGTGGACGCCTGGCGCCAGTGCTTTCCCCTACACGGCCGCGACGTGGCGCGGTGGTTCCCGGGTCACATGGCCAAGGGTGAGGTCTGGCGGGAGTCGCCTTCCGGCCCCCGTCGCGTCTCCGTGGTACCCCCAGCGCGGGCTCCCCGGCCGTGTCCCCAGCCTCTGGTGCTGCGTGTCGTTTACTACTGCCCTGAGGCAGAGCGCGATGGAAGCGCCATCAAGTCCTAGGGCCGTCCTAACGCCTTTAGACTTATCCAATCAGTCTTTCCGCCTGCCTCAGCATAGTTGGGGGTTTCCTGTTGCTTATACGTCCACGTTTGGCCCTGAGCGGACAGCTAGTATGGTGCGGCCCTGGGCAGCCAATCCAAAGTTCGGCTGGGGTCCAGGGGGTGGGCCAGCTGCAGCCCTAGAACTTTTGTGTATGTCTCTGGTAAGGGGAGGAGTTTGATACTTAGGACCACACAATATCAGGGGGCTAATCTGTTCATAGGCCAAGACCCAAGTGCCACAGAAATGGAGTGTTTGCTCAGGGTCATCCACCGATGATCATGTCAGGACCTGACTTAATATGCTGATATCCCTTTAAGAACACTTAAGTATGCTTCGGACACATATGCATTTTAGGTTACTTCTGGTGGTGTGTCCTTGACCGGCCAGCTTCAATCTGCCCTTCTGAAAGGTTGTGGGCTGGTCCCTTAGGGCCCTCCTCCTGTTTTCCAGGGCTGAAGAAGATGCAGACTAGGCTGAAGTTGGTGGACTGTATCATCGAGGTCCATGACTCCCGGATATCCTTTGATGGTGTAGAAGGAGCCTCCTTCCTAAGACAGACTGTATAGGAGCCGGCAGGAAACATTTCTGGTCTAGGTCCAGTCAGCTGCTTACAATGGCTAGCAACCTAACATGTCAAATCAGTGGTTTGCTGTGCTTATTACACTTTAGAATTACCAGGCAGGCTTTTAAACTCCAGGCCATGTGCTTTTTTAAACACTCCCCATTGACACTTCATTTGCCTCAACCTCTTTCTGGCTTCCCCATGCTTTTTAGTGTGGTCCAGGAATAGAAGTCTCAGGATATGAAACCCAAGATTAAATGTGCCTGCCCTTCCACTCTCAGGAATCTGGAAATAGTATAGGATGAGGGATCATTTTTAAATGCTTGTTGGAATTTTAACAGTGAAATGTTACTGAGAGTTTCTTTTCTATACACCATAAAAGATGTATTTGTTGATTTGATGTCTCATGTTGGTCAAAAGGTTTTGTTGGCAATTATATGACTGATTATTACTTTTTTGAGACAAGGTCTCGCAATGTAGTTCAAACTGGGCTGCATTCACTATGTAGTCTAGTTTGGCCTCGAACTCTTGGCGATCTTCTTGCCTCAGCCTCCTGAGTGCTGGGATTATAGCCGGTACTCTGCTTGACTGGCTGGTCTGGCAGTGAGAAGGTGCAGCCTTTCCCAAACCGGAAGGGCAGTTTGTAGCTTTTGGGGTGGGGTGCCACCACACCTGGGTTATGACTTGATTATCAAAACAAAATCTTATTTAGTGTGTGTTAAGAGAAATTTTCTCTTTTGATCTCAGGAACATTCTGTCCTGCCATCTCTGGGCAGGAAGAGGGCCCTGTGTTGGATAGAGGCCTCTGTAACATGCCAGGAGAAAAGTCTGAAGGCTTACAGATTTCTAATACATCATGATTTATTAGCTCTGAGGGAAGTTACCTTTGGGTGGGAGGTTATGAAATAATTGGGTGACTCGACTGGGTGTGTTTTGGGACTTCATAGAACCAGGAGGGCTGAGGAGTCAGGAGGTGAAGGTAAGTCCCTTCCTGGTATGTCAGTGTCACATGAGGTGGAAAACCACATTCGGTCCTGGGACCCCTTGTTGAGGATGGAAGGAAGTAAGGAGGGACATCTTGTATGGGGGGCTCCTTGGGGAAAGTGACTCGCCCAGCTGTAGGTGTGGTGCTGGGCCTCCCTGATAGGCATCCAAGAGTCCTTAGTGGTCTTAGCGGTCTTAGGGGTGAGTAGGACTTTAAGATGTTCTAGTTAGAACCTTATTGGAGTCACTTTTTCTTGAATGACCATAGAGTTCATTTGAAACTTCTGTATCATGGTAACTAATGACTTAGTTATAAAACCCTTCTCTGAACTTTGATTTTGTTAGTGCCGTCATTTCTGTTTGGTAACAGGACAGCCAGCACTCTGTCACTCATGTGACAGCTGGTACTCTGTTTGACTGCCTGGCCTGGCAGTGAGAAGGTGCAGCCTTTCCCTAACAGGAAGGGCAGGATCTGGGTCAGCCTTGTAGCTTTTGGGGTGGGAAAGTGGGGTGGGCTGGCTACTTTTACTTTGAGATAGGGCATTCTCTTTTCCTTCATATCCTGACCAAGGTAATCAAAGTCAAAATAAGTTTTGGAGGAATTTTCCCTTAATGTTGCCACATCCCACTTTCAGGTCGAAATCCTCTGTTTCAGGAGACCCTTGGACTAAAGCCTCACTTGCTTGTCCTCAACAAAATGGACTTGGCGGATCTCACAGAACAGCAGGTAAAGGCTTTCTCTTACAGACGCCTATAGAACTACAACAGGAGTTGCTGACAGAGAGTTGCACCATATTAACTCCCCTAGCCACCATTTTAACTTTTCCTCTGCTTCAGGAATAACTCTTGGTTTGCAGGAGTAACATGCCATGGTTTCAGCATGGCATGCTTCCCATGAACACAAATGCTCAAAAGTGGCCATTGTGTCACTGGAGCCTGAGTGATGCTAAAGCCATGCTGTCCAGTGGCCTTTTCCAAGATGATGGGTACTGTGTTCACATGGTAGCCTCCGGTCACATGTGGCTGCTGCATCTGAGAAACTGACTTTCACATTTATTTAACTTTGATTAGTTTGAGTTTGAAAAGGTGCACAGGACTAATGCTTCAGCCCCAGATAGCACTGGTCTGGCCTGGATGTCTCCTGTCATGGTTACAGTTCCCCTGGTGTCCACACTTGCCTGCTTGACCCCATGTTTTTAGCTGCTGGCTGCCTTCTGATCTGGAATGCAAGTATTGGGAGTGAGAAAGACCCAGCTAAAGGGTTTCACCAGAGTCAGGCAGAATCTGGAATCAGGCACAGATGATTGCAGGAAAGTATTTTCCATGTGGTCCAAAGATAAAAGAAATGTAAAATCTGCAAATGTTTTTTGAGGTGTTATTTTAAAAAAAATTTTTTATTTTAAAGAGAATAAAATAGAAAAAAAAACAATTTCAGAACAAGATGATAGCAAATGAATAAAGGTTGTTATATTGCATATTGTTATCTTCAAAGTAGTTGTTAAGATTACCAGATGTAAACGTGTAAAATTTCTCCCCCCCGCCCCCAAAATTAAGCCTTAGCTCTTCTTTCAATAAACCAATAGAAGTTAGTAGTACAGGGGCTGGGGATATAGCTCAGTGGAATAAGCGCCTGCCTAGCAAGCACAGGGTCCTGAGTTCGATCCCCAGTACTGCCAAAAAAAAAAAAAAAAACAAAACACAAAGAAATTAGTAGTACAATTATCTTGGCCATCTTGTGTGTGTGTGTGTGTATATTTATTTATTTATATTTGTATTCCTCCCCTCCCTTCCTTTCCTCCTTTCCTTTGTCCTGGTTGTTCTTTTCTTTTGAGCAATTCCTTTTCCTTTCACAATATCTATTGTACTTTATAGATTTTGTGTACTCTTTCAGTTTCTTACACTAGGGAGACAATACGATGTTTACACATGTGAGTCTGATATAGTTACTTATGAGTATGGTGTCAGGTTGCCTCCATTTACCTATGAAAGCCTGGAGTTTATCTTTCTTTATAGCTCAGTAATACTCCATTGTATAAAAATACCACATCTTTTTTATCCATTCCTCTGTTGGTGGGCATTTGGGTTGTTTCCACAATTTAGCTATGACAAATTGCAGTGCTATAAACATGGGTGCACATATATTACTGTGGTATGATATTTTCAATTCTGGAAAAATACCCAGAAGATGAAAAGCTGGGTCAAATGGGACTTCTAATCCTAGAGATTCCTCAAAAAACTAGGATTAGAGGTCTGTTCCACTCAACTATTCCCCTTGTGGGTATTTTTCCAGAAGGATTATCTTTGTTTTTCATGCCCTGCTGTTTGAAGTCCTTTGCAAAGAGATAATTAAAGCTTTTGAATTCAAGTCATATTTTAAAAGTTGTTAATGCTGGAGAAATTTCTTCGTTTAGCAGGAATAATACCTTCAGGTTTGTTAGCTGACTGAGGCATGTTCTAGTTACCTAAATCCTAATCACTAGACCTTGACACAAGTTTAAAGAAACTAAATACCAAAGTTCTTTGTCAGGAGGGTGGTGAAGGCATTTCCCTTTGAAAACCCTCTGTCGGTTGAAGGTGGGGCAGGCCTCTCAAACAAGATGTTTGTGGTTTTCACTGCGTTTTCAGTTTTTGTTATGTATCATCACAAACACTTTCAGTGCTTTTACTCGTTGAGACCTGAGTCTGATCAGTGATTGATTGTTTCTGTTCTTTCAATACTAGCTTTGTCAGACTGGTGGGTCTCCACAGGAGATGTTAGGTAAATTAAAGACTAATCAAACAAAACAAAACAAAACAACTAATCAACCATGCATTACCAGTTTTTAGACAGATGTTCCTTCAGTGATTAGTACACCCATGCATATGTGTCAGTCAGCAGGAATCTGACTCAAACTTTAATAGCAAAGAAGAGAGATACAAAATAAAGTCAGAGGTGCCAAGCTTTTATCCTGCTTTTAGTTACCCACTGAACGTGTGCAGGCCCAGGTGAAGCCCCTACATCCCTGTTACGTGCCTGCCCTGATGCTCTTCCCCCATTCGGGCCAGTGAGGTGCTTGGCTGCCCTCAAAGGCTTGACTCCCCATTGTTTGGGCTTTGCTGGCTCTGAGCAGATAAATGCTTCTGGCAAGGTGTTTCTCTGAGTTCATATCTTCAAAGTTTATTATTTCACACCATTTGTATTTTCATTTAGTATTTTAAATGGGGATGTGTCTTTCAGAAAATTATACAGCACTTAGAAGGAGAAGGCCTAAAAAATATCATCTTTACCAACTGTGTAAAGGATGAAAACATCAAGCAGGTAGGCCTTTTTCTGTTTACATATGTTTCTGCTTAAATTGTTTTACAATAAGCAAAGTTTTGGAGAAAGTGGTAGAATTGGCTTCTGTTGTTCAGGGATGCAGGACCTCCTGAATTAAGCTGTTTCCTGTGCTTGATGTTCACAGCCTGAGATGATTTTTGAAGGAGCACAGAATCATTCTGGAGCGATAAGTAGTAAGAACCTTTTAGACAGTCCAGTGACTTATTTTTCTCATTGTATTTTTTTTTTTCTGTTTTGAGACAAGGTCTCGCTATGCAGTTCAGGCTGGCCTTGAACTCAGGCAATCCTGCCTTTGCCTCCTGAATGCTGGGATTACAAGTGTGCATCTAGCTATTTCCGGTTGTATTTGGTAGGACTTCATGGGTTGATGCCTGTTTTCTTAGAAGGTAGTTATAAATCATAGCTATCTGAAAAGCACCCCAGAGGCACCATCTTGCTTGCCCCTGGTGGGATGAGGATGGACCACTCTGGCCAGCCACAGTTCACTTGGACAGGATGTTGAAGTATACTGCCTTCAGAAATTATGGAAATTATGGAAGAGCCACGCTTTTGCATCAGCCGATGAGTAGAGTCTGTGAAGTCTTTGTTCTCTTAACTGATGAGTGGAAAGGGAGACAGTCCTTAAGCCTGATATTTGGAGGTGGCAGGAAGTGGGTTGGTGAGGGGGTCATTAGACTAGAATGTGTGGCTGGTTTGTTGCAGATCATCCCGAAGATCACTGAACTAGTTGGGAGCAGCTATCGCTACCACCGAGCAGAGGTTGGTTGGTGGGGCCCAGAGTGGGGTGGTGGGTGTTTTGGGCTCACCTACCCATCCTGTTGACCCTCCCAAGACTGCCAGAGTACAGAGGACATGTCCTGTGGCCCAACAGGAAAGCTCAGCCTTTGTCCTCAGCTTTTTGTGTGAGAAGGGCTGGGCCAGTCCATCGATTGGCAGAACCTCTACCCTGACCTCCCCTTTCCCTAGCTGTGGGTTTGAGATTCTTTTCTTGCATTTGCAGAACGTGGAGTACTGTATCATGGTGATTGGTGTCCCCAATGTGGGCAAGTCCTCCCTCATCAACTCCCTAAGGAGACAGCACCTTAAGATAGGTATTCCTGCAGCTGGACTGCTGAGCTCCACTCTTCCCAGAACTGAGGAGCAGCAGCCCAGCCCTCTGTTGCTTTCACATAGTCCTTTTACATCTCATGTTCTTTTCTGTCAGAAGGACGGTTAATGGTATGACTGAGGCGTGTGCTAGACAGTCATTGCTTTTATATTTTGTTTCCTTTCTTTTTCCCTTTCTCTTTTTTTCTCCTCTTCTTCTTTTTTCTTTTTCTTTTCTTTTTTTCTGGGACTAAGAGCTGAACCCAAGGCCTTGCACATGATAGATTTGCACTTTTCCAGAGTCACTTCCTCAGCTCTTTTTAAAACTTACTTTGAGACAAAGTCTTACTAAGTATTTCGGGCTGGCCTTGAACTCACGGTGTAGCCCAGGCTGGCCTTGAACTTGAGGTGATCCTGCTACCTTTGTCTCCTGAAAGCTAGGATTACAGGTGTGTACTACCACGCCTTGAAATCACGTTGAACCATTATTTTTGGTGTCATAGTTATCCTTCTTTTTTCTTCCTTTTTTTTTTTAAGTGGTGTTGGGGGTTGAGCCCAGGGTCTTTGCACTGAGCACCCGGCCCTTTAATATTTTTTTCTTTTTTTTTTTTCCTTTAGGATTTGCTAAGTCACCCAGGCTGGCCTTGAGCCTGGGATCCTTCTGCCTCAGACTCCCAGAGTGCTGGGATTATAGGTGTGTGCCGCCATGCTCAGCTTAGTCATCTATTTTTTAAGGGTTATTTTCCTTTACCAATGTTGTTTTTTTTTAAATACAGTTCTGGGAATCCAACCAAGAACTTCGTGCATGGTAGGCAAGTACTTTGCCATTGAACTACACCCCAACATTTTTTAAATTTAGTGGCATTAAGTGTGTTCACGGTGTTGTACAGCTGTCCCCACCGTTTGTTCCCAGACTTTTTCATTACCTCAAAATATAACTCTGTAAGCGTAGACAGCAATCTTCCTTCCTCCTCCGGTCCCTGGAAACCCCCATTCTATTTTTGAATTTGGCCACTCTGACACTGTCAGTGGAATTGTATCACACTTGTCATTTTGTGTTTGGCTTATTTCACTAGGCACAATGTCCTCAGGTTCATTCATGTTAGAGTTGTGCCAGGATTACCTCCCCCTCCTGTTTTTTTGGTACCGGGACTCAAACTCATGACCTTGTGCTTGCCAGGCAGGTGCTGCACCACTGAGCTATGTCCTCGGCAAGGTTACCTCCTTTTTATGGCTGAGTCACGCTTCTGTGCGTATCTGTACTATATCTTGTTCATCTGTGACAGACGCTCCTGTCTCTTTACTCTTGAGTTGGCTTGGGAGTAGGTTGGGCAGTCTCCTTGGCTCATGCCTTGAGCTGGGTCCCTCACTGAGCAGCCGCAGCATTCAGATCTGGGCCCTGCTGGTCAGGCCTGTTGTGAGCAGTGCTGGGAGGCAGATGAGACCCGGAGGGCGGGGACCTGGGCTGGAGGGTGAGACTTGGCTGTTGGTTGAGCCTTTTGGCCTTTGTGCCTGAGGTTTTGAAAATTGCCCCTGCTCTGAGCTGTTTGTGGCTGGGCATAGAATGACGACAGTCTTTGGAGTTTCTGTTCTGTTTGCCAGGTGTGTTAGTCAGACATGTATGTTTCATTCTGTGCTCTATAGCTATGTATTAACATCTGATGGTCTGTTTCTGTCCTGTAGGAAAAGCTGCCAGAGTGGGTGGTGAACCTGGGATCACTAGAGCGGTGACATCTAGGGTTCAGGTAGGGTCCTCGGTGGCCATGCCAGGCGTGCCACCCAGAGCTGTACAAGCTCCATGCCTGGCACTGCTGAGCTTCCCTTAGTGGCCCCTGCTTCCAGCCATCCTTGCTGTCTCTCCACTGGTCATCCCATGCCAGCACTGTCCTTAAACAAACTTGTGGGGAAGGCAGCCACATTCCCATCATAAGCCAGGGTCAGAGTCTAGACAGAGTTGAATGGAGGCCACTCTCAACGTTTTCCCTTTGTTTCTCTGGAGAACCTGGTGCTTTCCTTTAGTTTCTAAATTAAGTGCAAATTAAATCCTGTAGCAGTACTAGTGCTTGGTGAAAATGGTGACCTTTTGGGAGGTTTGTTTGCAGTGGCTGCTTTAGAGCCTCTGGGGAGGGCCCACATGGAGCCAGAAGGCTGGTGTGAGGAGATGCACTGGGGCCGGCTGGGTGCGAGCTGCTGTCAGGATCTGCTGGTGTCCTCTGCTTGCACAGGTATCTGAGCGGCCACTGATGTTCCTGTTGGACACCCCTGGGGTGCTGGCTCCTCAGATTGAAAGTGTGGAGACAGGCTTGAAGCTGGCCCTGTGTGGTGAGCGTGGCTGGGGTGGGTTGGGTGTGGTCCTTAGGGAGATTGGAATTGTTACTACCTTTCCTCTGACACTTCTCAAGGCTTCGTGAGGGAACTAGAATGGCTCACAGTGTACATGCTGGTCTAGCCCTGCCCTGTAAAAATGGCTTTTGCTTCTGTACTTGACAGATGTGTGCAGAAATCAGGCTGCACTGCCAAGGCACATGCCAGATAGGAGGAAAACCAGGCTAGTGCTACCCTTCAGGGAGTCTCCTTAGCAGCGAGGTTGTTCTTGGGCCCGGACTGCGAGAGTGCAAGCTTGGCAGGGGTGCAGATGCTCACTGTCTCATGTGTTTGGCTCTGCCACATATCTTCTAGGAACGGTGCTGGATCACCTGATTGGGGAGGAGACCATGGCCGACTACCTTCTCTACATCCTCAACCGGCACCGTATGTTCAGGTGAGTGGCTGTGAGTGTGGGGTGGGCACCCACTGCTCATTTGTCCTAGTCAAGTATGGCTTGATAAATACAGCATTAAGGTATTATAAACATATAATGATCTGTATGCTACGAAAAGCGTATCATTTGCTGAGTTTGACAGTGAATGCATCTGAGACTCCTAATCAAGAGGGAAATGTGCATATCTATCACCTTGTCTCCTGTGCTTTATATTTGCCTTTTCCTGTTCCTTCTTGTGCTCAGGCAGCTATCTGCTGTGCGTCACTAGGTGTTTTCATTTTCTAGAATTTTGTATTAAGAATTGTACAGCATGTATCCTCTCATCTAGCTTTTCTCCCTGTGATTGTTTTAAGATTATCCATGTTGCTCTGTGTATCAGCGGCTCATTCCTCGTCATAGCTGTGTAGTAGTTCATTGTTTAGAGGTACTGTAGTTTGTTGCTCCTTTCACCTGTGGTGGACAGTGGGTTGTTGCTGACCTTGGGTAGTACTAAAAATAAAGCTTCTGGAAATAATTCATGTGCAAGTCTTTATGTGACATGAACTTTCATTTCTTTTCAAGAGAGTAATGACTGGGGCATGAAGTAGGTGTGTGTTTTAATTTTTTAAGAAACTGCTAAACTGTTTTCCAAAGTAGTTGTATTATTTTATATACCAACTAGCAGGGGGAGAGAGTTCTGGTTTCTCAGCTGGATGTGGTGGTGCATGCCTTTAATCCCAGCACTTGGGAAGCTGAGGCAGAAGGATTATTGTGAGTTTGAGGTCAGCCTAGGCTACATAGTAACTTTAGTGCCAGTCTGAATTACATAGCAATACCCTGTCTCAAAAAAAAAAAAAAAAAAAAAAAGAGTTCTGGTTTCTTTTACATCCTTGTCAATACTTAGTGTGACAGGTCTAAATTTAGCCTTACAAATGTTGGTAGTATTGTATGACAAATGATGTTGAGCCTGTGTTCAAGTGCATCTGTTTTATCTGGGCAAATGTCTGTTCAAATCATTGTTTCCAGTTTTCAAAATCTAGTTGTTTCTTTTATCTGATCTTATTTTCCTTTTTAATTTTATTTTTAGTGTTAGAAATTGTACCCTGAAGCTCATTGTGCTAAGCATATTTCCAGCCACTGAACTACATCTCTAGCCCCTTTGTTCTTAATTTCAAGTTCTAGAAATTCTTTATATATTCTGGATGCAAGTCTTCAATCAGAGATAAAGGTTTGGAAATGTTTTCTCTGAATTTGTCTTACCTCTTTTTCTTCTTAATATTGTCAGTTGAAGGACAAATAAGTCTTAGTTTTTGTTAACTCCAGCTTAGTAGTAAGAGTAATGCTGTTGTCATATCTAAAATTTTGCCTAAGCCAAGGTCATGAAGTTTTCTCTTTTGTTTTCTTCATGAGGACTGGTACTGTACTTCAGATTTTGCACTTAAGTATACAGTCCTGTTTTGATATGCATATATATGGTTTTTGTATGTAGTACTAACTGTGAAGTTGTGTTTTTGTACACGGATAACCAATTGTTCAAGACACATTTAAAAAATTTATTTTTTTAAATTAAGTTTATTGGTACATTTTAGTTCTATATAATGATCACATTTATCATAGGGGATTTGTATCTGAACATGATATATCTTGCTTCTTTTTTCCCATCCTCCTACCCTCCATTCAACTCCTCCCCCTCCTTATTCACAAAAGTTTGTTTCCATTTTTTTCCTTCTTTTCTCAGTTTTTTTCTCTTCCCCTTTCCCCCTCTCTAGTTCCTCATCCTATTTGAACATTTTCTTTTATTTCACAACACCTATTATACATTTTGGTCCTTATTTACACTTTTAGTTTCT
Organism: Dinomys branickii; assembly: GCA_004027595.1. Lineage (NCBI taxonomy): Eukaryota > Metazoa > Chordata > Mammalia > Rodentia > Dinomyidae > Dinomys > Dinomys branickii. Next base: position 30,617 of record PVLD010000973.1, on the reverse strand, counting down.
CACACCAGAGAAAGTGGTATCTACACGTGTGTCTGATTTATTTCACTTAAGAATATGATCTCAAAGTCCATCCATTTATCTAAAAATGACTTAATTTTAGCCTTCTTTATAACAGAAGAGTACTCCTTTGCATTAAAAAAACACATGTTCTTTATCCATTCATTGATTGATGGGTATTTAGGTTTCCAAGATTTAGTTATTACAAACTGTTCTGCTATAAATATTGGTGTGCATATATCAGTGTGATATGATGCTTTTAATTCTTTCAGGAAGATACCAAGAAGGAATAGCTGGGTCAAATGGAACCTCTAGTTTTAGTTTTTTTAGGAATATCCACACTGATTTCCACAGTGGTTGCACTGGACTATACTCCCACCAACAGTGGAGAAGCGTTCCTTTTTCTCCACAGTCTTTCTAGCTCTTGTTATTGGTTGATATCTTGATAACAGCCATTCTTTCTAGAATGAGGTGATGTGTCAGCGTTGTTTTAATTTGCACCTCTTGAGGGACCATTGTTGTTGAACATTTTTTCATGTATTTATTTGCTGTTTGTACTTCTTCATTGAGAAGTGTGTATTCATTTCAGATGCCTGTTGTGTGGATTGGGTCTTTAAATTTAGGAGGTGTGTATTCATTTCAGATGCCTGTTGTGTGGATTGGGTCTTTAAATTTAGGAGGGTCTGATTTTTTTGAGTTTTTTTTTTTTTTTTTAATATATTCTGGGTAGTAATCATGTGTCTAAGGAACAGCTGGCAAATTTTTTTTCCAACACTGTAGGTTGTTTCTTCACTCTGTTGGTGGTTGCTCTTGGTGTACAAAAGCTTTTTAATAAGATGAGATCCCAGTTGTGATTCTTTGTGATAATTCCTGTGTAATTAGAGTTTTGTTCATGAAGTCTTTGCCTGTACCAATGTCTTCAAGAGTTCTTCCTATTCTAGATTTAGTGTTTCTGTTTTGATCCATTTTGATTTTAGTGCATGGTGAAAGATACAGGTCTAGTTTAATCTTTGACATGTAGAAAGCCAGTTTTCCCAGCATCCTTTATTTAAAAAACTGTCTTTTTTCTAATGAAGGTATTTGGCTCATTTGTCAAATATTAGATGGTTGAGGATATCTGGAGTTGTTTCTGCATCATCTAATCTATTCCATTGATCAGTCAGTCTGTTTTTTGCTAGTACCACGCTGTTTTTATCACAATAGCTTTGTAGTATAGTTCAGATCAGGGATAGTGATGCCCTTGCTTTGCTATTCTTACCCAGAATTGCCTTTGCTATTCTAGGTCTTCAAGAAACATTTTTTTAATACTCTTCTTTTTCTTTTGAGATAGGGTGTTGCTTTGTAGTCCCATCTGGTCTTGAACTTACTGTGTGAACCCAGGCTGGATTCAAACTCATGGCAATCCTCCTGCCTCAGCCTCATGAGTGCTGTGATTCCAGATGTGTGTCACCATGCAAGGCTAAGTACTCTTTTCTTCATTAGTTGTCTTTGCACCTTTGTGGGAAATCAGTGTTTTTGCCTTTTTTTTTTTTTGTTGCTCTGGTTGTCTAGATAACTGTATCTTTGGCTGTAGTAGGTCCTTTACATGAATTTTTTCAGTTTCTATTAAACTTTCTGGTTTCAGGAGTGGGGGAGTAGCTCAGTGATAGAGCTTTTGCCTAGCATGTGAAGGCCCTGGGCTTGATCCTTAGTATCCCTTCCCCAAATTGCTTTTTTTCTTGCAGGATAGGAGATTCCATTGAATTCATAGTGAGTTTGAGGGAGAATTTAATATAACATTATTTACTGCAGTATCCCACAGTGTATCTCCCAAATTAGTTTTTAATTTTCAGCATTCATGTCTTTTACTTCTTTTGTAAAGTTTAACTTGTATTTTTGATGCTATTGTAAATGGTGTTTTTAATTTCACTTTTGATTGTTGTCAGTTTGCAGAAATATAGTTGATGTTTAAATATTAGTCTTGTACCCTGCAACCTTGCTAAACTTACTTATTTGTTCTAGTAGTTCTTTGTAAGTTTAATCTGATTTTTGACCTAGACAGTCATGTCTTTTGGAAGTAAAGGTGGGCTTATCTTTTCCTTGTCACGTTGGATGCCTTTTCTTGCTTTATCGCCCTGACTAGAACCTCCAGCTTAGTGTTGGATGAAGTGACAAGACAGGCATTTTATCTTGTCCTGCTCTTAGGCAGAAGCATCTGGCTTCTTACCCTTGGATGTGATATCAGCTATGGCATTTCATAGATTTGGCATTTTATAGGTGGAGGAGGTCACCCTGGCTAGAGGTTTAATTTTATTTAACTTCCCCAAAGAATCAGCTTTTCACTTTAGAACTATCTCTGTTGTCTGTTTTTTTATATTAATTTGTGTTCAGTCTATTTCTTGTTCTGTACTCACTGATACTTTTTCTATCAGTATTGCTAAGATTTGAGAAGGGCATTGGAATCTCCAGCCATCACTTAATCTGTCCACTTCTTGAAATTTTCACAGGTCTGGTTTCATATACGTTGTTGTTAGGTGCAGAAGCATTTAGGATGTGCTGTGTCCTCTTGATTATTCACGTTTTTGCTGTTGTGAAAACTCCCCTTACCCTTATATTCTCTGCTCTGAGAGCGACCTTTCTGATATAATAGAGCCACTCCAGCTTTTTTTGATTAATATTAACATGATATATTCTTTTTTATAATTTTACCTTTGGCATAGTTATGTCTTTACATTTAAATTGTATTTCTTCTTATAGCTGCATATAATTCTTATTTTTTAATGTGACAACCTTTTATGTTAGATATTTAGATGGTGTAAAGATTACTGATTTAATTGTATCATCATACTGTTTATTTTCTAGTTGTCCTGTCTGTTCTTTGTCTTCTCTTTTTTCCTTTTTGATATTGAATATTTCTTAGGATTCTACTTCATCTCTTCTGTTAGCTTGTTACTTGTGACCTTGTGCTTTTAGAGTTCACAGTATATCTCAGGTGGTAACCTTATAGCAGTCAGTTTCTGTTTCCCTCCTCCTGACCTTTATGATACTGTCATCACACATTTTACCTTTATATACTTTATTTTGAGAGGTACTGATACTGTCTTTTGCTTATACAGTTATCTTTTAAGGAAATTTAAACTATAAGAAGAAAACCTTACAACTGGACCAGTTAACATTCCAGATGCTGTTCGTCTCTGTGGAAATCCAGGTTTCCACCTGGCATTTTCTGTGCCTGAACGATTTCCTTTAGCACCTGTTGTGATGCATGTTGGCTGTGATACCTTATCTCTGTCATGGTGCATGTCTGTTCACCTCCCACCTCTATGGTGGTGTGCATTAGTTGTCACCTCTCATCCCTATTAGTGGTGCATATGAGCTGTTGACACTCACCTGTGTCGTGGTGCAGGTCCGCTGTGACCTTTCACTTTTGTAGTGGTGCGGGTCAGCTGGTGATGGGTCCTTTTATTTTAGCCCCTGGCTGTCTGAATGTCTTCTTTTCTCTTTCATCTGAAAGTGGCTTTGCTTCGCCTAGAAGTCTGGACTGACTGGTAGTGGAGAGCTGCAGTTCAGTCTATCCCAAGCTTTCTTCTGCTGAGGAGTCTCTGTCCTTCACAGTCTGCTTCATAATTTTTCTGGTTGCTTCTCAGTGTGTTCACTTTGTCACTGCTTTTGAGTACTTTAATTACTCTGTCCCTGACCTGGTATTCTTCAAGTTTCTTGTGCTTTCACTTTGTTGAGCTTTTTAAATCTGTAGCCTTGTGGGTTTTTTAAAATCATATTTGGCTAATTTTGAGCCTTATTTCTTCAGTGTTTCTTTTACCCCCCTCTATTCCCTAGGGCTTGAGTCTCCAGTTGCCAGGCCCCTTGGCCTTGTTGTACCACTGAGATTCCTTTTTCCTGGTCTCAGTCTATCTGTGGTCTCTGTAGTGTCTAATCATCTCATCCCATTGCTTCTTAGGGCTTTTACCTCTAAAAGTTCAGTTCGGACATTTTTGCATATTGTCTATGTCTCAGCTCTGTAATCATGTGAGATGTGGTTGTTAATCACTGACTTGATGTTGGGTCTGTTAATTCTAACATCTGGTCAGTTGTGGATCAGATCCAGCTCTCCGTTTTTGTTCTGGTCTCTGCTTTTCAGGCCTCTTCATTTTTTATGGGGTACAAACTTTTTGAATTTTACCTTGTAGAATGATGAGTCTCTACTTCCTTTCTTATAAGAAATCTTTTTTTTTTTTCTGGTTTTTGAGATAGGGTCTCACTAGGTAGCCTAGATGGCCTCCAAGTTGAGGCTGTCTTTCTGCCTCAGCTTCCTGAGTGCTGAGGTTATAGGTGTGCACCACTACATGTGGCTTCCTGTAAGAATTTTTCAGATTTGGTGCAGGGACGTCAGGTTGTTTGGAAATAGCCTGGCTCTTTCAGGCATCCAAGTGGCAGGCCACTCTGGGATGTGTGTTGGTGGGAGTCTTTCTCAGGCACGATGCCTCTCCGAACTTTGACTGGGACCGTGGCTGTGTGCAGGTATGTGCAGCACTATGGCCTGAGTGCTGCCAGCGACGATATAGAGTGTGTGCTGAAGAGCATAGCTGTGAAGCTGCGCAAGACTCGGAAGGTGAAGGTGCTCACTGGCACAGGTGAGTGGTCTGTTGGGTCATGAGGCTCTTGCCTTGTCATCTGGTAGGCCCGTTGGCCACCCCTAGAGAAGGGAGGAACAAGGGAGACATGGAGGGGAACATCCTAGTGGCTGTCCTAGGTTTGGGGCCCAGAAGGGGAGCTGTGGAAGTTTCTAGGAGGGAGGATCTTACAGTCCAGAGTTGAGAGGGTGAGATGGCCCTGTTCCCCGTACCTGGGCAGTGTTAGGTAGATGTGCTGTTCTTTGTGGGTTTTTTTTTTTTTTTTGAGGTATTAGGTAGTGAAAGCTAGGCAAGTGCTACACCACTAAACTATGCTCTCAGTCCTTTAAAATTCGTTAAAATTTTAGGTAAGGGCTTACTAAATTGCTCAGGCCAGGTAGCCCAGCACTGTCACCCTTCTGAGTAACAAGATGACAGGGATGTGCCTGGATTCTCTGTTTTCCTTCTGAATATGCCCATTCTTCAGGCTTTACGGAGGCCCACTGTAGGGTCTCTTAGGGCTGGGCCGTCTGCTCAGAAGTGCCTTCCTCACCAGGCTTTTCTGTCCTTAGGCAATGTGAATGTTATCCAGCCCAACTACTCAGCGGCAGCCCGTGACTTCCTGTGGACCTTCCGCAGTGGGCTACTGGGCCCTGTGATGTTGGACCGTGACATCCTGGAAGGCTGCCTCCCTGCAGACACAGATCCCTGAGCTTGCTGGGGGGTGTGTGTGGCCCCCAGACATTACGCAGCCAGAACATTTGAAGCTTGAGACTGCCTGCCGTCTTCCAAAAATTCTGTGCTGCTCATCGTGACTCTGATCCCTGCTGCAGAGGGCATGCTGTACTCTCTTGCCCACCACAGCCAGCCTCGTTACGGGGAGTGGCCTATGGGGTCCCAAGTAGTCTTGGTCCTGGCTCTGTGAAAAGGCCTGCTCAGTGTCTTTCAGGGAAAGCCTAATGCTGTCACAGAGGAGTTAAAGCTATAATCTTAGGTTTTAAAAATTAAGATTAAAGAGCCGGGTATGGTGGTGCATGCCCATAATTCCAGCACTCTGGGAGGCTGAGGCAAGAGGATTGTTGCAAGTTCGAGGCCAGTCTGGGCTACAAAATGAGCTCAAGGCCAGCCTGAACTGCAAAGCAAGACCCTGTCAAAAAAAAAAAAAAAAAAAAAAAAGCCAGGTGTGGTGACAGATATGTGTGGTGACACATACCTGTAATCTCAGTACTTGGGAGGCTGAGACAGGAGGATTGTCAGGAGTTTGAGGTGCGCCTGGGCTCCATAGTGAGTTCAAGGCCAGCCTGAACTACATAGCAAGACCCTCTCAAACAAAATAATAACAAAAAATTACAAGTCCCATTCCTTGTTGGCCCTTTCATTTGTATACTCTTAGTACCTGAGGCCCATTTATTAAAAGCCCCTCTCATGTTTGGAAGCTGAGGATGGGCAGGTTAGGGATTGGGGCTCTCAATTGCCCTGCAACCCTGCAATGAGGAAGAGTCCTGCTGCCAGTACAGGATTTATTTCACAATCACTTCACTAACAAATGTGCATATAAACATGGACAAGAGGTTGGGAGTAGTGGAACCCAGCGACTGCCCATCCCCTCAGTGCTCCAGGGTCCTCGATTCTTGGCAGGCTGCTGCATCAGAGCTCAGTTGTGTGTAAGCCAGAAGGTCGCAGTGCGGGAAGCGCTTCCTGGCCAATGGAACAATGGCACTCTGCTTCAGAAGAGCCCCGAGGAGGTGCCAAAGGCCTGTCCTAGCATGGTCATTATTAACTCCTGCAAGTTCCAAAAGTGTTGCTGTTATAGCTGCCTTCTAGAAAGAAGAGGGTTAGATTGGAGCAGCCAAGAGGTGCTGCTGGGTTGGGTGGGGTTGGACCTGGTCAGTACCTCCAGCCTCTTCTGTCCACTGGTGGCCTGGCCTTCTCATAACTGCCTGAGCGCTTGCCAAGGATACAGTGCTTGGCCAGCCTTGTTGCTGTGAGGAGCTGGCCTTCCATTGGTGTCTTCTGATAGAGCTTCCATGTGTGATTGACCTGCCGTGAGATCACCCCCTCAGCACTCTGCTTCCTGCTGACCCTCATGGCTAAGGGAGCTCTTAAAGATTTGTGGTTGTGCGAAATGCTACACGCACTCAAGAAGTCAGGTTCATGTGCAACATAAGTGTCACAGAGGGATATTTCCATTGTGTCTGGAACATCATGATACTCATGGTATTCTGTGATATATGAGGGTCTGGTCCAGTGTAGTCCATCCTGGTGAGTATCTGAGAAGCCAGTGGGCTCTGATGGGTCAATGAGACTCAGTAGAAAAGGTGTCTTATCCACCTTTGAGGCCTACAAGCCGGCTAGACCATGGTATGTTGAGCTTGGTCTGGATAGGACAAAAGAGCATCAGGCTGGTTGTGCCCTGATGGCAATGGCAGTGTGGACGAGGCTGCAGGGAGCCATGCCTTATGACTTACTGCTCTCCCCAACCTGAAAACTTGGCCCAGGGTTTTCCTAGTGCCCTTAAAGCCTGCACTGAACCAGGCTTTACATGGCCATGTGGCAGCAGAGGAAGTGGGGGTCTCACCATTGTGCCCTTATTGAATCCATATGAATCCTTGGTCCAGGGCAGCACATCTGCAGGTGAGTCTCAAAAGAGCATTGAGGGGCACCCAAACCTGGAAAAAGTATCTAGCCTGGGTAATTGGTTGTATCATTAGAGCTAGAAAACTTGGCAGAACCAGCAGCCCTTGAGCTGAGTTCACAAATGGTTGGTGATGCCTGGAGAAACAAGGAGCATCTACGCATGAGGTGTGGGAGCTAAAGGCAAGACATTTTTAGGACTGCCTAGTGTCTCCTTGTGGCCCTTCTGGGTGTCAGCTCAGGATATCCTTGAGTGGCCAGACCGCCCTGTGTAGTCTTGGAGCCCAGGCTTGCTGTGATGCCCGGCTGTATCTACTGGGGACTGCCCCCAACTCCCAGGACCACAGGTGGCCATGGGTCTGATGAACTGTTGACTCAGTTTGTTGAGTGGAACATCAGGTCCCACTAGCACCACACCCTCACCAGCTGTTTTCAAGGTGACATCTGACCACTAGGAGAGGCTGCTGCCCACTGGAAGAGGGAACCTTGTAGCTTGGCTTGTGCACAGGGGTGCCCTCTAGTGGCAATTGGCAGTTGCTCTCCCTTTGATCCTCAAATGTGCACCTAAATTTGAAAGGAACGGAATGCTTGTGGATGTGCCCTCAGCCCTGAGTTGAGGGTCTCCTGGGGGATCTACCAGAAGAGGAGGATGCCTTGGCCTCACAAGACATGTCCCAGAAGCTGTGAGAACCGTGTTAGGCATTCCTGGGATGGCTGGCAATCCTGCTTGGGACATTCCTGGGCTGTAAAGTCCTCAGGACCTGCGATGGGCAGGTGGTTAGCACCTGACATTTCCCACACCAAAGCCTAAGAGTATTCTGTCCTTTTCTCCACATCCTGAGATCCTTTGGTCCATTCCAGCTGCTTCTGTGGGAGGCCCTTGGCTATGAGTCATCAGTGGCAGAACCAGGCCCATCTGAGGTTGGCCTCTGCCTGATGGTCAGCATTGTCCACACCACAGTATCTAGTGCAGGCAGTGGGCATGCGTGGCCTGAATACATGGTCTTGGTATCTCCCTGTGGGTGGTGCTGTTGAGTAGAGGTCAACTTGCACAGTGCAAAGCTGCAGGCCTCCGGTCTCTGGTCTCTGGGTGTGGGGACCCTGGTCCCCTGGTGGGGTGGGAGATGGAGAGGTTCAGAGAAGCTTGGGCAAGAGGGTGGACAGTGTGTCCACAGGTAGGAGAGGCTGCAGCTCCTGTCTCTTGGGAATTACCTAGCTAGCCTTAAGGCTCACGGGCAATGGGCAGCAGAGAGAAGGGGCATTTAGGGCTAGCAGCCTCGGGGGTGGACCGGAGGGGCCTGCAGGGATGGTGCAGGCTAGGGGCTGGGTCTGACCCCTAGCCAAGCCAGGCCTATGGCCATTGCAGCTCCAGGGCGCCAAGGGTGCTGCTTATCAGCAGATAGAGGGGCGTGCCCTGTAAGGGACCAGCTCCCGAAGTCCAAGTCCAGTAGCTGTAGACGCCCCTGCTGGTCCCGTTGCCGTCAGACAGCCCGTCCTCGTCGTCCTCTGGGCCTCGTCCACCTGGCCCTGTGGCCCTTCTCCAGCCGGAGCCGGCCACTAGCCCCGCGGCCGCTCCTGCGGCTGCTCCCGCAGCTGCCCCTGCAGCTGCCACGCGCAGGGACGAGCCTGCAGCACTGTAGCGTGGTGCGGGCCTCACCCGCACCCTTGAGGCCCCACGTGCACCACTGCGCAGCCCTCCACGGGCGCTGCCCCGGGCCCCTCCACGCCCGCCCTTCGCTATGCTGCTGTCACAGAGGAAGGCCGCGGTCAGCAGCAAAGCCCAGCATGTTGCAGCCGTCCAGTTCATCTTCATGGACAAAGCCTGTTGGAAGAGGGTGGGGGGGTCTTCAGCTTCTGTAAGAAGGGGGTGCTCAGGGTCTGGGAACAGGGGCTTCAGGGGCTGGTGGCGAGGGGCCATCAGGGATGGGGGAGAGGGATAGAAAAGCCTGGGACCAGGGCACTGGAGGATCAAGTCCAGAGGGCAGATTGAGCCTCAGCTTTGGTGGGGATCTGGGCGTTCCACACTCAGGGGATTTGGGAGCCCCTGCATTTTGGAGGGCCGCCTGTTTGCCAAGGGTGAGGTGGGGAAGGAGGGTACTTGGCGATTTCGGTGTGGGGTGGGGATGGGAGGTAGACTGGGAATGACGAACCCCTGTGGCTGGGGGTACTAAGATCTGGGGGAAGGGCTTCCCATCTTGGGCTCTGTGCATGGTCTCTCGATGGGCTGGCAATACTGGGGAATGGTGGTTGTCGTTTGGAGGACGCTTTGTTGGGACCGAAGGCCCCAAATACCCAGATCGCGTTTGGCATCCAGGCTCCCCGGGGGCCCTCTCCCTAGCCAGGCCAGCGCGCACTGGGAGAGGGGCGGGGGTCTGGGCTGGGGTTCAGGGATCTGGCCGCAGCGGCGTGGAGGATGCGAGTTGGAGACGCTGAGCAGCCCCTACTCGGCAGACCTGGACGATGCCAGGAAGACCCCTTTTCTACCCCCTCTGCCTCTTCTTAGGCGCCCCACCGACCCCTACCCACTAAGTCCAGCCGCTCGGCAGGGACCCCGACCGGAAAGGGTTGGGTCCGGTGGCAACTCGGCCCGGCCCTCCTCCGGGACACCCTCTGCTCCCAGCCTCTCACTGGGCATCCCACCGCAGGCCTTACCGCTGCAGGCCTCGGTTGGAACCCGGGCCCAGGTGCCGCTCCAGGGATGCAGCCTAAAGGGAGGATGGGCGGTGGCCCCGACTTTGCCGGAGGAAGTCGGGCGTGGCTGGGCGGTGCGAGGCCTCCGCAGGGGACTGGGACGGGCAGCACCCGGGCTCAGCCCTGGGGACGGAGGGAGGAGCGCAGCCCCTCTAAGCCCGGCCCCTATCCTTGCTACATCCCTCCCTCCTTCCTACTCCGTCCAGCCTCCCCCACCAGCTCCATCTGGTCCCACCTCCCCACATATGCCCCGCTCGTCCCCGTCACCCAGGCTCCTAGTGCGTGCACACCCGGCTGGGCGTCAGTCTTCATGGCCTTCTTTGTGCCTCCTCCTCATCTACCCACACTCTCCCACCCCTATTCTTCTTCCCCTCTCTTCTTCCACACCCTCATCCCCAGGCAGGTGTATGTCCTAGCCACGGGACCACAGAATATTCCAGGTGGAGAGGCAAGCCGCCTGTCTAGAGCCCCAAGGTCCTAAATCTTACTCTTAGCAGGCCATCTTCCTGAGGAGCTTCCCCATGGACAGTGGGATGAACCGGGATTCTTAAAGTGGTCCTGCTATTCATACAGGGACCGCTGCTCATAGACCCTGCCAGATGGTTCTCTGCGCAGCCATGCTGCACAGCAAGATGAATCCTTACTGCCTTAGACTGAGCTGCTTCCCACGTCCTGGGGGGGGGACTGGAATAGGGACCACTTTTAGAAATGCTCCAGGGAGCATGTTCTCTCTCTTTCTCTCTTTCTGTCTGGGATTTTATTGTTGTTATCACCAGAGTGACAGGGTCAGGTATTATATTTATAAAATAAAGGGATAAAGAGCAGGACAGGTAGTCAGAGAGTTTATAACAAAAACCAAACTGCAGGGGAAATACTTCAAAGAATCAACAGCTGGGATCTTATCTTATTGAAAAGTTTCGGCACATTGAAAGAAACCACCAACAAGAGTAAAAAGAAAACCTACGAATTGGGAAAAAATTTTATCCAAGTGCCCCTCAGACAAAGGACTCCTATCTACAACATATAGAGAATTTTAAAAAATTGAGTCCCCATAATTCAAAGACCCAATCCAAAAATGGGTATCTGAGATGAACACATACTTCACAGTGAAGAAATATGAATCATGAATAAATATATGAAAAAGTGTTCAACATCATTAGTCATTAGAGAAATGCAAATTAAAACAACACTGATATTTCATCTCACCCCACAAAGAATGACTATCATTAAGAAATCAACCAATGACAAATGCTGGACAGGCTGTGGAGAAAAAGGAATCCTACTCCACTGATGGTGGGAGTGTCGATTGGTGAAACCACTGTGGAAATTAGTTTGGAGATTTCTCACAAAACTAGGATTAGAAGTGCCACTTAACCCAGCTATTCCCCTTCTGGGTATTTTTCCAGAAGAATGAAAAATGTCATACCACAGCGATATATGTGCACCCATGTTTATAGCAGCACAGTTTGTCATAGTTAAATCTTGGAAACAACCCAAATGCCCATCAACTGAGAAATGGATAAAAATGATGTGGTATTTCTATACAATGGAGTATTACTCAGCTATAAAAAAGGTAACTCGAGGGTTTTGTAGTTGTAGGATGCAACTAGAGACCATACTCATATGTGAAATAAATTGGACCCATGTGTAAACATCACATTGTCTTCTTGGTGTAAGAACATGACAGAGTAAATAAAACCCAAAATGTACAATGGATAATAAGAAAGGGAAATAAATTGCTCAAAGGAAGGAACAACTGGGACGAGAGAAAGAAGAAAAAGAAAGTACTAAGGCATTTTATATATATATATGGATATATATATCCATATATATATATAGATTGGTGGCATAATTGTATTACTGGTGTCTGATGGTTTGTTGAGGGATACAGTTAATGATTAAAATTTTTTATATTTTGATTAATTTTGCATGCTTTTATCTGGTAATCTGAGCAATTTATGTGATGACAACAATTTGCAGTATAACAACCATTGGTGAATTCCTACAATCCTGTTCTTTTTAATTATTATTTTCTTATTCCCTTTAATGATTTGATCAATCTTCTATTCTTACATCTGGTGATCTGAGCAACTTCATTGCAGATAACAATATATAATATAACAACCACTGTTAATCCCTGTCATTTGGTTTGAAACCCCATATCATTTTTAATGTCCTTTGTTTTATTTGTGTTTTGCTGTTGTTCTTTTTTTTGTACTATTTTGTTAAAAATAAAAATTTTTTAAAAAAGAGCAGAACTGTAAAAAACGAGTAGATGAGACTAAAAGGAAACTTTTGAATCTAAAAAAAGATTGCCCCATCTTTCCCCCAAAAGGAAAGGGATTTAGTGTAAAATTAGGAAACGTCTGTCAAAAGGCATGAACACAAGAGGGAAGGATATCCACCCAGAGGGTCAGTTTTGGGCTCTCAACTGGCAGTTGTTCCAAGGAGAACAGAGAGTGAGCTCAAGGCCAGCCTGAACAGAAAGGAAGGAAGATCAGTAACAGAGTAGGAAATACAAAGGAAAAGGGAGCCTCCCACTGATCTACAAGGCTGCAAACCTTTTATCTGAAGTATAGGATTTATCTTACTATGCAAGGATGATAAGAAAACAGTGTTCTCCTGTAATCCCAGCACTCAGGAGGAAGAGGTAGAACTGCCACAAGTTCAAGGCCAGCCTGGACTACATAGTGAGTTCAAGACCTGCCTGAACTACACAGTGAGACCCTGTCTCAAAGAAAAAAAAGTATAAAGAAAAAGAGTTGACAGGAAACTAGAAGGCAGATTTTTAAAGATGGGAAAGGGGATCAGAGTGGGGGCAAGAAAGAATGGAAAGTAATACAGATACGTTCTATGCATGTACCAAAATTGAATCTTTTCATTTTGTGTTACGAATATGCACCATTTTTTGGGTCTTTTTGAGAGATAAGGTTTCACTATGCAGTTCAGGCTGACCTTGAACTTACTTTGTATCCCAGGCTGGCCACAAATTCGCAGTGATTCTCCTGCCTCAGCCTCCTGAGTGCTGGGATTACAGGTGTGCCCCACTATGCCTGGCTTGCACCAACTTTTCTTAAATAAAGGAGACTAGGACACAGTCACAAATGGAAGGATGACTATGTAGGGATACGGGGAGGAAGTAGTGTCTACAGGACAAGGAAAGAAACCTTGGAGGAACCAACCCTGCCAAACTATAAGGAAATCAATTCTGTTAAGTGTTTGCAATATTTTGTGGTACTAGCAAATTAACATAGCACCTAAGTGATTCTGCCATGGTGGGTGGGTGAGTGGGGAGAACCCAAGTGATTCTAAGGTCTGTTTAGAATAAAGGCCTAAAACAACTAAAATAATTTTGTTATCACTTTCTTAGAAAGAAGATCAAACAGGAGCTATCTATTATGCTGAATATTAAGACATTGTAGCCAGGCGTGATGGTGCACGCCTGTAATTCCAGCACTCTGGGAGGCTAAGCCAGCAGGATCATTGCGAGTTCAAGACTGGCCTGGGCTACAAAGTGAGCTCAAGGCCAGCCTGAACTGCATAGCGAGACCCTGTCTCAAAAAGACACACATAAAAAAAGACATTGTAGAAAGCCATGGTGAGAAGCAGTACAGCATGGGCAAGGGACAAGCAGACTGGCACAAGACAGCTGGCTCCTGAGGGAACCCACCCCTCCCCATGCTTCATGCTATGCATCTCTTCACCCGTATCTTTTGCAAAGTCTTTGAATAAACTGGTGTGTGTAAATAAACATTTTTATGAGGTCTGTGAGCTTCATTAGCAAACTGATTGAACATGAGGAGAGTGTTACAGGCCCCCAATTTATAGCTGGTTGGCTAAAAATACAGATAAAACAACTTGGAGCTTGAAACTGGCATCAAAAGTGGTGAGAGATGTCTGGGGACTAAGCCAAAGGCCTATCTCCAAGTAGACAGTGTCACAGTTGAATGGAATTAGAGAACATGCAGCTGGGATCTACTGCAGAATTGCTTGCTTATTGTGTGTGGGATGCCCCACTACAAATAAAATTTGGCTATAGAAATACCCTGTGCTGATTATTGAGTGTAAGAAACTGAATTTTTTTCCTTCTTTGGGAAATAAAGAACAAAATGGAAATTCTAGAACTAAACATACAAAAGATTAAATGTGGCTAGAGAGAGTTGGTAACTTGGGAGATAAGGAAGTATCCAGAAGCATATACAGACCAGCATGCAAAGAGTCAGAGAACACCATCAAAAGGTCTGACGTGCATATGATTTTGGAAGCGAAGGGGAAAGAATGAAGTAGATGACAGTGTGAGATGAAATAGGGGCTGAGACTGCAGTAATGGATGAGAGCGCAAGTCATGAACTCTGGAAGCATTACCAATGCCATGTGCAACAAACACACACAAAAAAGCATAGCCTTTTGCTCACTTCTGCAGCGCATATACTAAAACTGGAATACATAGAGAAGATCAGCAGGGCCTCTGAGTAAGGACGACACGAATTTGTGAAGCATTCAATATTTTTATGAAACTGCCCTATTTTAAAAGCTGTGGTAGTCAGAGGTTACACTAGTAAGATTTGATAAACATCAGATTGTATTTAAAGAAGAAAGCATAGCCAGGTAAACAAGAAAATCTAGATTTTAGAATCAGGGAGACCCAAATTACCTAAGAAAGATTAAAAATAAGATTGACATGTGAACTCTCAACAACAAAAGAGTAGCAGTTGTCACTGTAGAGGTGTGATTTGCTCAGTCTTTGCCCAGACCACAGAACCAACTACTGAAGGTGGTCAGGAGCTGGGAGACACAAAGTATTCATCATGCAAATACTAAAAGGAAGCCAGGGTAGCTAAATTAATGCCAGACAATGTAAATTTAAGCCTTAACTATAAAGAAGTACCCACTAGAAAGAGTAATGTTTCCTGATGGTAAAAGGTTAAATTTACTGAGATGATAAAACAATTCTAAATTTGCATGTACTTTGACATAACCTTAACGTGTACAGAGCAAAACTGCAAGAGTATATTTACTGCACTTTATACATAGATTTAAAACTCTCACAAATAACAGTTTGTCCAACAAATATGTACGCCATTAAGGGCACACCCTAAACACATCACTGTGGGTGGCTGTCATGAAGGAAATGGGTGAGTGTGGCTGAAAAGACACCCCTCTCTTTTAATGATGAAAGGTGGTGCCTGTGTACTCAGTGGTACCATATAGACTCTCTAGAATCCTTCCACTTGGCTTGGGAATGCTTGGTCTGACCCTCTGAGCCAGCTGAAGATCTCCACATCTAATCTGGGGCTGGTTGGGACCCCATGGGAAGGAGAAAAGGGCCATCAGGTCTTGGTACAGGGAGAGGGGCTGGCTACCACAGAAAATGCCCAGACTCCAGGTGGTTGAGAGTGACACAGAAGAGCTTCCTGTGAAGTCTGCGCTGAGCTTCTGAGGCTGGAGGATCTGGGTTGCCAAGGTGGGAAGACAGCCCCTGCTTGGTGCTGATCCTGCTCAGGAGCTGTCCTGGGCTCAGTGCTGAGTTCTCTAGGAGAGGAGGCTGTGGGCACTGAGGAGCTGTCCCTAGGTCAGGAACTGAGTTCACTGGGAGGAAGTGGGAGCCTAGATCTAAGGTTTTCTGCTCTCAGCAATATCCCCTGCTTGTTCAGATACTCACTCAAGCCCATGCTGTGCTCTTGGCAACTCTGAGAAGTTTGGCCAGGGCCTCTCTGATGTCACGGTTTCTCAGGCAGTATATTATAGGGTTGAGCAGCGGAGTCACAACTGAGTAGACCAAGGACACCAGTTTGTTGAGGTCAAAAGAGCTGATGGCATGAGGTCGAGCATACATGAAGATGGTGGTGGTATAGAAGATGACAACTACCACCAGGTGGGAGGTACAAGTGGAGAAGGCCTTCCGATGGCCACTCCCTCCTGGAATCCTCAATACAGTGACCAGGATGTGGGCATAGGAGACAGCAGTTACCAGCAGAGAGGTTGCAAGCACTGCTAAGGCTGCTACAAAGTCCAGTGTTTCGATGGTGGTGGTGTCTGAGCAGGAGAGCTGCAGCACAGGTGAAATTTCACAGAAGAAGTGGTTGAGGACATTGGGGCCACAGAACCTGAGGCGGGAGATGAGAGCTGTGGATACAAAGGAGGCCAGGAAGCCACTAAGCCAGGCACTGAGGGTCAGGTACAGGCAGAGCCTCGAGTGCATGATGGCTGGGTAGTGCAGTGGGCGGCAGATGGCTAGGTACCTGTCACAGGCCATGGTGGCCAGAAGGAAGCACTCAGAGGAGCCAAGTGAGAGGAAGAGGAATAGCTGGGTGAGACACCCTGAGAAGGAGATAGCCCTTGCCTGTGCCAGGAGGCCAGCCAGCAACTTGGGGATGGTGACGGTGGTGTAGCAGATCTCCAGCACTGACAGGTTGACCAGGAAGAAGTACATGGGGGTGTGAAGCTGACGGCTGGCTCCAACGGTCCCTGTGATGACCAGATTCTCCAGGACAGTCACCACATAGATGGTGAGGAATGAGCCAAATAGCAGCCCTCGAAGATGGCACAGCTCTGAAAAGCCCAACAAGATGAACTCTGTCACCAGAGTATCATTGGAACTGCTCATCATCTTTCCTCACCAGGGCAGTCACTTCTGAGCACCCTGTAATAGCAGAGATTCAGGTGTGGTGTGTGATGAGCCAGGACCACTGCTTTACTGTGAGTGCTGCTGGACTCTTTCTGCTGAACCTGTGTGGCTTCCCAGAGATCCAGAGACCTCCCTCTTGAGGTTCCCAGGTCATGCCACACTTATGGATACTTTTGGTACCTGCTGTAGTACTTACCTGTGTCCCAGCTCTCAGTTTAACTTGTAATTTACCCAGAGCCAAAGGACCTTGGAGCCTGTACATACCAGGATGAACAGAGACTCTCCTCTTATATGACCATATATGTGCCCTGAGGGATGTAATTTTTCCAGCCTGAGCCCACAGGTACATTGCCATGTGTGTGCGTGCACCTAGGTACACAGACACCCAAATGCATGCCCCTGAGTGCACGCTCCTTAGGTGCATGCACACACTTCAGGTGTGCACACACACAGCAGGTACACACATACTGCGGGCACGCACCCACCTTAGATGCACATATCCACACACAGCCCCAGGAAGGTCCATTTCTCCAGTGTGCTTCCAAAGGACTGTGTGCTCTGGTTTGTCTCTGTCCTCATCCTTGTAGGCCCTGAAGAATGCTGGCTGGTTCATGTTTTTCACAGGGACCCTTAGGCCTCAGAAAGGACAGGTGAGAGTCCTCGGGCCCACCCTACAGCTTGAACAGATTGGGCGCAGGGAGGTGAGAGCTCATTCTCACCAGCGATGTCCAGAGAGAGCCGAGCCGAAGGCCAGCCTGAAATCTGTTCCCTGAGCTGTCTGAGGAACGAAGTGGCCTCAAATGCACTGTACAGTTTGGGAGTTTGGAGTCAGGACATCGCTACTGCTAGAAGCCTGGGTGCAGGTGGGCTGACTGCACTGGGGGGTGACCTGGGAAAGAGGATGAGGAAAGGTCTCCCCTAGCTGGCTAAGAAGCTCCAGCTCAACTCTGAGGCAGTTCTCCCCACTTCCCTCAGCCTCAGCCTCCAGAAGGCGAGATGGTGTTGGAGCCTCCAGACCCTCTTGCCCTCCAGCACCAGGGCTGTCCTTGCAGGGACAGGCAGAGGGAAATCACAGAAGGATGCATCCTTGGCCCGCTCAGCCGTTTCCCCCATTCGCCCTCCTCCCGGGCAAGCAGAAGAGCTCAGCTGAGCTGCCTGCTCCTGGCTAGCTAAGACCTAGGAGGGGCTTCAGGCTGGGCCCAGCCTCCCAAGCATGCAGAAGGTTCTCAATCAGGGTGCAGCGCAAGGTTAGGGCCGGCATCTGTTCAGGGCCGGCGGTGTGGGAGGGCTGAGAGGCGACTTGGCCTAAGGGCTCTGTGTGGGAGAGTCTGATCTTCCACCATCTCTCTCAGCATCCTGGGAAGAGAAATGGGTCACGAATCCACAGCAGGGGCACAGAGGGCACATGAGAAAGTGCACCCTGGTGGGCGGGCAGCTTGGACAGGCCAGCCGAGGGGGTGAAGTGTTCAGGAGCAGGATACTGTACCCAGGGCAGAGATTGGGGCCAGCAGCTGGGGTCTGACCTTTGAAGACAGCAGGAGAGGGCAGATACCGCTGCTTCTGGGCCGGGGTAGGGGTTGGGGGAGCTGTCCCAAGGCCAGGCCTTGCTGTGTGGGCTGCCAGCCTGGCGCTGGGAGCTGGGGGTGCCCATAAAGTGCTGTCCTGATCGCCTTCCTTGGGCCTGTTCTGCCAAGATCAAGGTCCCACAAGCCCAGCCCCCCTCAGGAGCCGGAGTCCCACGGGGTGTCTGCATGTCTTTGAGCAAGGTCTGCTGTCTTTGGCCCCAAGTGGTCTCCAACCAGCTCCTCCCCGGCCTCATCGTTGGCGCCTTCTCCCCCAGCCTAATTGCTCTCAGGGCAATTTGTGGAGGTTCTGTGGAGGCCCATGATGGGAGTTATGTAATGGGAGGCATTCAGCTGGGAGGTGTCCCGCATCTCTTCAGTGCCAAGGGAGCTCCCCACAGAACCTGCTCCCAGAATGCTGGGCTTGGATCCCTGCCTAGCAAGGCTGCAGTCCTAAAACCCTTCTGGAGTTTGGTGCCCATGCACACTGCCCAACAGAGTTCAGTACACTTGTTTTCTTTTCAGTGCACGACATTCATTAATTTATGAAAGGATTTAAAGAACATTTACAAACCTACCCCAAGCCCCAGGGAGACAGCACTAACATATGACTACACTCACCTCCCCACAACCACTTACTGGGATTCTTTTGCTGCTTAAAGCATTCTAATTGATTACATGACTTAATTTTGCTCATCTTTAACTTTATAGCACAGGGTAGTGTGCTTTTCCCCCGCTACCTCTTGCTTCTCCACATTGCTAAAATTTTCTCAGAAATTGTATTTCCTGGACACTTGTATTGATATCCCACAGCATGGCTACAGCATAACCCGGGTCCGCTCTTTGCTCATGGATACTTGTGCCACATTCTTGCTGTTGCAGTGATATTCCTGTGCATAGCACCTGCTGCCTGTTGGAATAATTCTCTTGGATGTATGCCTAAGAAGACGTATGCCTAAGAAGAACGTTGGGGTTAAACTTTGCAGGAAACTTGACAAGAAAATGCCATTTTTTTTCAAAGTAGCTATGCTAACCACACACCTCCCTTTGATCCCTACCCTCTCCAGCAGGTGGTGCGGTCAAATTTTTAAACTTTGCTAAATCAGTAGGGAAAAAATATATCTCACTGTGGTGGTGATTTGTAATTTCCTGCTTCTGTTGTTCACATCAACACGTGTTTCTGTGAGGTGCCCATTTCTCCCAGTGGTGTAATCCTTTGCTTAATGATTTTGCAGCTTTTTTATACCATTATCTAAATATATCTTTTGTTTTTCCTTTTTTTTTTAGAAGGTCTCACTCTGTAATCCAGGCTGGGTTCGAACTCACTGTGTAGCCCAAATTGGCCTTGAACTTGAGGTAATCTTCCTACCTCCAGCCTCCCAGGTGCTGGGATTACAGGCATATGTCCAGTACTAGTGACTTGCACACACCTTGAGGGTTGAGCGTGATGGGTTTTGACAATTGCATACATGTGTAGAACCAACACTCACCATGACACAATTTCCTTTGCCGAGAGATATCCTGTGTGCCCCTTCCCAGTTAATCCCTGGCTCTCCACTTTTAGACAACCACTGCTGTGAGTCTTTCCCTCATAGATTAGTTTCATTTCTCTATCAGGTAAGCAAATGAGCCACACAGCATCCTTTCTCCACCTCTGGTTTCTGCTCAGCATGTTTCTGAGGCATACTCATGGATGCTCTGATAAAGACGGAGACCTTCTGCAGGGCTCCGGGAAGCTCTAATCTATGTAGTCCTGGTGAACTGACCTGCCTGGGTTTCTTTTGTTCTCATCCCCACCTCATCTCATGGACCTTGATAGGTTTGGCCTTGGTTTCTTCCCTGCAGAAAAGCCTCAAGGAAATGAGGTAGGACAGTTGTGAGCTCATGGTGGCCATCTCTTAGAACCAGTGCCCCTTACTAATGTCCAGTCTTTGTGATAGGTCTCCCACCAGAGACCTGCTCAGTCCTCATGGCGACAGTCCAATGCTGAGTTATAATGGTGCCTAGCTCCTCTTTTCCCAGGAACCTCTGTAGTTTCTTCTTCCCAGCTCCCTTTGCTAAAGC
The DNA here is from genome assembly GCA_004027595.1 of Dinomys branickii. Taxonomy (NCBI): domain Eukaryota; kingdom Metazoa; phylum Chordata; class Mammalia; order Rodentia; family Dinomyidae; genus Dinomys; species Dinomys branickii. The sequence goes on along the minus strand of PVLD010000973.1, from coordinate 10,452 downwards.
CTGTGCATGCCAAAAATAATCCAATCCCCCTTCAGTATGTTACGCTGGGCAGCCGACGTCAGCTACCCTGTGCCCCCTCCCCTCGGAGTGCATAGAAGCTCCAACCCTGTCCTTTGCCTTCAGAGAGCCAGCGCAGCTGTTCTAGTGCTGACTCCCTCCATGCCTGCATTAAACTTTTATCTCTTGCTGTTTATATCTCTCTCCTCCCCTGTGTCATATTAGATTGAGTACCTAATTTTATCTCAATCATTTGGAAAGCTACTTTTTCATTTATTTTGTCTGCTTGCTTTATGGTGGAATAATTAATCCTGTTCCATTTGGCTAGAAGTAGAGGTCTTTACATTGTTTTTATTTTTACTTATTTTTAAATTAAAAAAAATTTTTTTTTGCTTAGTGAGATAGGATCTTGCTATGTAGTTTAGGCTGGCCTTGAACTCACTGTGTAGCCCAGCCTGCCTCCAACTCATGTTGATATTCCTGCCTCAGCCTCCCAAGTGCTGGGATTATAGGTATGTGCCACCATGTCCACCTTTAAATTGTTTTTTAAATATTTTCTTTTATATATATATATATATATATATATATATATATATATATATGACTTAAAAGCATTTCAAATTCTTAAAATATTGGGAATGTTTTGGATTTGTTTGTGAGATTTTAATGTAATTATTTTGTGGTCAGAAAATACATTCTGTTACTTCAGTTCTTCTCAGTTTACTGAGACTTAGCAGTGTATTTACTGTATATTCCACATAAAAGAATGTAGATTCTGTAGTGATTGAGTAAAGTGTTTGTGTTTAGTTAACTTGCAATTTTTCTTAAAATTGATCATGATGCACTTTGGTGTGGTTGCCTTGTGCCTACCCACTTCAGAGTTTGTTGCATTTATTGGTCTATAGTTTTCATCAAGTTTGAAAACATTGTAGTTATTATTTAAATTTTTTTCCTTGGACTTCAACTACACACACTTTAAACTGCTTGATGTTGCCCCACAGAGCAGTGAGGCTTGGTTGATATCTTAAATTTATAAAACATGTCTGTGGTCCAGTTTGAATAGCTGCTATTGTCTTGTTTCCAGTTACTTGGATCTATTCTTTTTCAGCATATAATATGCAGTATAGCTGTAGTGAGGGCATTTTCTGTGTTCTTGATGCCCTGGAATTTGGGACCTTGACCTTGGAGAGACCTCCCCTCTCAGGGCTGGATAACTCCTGGAGATGGGAAAGGATCCCCAACCCTTTAAGCCTGTCTTTGAAATACAGTGGTACCTCATTTCACAAATTTAATTTGTTCCACTCTCCTGAGGAAGATGGCCAACATTTTGTTCATCACTGGATGCAGAGTTCGTGAATGGAAGGACAATTTTGTCAAATGCTTCTGTTTCTGAATCAAACTTTGCAAACAGAAGCATTCGTGAACTGAGGTATTACTATATGTATTATTATGTATAGAGCCCCCTTTAAAATTTTATTTTGAGGGCCTGGGGATACAGCTCAGCAGCACAAGCACCTGCCTGGCAAGTGCAAGGTCCTGAGTTCAATTTCTGGTACCAAAGGAAAAAAAAAATATTTTGAGACAGGGTTTGAGTAAGTTGCCCAGGCTAGCTTGGAACTTGTGTTATGGTTCTAATACAAGCATGTCTTTGTGTCTGGAAACTGGTTTAAAGAAATGTGTCTGGTTGCCAAGTTGACAAGGGGTGGAATGTTATGGTTGATACATTGTATCAACTTGGGGAGTCTAGAGGTTTGGCTAAGTAACTCAGCAGTTGTAAATCTTGGGGTAAAAAGGGCATGCCCTTACCCTTCTGGCATGGTGTTTATTGTGTTAATTTGGGAAGTTTAAAAGGTTAACTATGTGACTCAGAAGGGAGCTGGGGTGCTTATTTGTATTCATCCTGAACCTGTGGAAGAGGAGGGCATGGAGATTCTGTGAGAGCTACATGCCCCCTGGGTGGGGGTAGGCTGTTTTACAAGGTAAGGGAAGAAAAGAGGCTGCTTGCAGCCATTCCTCCCTTTTGCTGGTTGTTTTTGCTGTGCTCTGCTGCCCTGAACAGTTTGCCTTCTGCCATGTGCCACTCTGCCTCAGAACCCGCCAAGTATGGACTGAAACCTCCATGAACTGTAAACTAAATAAACTTTTCCTTTCTTCATTTTGGGCGTTGGGTATTTTATCTCAGCAACGAGAAAAAGTAACCAAGACAACTTGTGATTCTCTGCTTCAGGCTCCCAAGTAGCTAGGATTACAAGTGTGTGCCACCATACTTGGTCCAGGTAAAATTTTAACACATTAGCATGTCTAGTGAATTTTTGGTTAATATATTATACTTTCAGTTCTAGAATTTCTAGACTGGTCCTTTTCTCTCCTCATTATATCCCTATGTTTCTTTAACTTGTGCTCATGTTTGAAGAAGAACAGTTTGAAGAATTTGATGGCTAATGCCATTAATTCAGTCATTAATAGTTTTCTTTTTTCTCAATAGATTTTTTTTCTTCTTCTAGGTCATATGTTTCTGCTCCTTCACATGCCTAGTAAACTGCTTGGCTCCTAGCATTATGCATTCTGTGTTATTGAATGCATAGAGGTTTTTGACTTTTGTGAGGCAGTTAGCTTATTTGGGCACCATCACAATTGTTGAAAGACTTCCTTTTAAGCTCTGTGGACAACAGAGATGACATTTTCTCCCAGCTGATTATGGCGTTGAAATCTTCCAGGAAAACTCAAAAGTTTTCCATAGTTCCTCTCCACCCTGCTAGCAGGAGATAGAATGCTCCAGTTCATGTCTGCAACTCTTAGCTGAGGGTTAGGTGCTCTGTTCTTTGCAAATGCTCTGACTCCGGTCGTTGCCCCTTATCTGCCTCTTAAGGTCTCATCCTGTGCAGATATAGCTTTGTTCTCAGCCAAGTCTCAAGAGCACTTGTGCAGTGCTCTGAAATTCCTTCTTGCACACCTTTCTTCCTCCTAGCCCCTTGCTTAGAGTTTTTATAACACAATATGGTGTAACAGTTCTGATACTACTATTCGTGTATCTTGGAGTTGCGTAATAAAGCAAATGCACAGTTGGTGACGGTAGCCAGGGTTCTGTAGGGTGGGAATTTACAGAAAAGTGAGGTACTGAGGCAGGAGTGACCCATGTGGCAGTGGAATGGAGCTAGAGACATCAGTGGAATCTCATGCTTATCCCAGTGTATATACAGAGATGGGTACATATAAGATATAAGATCTGTGTGTATACACATGGCTTAGTCTATTTACATGTATCTTCATGCTCTGAATGTGCAGACGGTACAACACCCCAGTAGTAAGTAACACACTCACTGGGTACCCAGATCTTTACTTCTGATATCATTGTCTAATAAAAGGTACTAGCACTTTCCGAAGAAACTGCTGATTCTATGGCTGGGTCAGGAAATACGTAAGATGAGCCTGGAGTACCCGGTAGTGCCAGAATGTTAGGAAAAGTTCAAAAGTAAAAACAAAAACAAAAAGAAGCCATGACGGGACATGTCTAAGGGGCTAGGAAACAAGTGAAAGAACTCGCACTGATCAAAACTATAACAATTTGAGTAAGGAAATGAAGTGGTAATGGGTTGCAACCCAAACCGGAAAGTGAAGATCCATGAGCCATCATTTTTTAGGACCAAATGATGTTGAGGTTCATTTTTTGTGTGTTTATCTCCCATTTGAATGTCTTTGCATTTGAATGTCTTTGACAAAGAATCAAATGTCTTAATTTAAACATAGTTATGATTTCAAATCTTTTATAATTCATTCACATTCTTTTTAATGATATTCTTGGATACTCTGAGGTCAGAATAACATTTCTCTATGTATTCATGGAATTATCTTAAAAGTGTCCTTTTTGACTTTCTATGGTTTTCTTTTCTCATTGAGAAATATTACATAAAATTAATATCTTAGCATACACAATTCAGTGTTTCAAAAAAAACATTCAGTGTCATACAATTACCCTCTGTATCTAGTTTCAGGACATTATAATTACTGCAAAATAAAACCTTGCTCTCACTAAGTAGTCAGTCTTGCTCCTTCCTCTCCATTCCACAGTATCTGGCCATGAAATAGCTTTCTGTCTCTGTGGATTTACTTACTCAGATATTTTGTGTAAATGGAAGCAGACTCATTGTCTGCTTTTGTGTCTGACTTCTTTCCCTGAGCATAGTGTTTTTAGGGTTCATCCGCATCATACAATGCCTCTGTATTTCACTCCCTTTTTATGGCCGAATAATATTCCAATGTGTATCCCACATTATGTTTATTTATTTATTTTTTTCTGAGACAAGTTCTCACTATGTAGTTCAGGCTGGCCTTGAACTTACTATGTAGAAGAAGCTGGCCTTGAACTCATGATCCTCTGCCTCAGACTCCTGAGTGCTGAGGTTACAGGTGTGAGCTACCATGCTTGACTGGATAAACACTTGGAATGACACTCTGACACTAATTGACACTTCGATTATTTCCATGTTTTGGCTGTTATGAATACTTCTGTACAGGTATTTATTTGAGTCTCTACTTTAATTCTTGTGTTTATATTAAGAGTGGAATATTTGGTCATATAGCAATTCTACGTTTACCCTTTTTGAAACTGCCAAACTTTTTTATCTTTCTTACAAAGGGTTCAGAATTTTATAACTAACAACAAATGAGTTTACATTTCTCCATATGTTCACCAAAACTTGTCTTCTTTTTTAAAAATTAAATTTTTATTAGTATACATTTTGATTACATGCACAGTGGGGAGGAGCTGGCCCAAGTACATGACCCATTTTTTTATTGCCCCTTCCCTTCCTCCTCCATCTCCCTGTCCTCTCCCCTTCTGTAGAAGATCTGTCTCCCTGTTTCCTATCATCTGTCTTTCATTCTGCTCTTTAAATTATTTATACTTTAGCTTTTTCCTTATGTGATATTTAAGATCATATCTCTGATTTATTCCACTTAACATTTAGGCCTCAAGGTACATACATTTTCCTACAAATGACTCAAATTTATCCTTCTTTAGGCAAAGTAGCACTCCATTGTATATAAATATCACATATTTTTAACCCATTCACCTGTTGGACATTTAGGTCATTTCCAAGATTTAACTGTTAAGAATTGTCCTGCTATAAAATGAGTATGCTTATATCACTGTAATATCACGTCATTAATTCTTTCAGAAAGATACATAGAAGGGGAATAGCTAGGCCAATTGGAATTTCTAATTTTAGCTTTTTGAGAATCTTCATATTGATTCCATAGTGGTTGTAGTAGTTTACACTCGCAATGTAGAAGGCTTCCCTTTTTACCCATAACCTTGCCAGCATTTGTTATTATTTGATATGTTGAGGACAGCCATTCTTTTTCTGGAATAAGGTGGAATCTCAGTGTTGTGTTAAGTTGAATTTCTCTAATGGACAGAGAGGTTGAACATTTCTCATGTATTCATTAGGTATTTGTACTTCATCTGAGAAGTGTCTATTTCAGTTGCCCATTTTTGATTTGATTTTTCATTTTGAGAGGTCTTTTTTTGAGTTCTTTATGTATTCTTGATATTAGTCCTTTATCTGAGGAATAGCTGGCAAATTTTTTCCCATTCTGTAGGTTGTCTCTTCACTTTTGTTTTTTTCTTTGCTGTGCAGAAGCTTTTTAATTTGATATAATCCCATTTGTTGATTCTTAATGTCATTTCTTATGCAATTATTCTATTCAGAACCCCCTGGCTACACCTATGTCTTCAAGTTTTACATAGTTTATCCTCCAGCAGGTTAAGTATTTCTGTTTTAATATTTAGGTCTTTAATCCATTTTGATTTTAGTTTAGTACATGGTGAGAGATTTGGGTCTATATTTAAGCTTCTGCATGTATATTGGCATTTACCCCACGACCATTTGTTAAAGAGGCTATCTTTCCTTCAGCATATGTTTTTGGCTCCTTTGTTAAAGATCAGATGGCTGAATGTGCATGGTGTTGTTTCTGCATCCTTTATTCTATTCCATTGGTAGCTGTCAATAGCATGCTATTTTTAAAAATCGCCCTAGCTTTGTAACATAACTTAAAATCTGGGATTGTGATTCTTCCTGCTTTACTCTTGTTGGCCAGGATTGTTTTTGATATTCTGCGTCCATTCTGGTTCCATATGCATTATATATCTTTTTTTCTGGCTCTATGAAGAATGCTGTTGGCATATTGATTAGAATTGCATTAAATCTATATATCCTGTCGTGGCCATTTTGATAATATTGCTTAGGAGATATCTTTCCATTTTCTGATGTCTTCTTTGCTCTCCTTTCTTAGAGTTCTATAGTTTTTGTGACAGAGCTTTTTCACATCCTTTGTTAATTCTTAAATATTTTTTCTTGAAGCTATATAAATGGTATAATTTACCTAATTTCTTTCTTGGTGGATTCATTATTGCTGTATAGGAATGCTACTGATTTTTGTGTATTGATTTTATATCTGTGAACCTTACCGAAGTTTTTGTTAGTTCTAGGAGTCTTTTTGCTGAATTTTTGGTTCTTCTATGTAAAGGATTATGTCATTTGTGAGTAAAGATAGTTTGACTTCATCCTTCCATATATGTATCCTTTTATTTCTTTGTCCTGCCTGATTACTCTGGTTAGTGTTTTGAGTACTATGTTGAACATGAGTGATGATAGTGATTATAGGGGGAAAGGTTTTAGGTTTTTCTTATTTAATACGATGTTGGTAATATGTTTGTCACAAATGAGTCTTATCAGATTGAAAGAAGGTCTTTCTACACCTATTTTCTTCCAGTTTTTTCTTTTTTCTGAGACAGAGTCTCACTGTGTAGCTCAGGCTGGCCTCAGACTCACGGCAGTCCTTCTGTCTCAGCCTCCTGAGTGCTGGGATTACAGATGTGTGACACCATACCTGGCTCTTCAGTTTTCTTAAAAATCATGAATGATTCTAGAGTCAACTCCCAATGAATTGGAGAAAAACTTAGGGAGAGTTTCTAAGTTAGTAGTAGAGAGAGAAAAGTCCAAACCCAGCACTGTCTCTAGTCACCCTGGGACAGAGGATACCAGATTACTGAAAGCCATGGCTATGCTTCCTCAGTTGGCTTCTCAGTTTCTATTGGTCCATGCAATTAGAGATTTGTCTATGGAAAGGGATCCAGTTGCTCTCTGTCAACCTTCCATTGGCCATTGGCTTCAGTGGGGATTCATCAGAGAGTGCTGGGGAAATATGTCCTTTGCCTTAAGAGTTGTGGCTGCTTTAAGAGCATTTAACTAGCTGGCAGTGGTCACTGCTTGTTAAAGTTCTATAAGGAATAGATAAAAGCCTGAGCTAAATAGATTTCATAAAAAGACCCATTTTACAGAATTTTATATCAAAGTCCACCAGAGGGCACTCTGACATTACTTTTCCCTAGCACTGTTTAACAAGTCAAGAAAGGAACACCGGTAAATTCAGCAAATAGGCCAAATGCAATATACAAAACAGGAATAAAATGTCCTATTAAAAAAGCATCATAACCTTCCCATGTTCTTAAATTTATCATAATTTTAACAAAAAATGTGTATGAAGAGACAAAGTATAAAAATTTAAAGCATACACAGTTGACAATGACAATGAATGAAAAGATTTTGAAAGGAAAGCAAACTCTTACCTCCCTCCACTTATCTCAGTAGGAGATCTCCAAATGGTGTAGGAGTGTTATGGTTGATACATTGTGTCATCTTGGGGAGTCTAGAGGTTTGGCTGAGTGTTACAGCAGTTCTGCATCTTGGAGTGGAAAGGACATGTCCTTACCATTCTGGGATGTTGTTCACCATGTCAATTTGAGAAATTTAGAAGGTTAACTATGCGACTCAGCAGGGAGCCAGGGTGCTTACTTTGTATTCATCCTGAGCCTGTGCAAGTGGAGGGTATGGAGATTATGTGAGTGCTACACGCCCCCTGGGTGTGGGTAGCCAGTTTACAGTTTAAGGGAAGGAAAGAGGCTTGCTCCTCTTTGCCATTCCTCCCTTTTGCTTTTGTTGCTTTGCTGTTCTGCCACCATGAACTGTTGCCCCCTGCCATGTACCACTGCCTTGGAGCCAGCTGATTATGGACTGAAACCTCCACAAACTGTAAGCTAAGTAAACCTGTCCTTCCTTCATTTTGGGCATTGGGTATTTTGTCTCAGCAATGAGAGAAAAGTAACCAAAACAAGGGAGTATGATATAGGGTTGATGTAAGACCTATGTATTATCCAGATAATGTAAGAGAAATATAACTCTCAGCCTGCTGGATGTCTGATACAACTTTGGAGTTCATGTTCCCCAAAGACGAAGAACAAATTCTAAAGAACAACAGAGGTTAGGATTAGGAAAATTTATTGGACAAAAACAATGGGGAGTAGTAAGGGCTCTTGACAGACAGGAGGGGTCCTACATGGGTTACCTTTAAATGATGAATGGATGTTGGATTTCTTTGTTTTTTTGGTCTTTTTGAGACAGGGTCTCACTATGCAGTTCAGGCTGGCCGTGAACTCACAACGATTCTCCTGCCTAGGCTGGTATTACAGGTGTGTGCCACCATGCCTGGCTCTGTAGTTGGATATTCTTAAAGGCTTCTTTTACATCTGTTGAGATGTGCATGTAATTTTTGTTCTTGCTTTTGTCTGGTGTATTACATTTATTGATTTTCTTGTTTTGAACCAACTTTCCATTCCTGGAATGAAGCTTACTTTGTCATCATGCGTCCCTGTGTGCTTTTTTTTTTTTTTTTCTTTATCTGGGTTTGGAATCAAGGCAATTCTACCTCCCAGGGATAAGTTTGGCAGTTCTCCTTCCCTTTCAGTTTTATTAAAGCGTTTGAAGAGTATTGATGTTACATCTTCCCTGAAGATCTTGTAGAATTTAGTGTTGAATCCATTGGGTCCTGGGTGTTTTTTAGTTGGTAGGTTTTTTACTACTGCCTCGGTTTATTGCTTGTTATTGGCTTGTTTAGGAATTCTATATCTCTTGGTTCAATTTTGGTAATTTATATGTATTTATGACTCTCTTCATTTCTTTCTGATTCTCCACCTTATTGGAGTACAAGTTTTCAAAGTAGGTACTAATAATCTGGATTTTGTTGGCGTTCATTGTGATTTTGCATTTTTATTGCATTATATGTCTTTCCTCCTTTAGTAAGAATAGCTGAGCGTTTATCTGTTTTACTTATTCTTTTGAACTACAGCTCTCTGATTCATTGATTTATTGTGTTGTCTTGTTAGTCTCAATTTTAATATCTACTCTTATCTTTGTAGTTTCCTTCTTTGTACTAACTTTGGTTTTGGATTCTAATTTTTCTAGGATCTTTATGTGCAGTATTAGATTATTTAGTTCTGCTTGCTCTGTTTTTCTGATGTGGGTAGCCAAAGCTATAAATGTCCCTCTTAGGAGAGTTTGCTTTCATTGTGTCCCATAGATTCTGTTATGTTATACTTACATGTCACTTGATTATAAGCACTAATTTCTTCCTTGCTTTCTTCTGTGATCCATTGATTATTCAAGAGTGTGTTATTCAATCTCTAAGGTTTTGCATAATATTTGTAATTTTTTCCCATTAATTTCTAGTTTCATTGCATTATGATCCAAAGAATAAGATGCATTGGATAATTTAAATTTTTTTGTGTGTTTAAGCATGCTTTATGGGCTAGTATGTGACTTATTTTGGAGAACATTCCCTGGGGTGCTTAAAAATGTGTTTTCTGTTGTTAGGTAGAACATTCTGCGGATATCTATTAATTCTGTTTGTTTGAAGGTATGGTTCAACTATAATAGTCTTTTGTTGATATTTTTTCTGGTTGATCTGTCTGTTTTGAATGACAGGGTATTGAGTCAATATATTAATAACAGGGTATTGAGATAGTATATTACAACTGTGTTGATGTTTATCTGTTATTTTTATGTCCAGTGTGTGTTTTATGAAGTTTGGGGCACTGATATTTGGTGCACATATAATTGTTATCTGTTTCTGTTGAATTGTTCAGTGAGCATCTTCTTTGGCTCTTCTGATTAGTTTTGGTTTGAAGTCCACTCTGTATGAAAATAAGATATCTACTCCTGGTTGAGTTTGAGCTCTTGTTGCACAGCATACTGCTTTCCATGCTTTAGTTTATGTTTTTTTTTTGGATTAAATGTATTTTTGGTGTACAGCGTACAGTTAGGCTTGGTTTTTTGATCTAATCTAACAATCTTTGTCCTTTGTTTGAGGAGTGAAACCATTTATATTGAGAGTTATTACTAAAAGCTATTTTTTTTTTAAATTTTTATTTTTTATTTTAGAAACATAAAAGTACAAAAACATATTGACAAACAGACACCCATTATCATAGAAAATAGTACAATCACAACTAATCTATAGACAAGGTGATATGGTCTCAACAGTAGTTGTTGCTTTATCCATTGATATCTTCGAATTGTAGATGTATGGACCCATATACAGACATGCAAATTTAGTCAG
>PVLD010000972.1:33063-231082 GCA_004027595.1 Dinomys branickii | reverse complement strand
TCTTCCTTCCTTCCTTCCTTCCTTCCTTCCTTCCTTCCTTCCTTCCTTCCTTCCTCTCTTTCTCTCTCTCTCTTTCTTTCTTTCTTCCTCTCTTCCTTTCTTTCCTTCTTGCTTTCCTTTCTTCCTCTCTCTGCTTTGTTGATTACTTCCGGAACCCAGACTCTGATCCCACAGGGCCAGACCTTTCAGTCTCTAACACTGCTGATTAAAGCCGCTGAGGTGCAGCGGCAGGAAAGTTTTCAAATCTCATCTTAGGAAATGGCGGTGGTCATGATGCTCTGTTTTAGCTAGAGAGGCACCTCTAATATACCAGGGAGTTTTAATTTCTTTTTCTTTAAAAAAAATTGTTAACGAAGACTCTGACAGTGTCCACCAATGTTAAAATATCAGACCTCTGAGCATTTTCATCAGTAACTAAATTCACTGAGAAAGAGATCATTGGAGCGAGGGTTTGATTTAAATGACTTACTGTTTAGCTGGAGTGGCTAGCTGCTGAGAGCTGACCCCAGTTCTGCTGCTTGTTAACCCAGCAGCCCCCGCAGAGATACATGCCTTGCTTCTTTGTCAAGCTATGCCATAATACATTTTTGTCTACATCTCCATTTTCATTTGAAAACATAAGAAGGAACAATCCAATTGTTAATTATTAGCGTGATACATCAGCCCTCCTACCGAGTACTGTGTGTGTGTTTTTCCTTTGAGGGTGTGGGATAATGTCAGGCTTGTATCTTCTGGTTCTTCTGTGAGATCAGGTCCAGTGTCCAGCGAAGGCCTTTGGATTTGATGTGTCTTAAAAGCAGCCCCTGGGAATGGCTGCTCCTTGAGACGGTCCGAGAACAATAAACTCCCAAACAGCCAAATTAGAATTTAGTAGCGCTTTTAATAGTTGAGCCCAACGGCCCCCACTCACGCCTCTGTTTCCAGGCTGAGAAGTGAGAGCCCCGAGCCCATTGTATGCAGGGCTTATAAAGACAAAAACCACAATGAATACAGGTGTGTAGCAGGTACGTTATGCTTGGGTAACTGTCCTATTTCTGGCAGGGACGGGCAATGCTCTTTGAATTTTTTCTGAGAAAGAACGAGGAACCTTTAAACAATAATTATGTTACCGTACATGGACTTCAGCTGTTTGAGGTGAATCAGGACTCAAGCATGGGGTCAGTCTAGCAAGCAGCTGGCTACTTGGACCATTACACTCCTCACCGCACTACTGTGAAAGGCCAACTTAGGGGTGTCCGTGCTACATCTCAGTGCGGTCCAGGTTCCAGTGATGTCTGCAGACTGTTTTCTCATCCGGGCAGCGAGGTGCCCTCCGAAGCACTGCGGGCCTCGGCTGGTACCAAGTGGCACCACTGTCAGAGCCCAGCAGGAGGCTGGAACAGGGCAGGCGTCACTGTGCTCCCCTCTCTGCGCCCCACTGTGAGGAGGCTTTTGTCCTGCACACAAGGATCGCAGGGGATGGTGCCAGGGCCCCGTGCCTTGGCGCGAACAGCCTGTGCCCTACACGGAGGCCAGCCCACTGGTCTCTCGGGAGCACCAAGGCATTTTGTCTTTTGTGTGTTGGATGGACTTTGTTTTGGGGAATGCCTCATTTCTCAAATCCCATTGAAAAAGCACCACTGATTATCATTTTGGCAGTGTGACTATTATTGTCACTGTGTACAACAGCCCTGTGACAGAGAGTGCTGACCGGGACGTGCACCGGATAGGAGATTCCATTTCGCGCCAGCACCGCATTTGTGTCCAAGCCCACGCACGCCTTTCCACGCCAGCACATGCCTGCCCCTCCAGAGACCTCCAGCATGTCTTCTTCTAAACTCAATCTTCCTTTGCCTCTTGGTCTTCTTCGCTTACACAGACGTCACTGTGGGAGGTCCCTGATCCTCTGCCTAAAGCACTGACACTGCGCAGATGACACCGCGAGGAGCGGCCCCCGTGCTTTAGTTTATTTTCTGCGGCTAATAGCAAAACACTGCAGGCTGGACAGGTCATAAATGCAAGGGTTCCGGTAGAGTTTGGGGGGTAGGAAGCAGCCGCTGCACAGTCATCTCTTAGTGATTATGCAAAGTCCCTCAGCTTTGCTTTTCCCTCCCATCGCACAACTCATTTCCAGGTGTTCTTTTTCAAACAGGAACCTAAGGAGAAAAGTGTCTCCTTCAAAAAAACTAGTTCTGCTAATTTTCTTGGGGCACTTTATACGTGTTCGCTGATTTGATAGAGAGTCACCCGCTCGTTACCCTGGAACAAGAGGTTGCCCCAGTGTGCTTTTCTCTTTATCCTGCTATCACTGATTTCTTTATGATACAGGCAACAGCATTACTGGCTTTCATTTTTTACTCAAAACAGTTTTGCTTGCTGGGAGCAGTGGTGCACACCTGTAATCCCAGCTTCTTGGGAGGCTGAGGCAGGAGTATTGGAAGTCTGAGGCCAGCCTGGATAACTTAGGTCCTGTTTCAAAATAAAAATCAATCAGTCAAAAGGGACTATAGCTCAGCACTCCCTTGGTTCAATCCCTGGGTCTGCCGACCGAAAACAAACCAAAAGAGATTGTTTTTTACTGTTTTTCTTAGGGGGTTGTCATATTCATTCAGCAAACGTGTGCATGCACTGCTGGGGGGCTGGGGACGGTGTACTGAGCAGGACAGGGGTAGTCTCGGTCTTTGCAGACTACCGTCCAGCCTTGCCTTGGTCACTTGGTTCTGCTTTTCTGTCTGCCATGTCTTTTCTTATTCTGAAATCCTCTCGTAGGGTGGAAAAATAGAACAAGCATATTTTCCCGTTCGGCATTTTTGTCTTGTGTTCCAGGCCTCTGCCTTGGTGTTTGCCTTCTCGGTTTGGTGGTTTTCTTGTTTCTGTTTTTGGTGGTCCTGACTTACATCCTCAGCCCTTGAAAAAAATTCTTGAGGCAGGGGCTCACTGAGTTGCCCACACTGGACTCAATCTTGCAATCTTCCTGCCTCAGCTTCTCAGAGAACTGGGATTCCAGGGAGCACTGCCACACCTAGCTTGGTTTCTGCTAACAGTCAGGGCTTCTCTGCCTGTCACAGGAGTCCACATCACCATATCTTCAGGCAAAGCCATTTCCACAGCTGGGAATCTCCCGCCCTCCCCTGCCAGAGACACATCCACGAGCTCCTCAAGGCCTAACAAAGTGGTTCCTTCCTCTTGGAATTTTTCATTCCCCAGCAGTATCAGGAGTTTTGCACATGCTCAACAAACCCATCTAGAATATGCAGGAATATGCACGAATGTAATTCACATTAGAACGCCGAAGGTTATAATGAAGACTCGAAAGAGGTATTGGGAAAGTAATTAACATGTTTGAAAATTTAGGGGTGCAAAATTCCAACCCATTTTCCTCCGTGGAAAAATCACAGTTGCAGACCTGTTGTCATCTCTTTCAGATATGTACTCTGCACATGCAGGAATAGGAATCCCAAGAATTTTGTGGGAAAACTGGACTGAAAAAATAAAAACCAAGAAGGAAGAAAACTGCACAGGAAGAATTGTGAGAGGTGACCTGTCTTCCCGCTCGAGATAATCATCTGTCACACTGACTGCTTCCTTTGGGCCAGCCGCTGTTCCGAAGACTTCAAAAGAATTAGTCATTTATTCCCCCTTCAGCCTTGGGACTTAAGTGCTGCTACTAGCTCTTTTTTACAGATGAGACATTGAAATAACTTGATCAAGGTCACAAAGTTGGCATCTGACCTGAATCCTAACCTTAAGCTTCAAGAACCCACATGTTAAAGCACAGTGCTGTCTGGTTTACGATTCTTAGGACAGTCATAAAAGCTATAACCACAACAGTTATGCTCTGTACCCAGAAATAGATAAGCCCATCACCAGACCAGCACAGAGTTCAGAGATAGGTTCGTGGCAAAGGTGACTTTCCAACTTAGTGGGAAAGGGTGCGGGTGTTTACGAAATGATGTCAGCATGATGAGATATGACTTAACAGTAAATCAAAGTTAGATTCTTTCCTGAGATCATAGAAATCTGGATTGAAAGCCTATGATCTAAAAACAATTAAGGTAGCTGAATCTTGAAAACAGCCCAAATGCCCATCAAATGATGAATGGATGATGAAGATGTGGTGTTTCATGCAATGGAGTACTGCTCTTCCATAAAGAAGGACAGGCCTGGGGCATCTGTAGGCCAGTGGATGCACCTGGAGACCATACTCACCAAGTAAAATAAATTGGATGCGCAAATGCAGATATTGCATGTTTTCTGTGGTGTGAGAAACCCCAAGTGTATACAAGAACCGATGTGGAGAAGGACATTCTTTAATCTTTCAGTGTATTGCCTTAAGTATAACCTAGCCTAGGTTGCTGTGTTCTGGAGGAAGTCTAACAAAAGCTTTGTGGGGCTGGGGCTATAGCTCAGTGGAATAAGTGCTTGCCTAGCAAGTGCAGGGTCCTGAGTTCGATCCCCAGTACCGCAAAAAAAAAAAAAAAAAGCTTTGTAAGCCCTGGGCCAACACTAAATGTTTTGCTGTGTTATGTAGAAAAGGAGTGGTGACAGGATGGCTACCTGGTCAAGTCTCAGGCCTATGGTAATTGAGTTGTATTGTTCTTGCTAAAACGATTGATATCCACCCGGTGGCCCAGGTGCTTCTTTTGTTTTATCTCAATAAAATGTTATGGAAAAGGTGATTCGAGGCTGCAGAGAGGAACTGTAAGCCCTCTGATCCTGGAACACTGTCTCTCTTGTATTTCTTTTTCTTCTTATTTTTTTATTCATCCGCGGGTACCATGTTCTTGGGACCTGTTCACCCTGGACAGAAACGTATATTAGACCAACAGACCAAATGTAGAACAGACATTGGGAAGTGGGGAAAAATGTTTGAATGGGAAGGGGAATGAGTGATGGGAGAGGGGAAAGGAAGGAAGGGGAAAGAAAAGAAGAATAGAAGGAATAAGTAGAAACACAGCTTAGGAAATAAGGAGGCGAAGAGGGATCGAAGGCAGGGAGGGAGTGGGAAGAAAGAGAATCGCGATCTATCATGGGCAGGTACAAATCTGTTATTATGTATATCGAGAATGTACCAATAAAATTAATTTAAAAAACAGAAACAAGAATAAGAAATTCAAGAGAAAATCAAATGTCATAGAGAAAAAGACAGTATGACATAACACAACAATATTAAAATAAAACGAAATCAAAAGAAAAAGTATAGACTGAGAAAACATTTGTGTTACATGTGACAAAAAGGGATATCTGCAGAATGGTAAAGCAAATATTATCTAATGGGAAAATGTAAATGTGCTGCTGAAGTGAGCACTCTAACAGAAAAATAAAGTAGATGAAACAACCCACAAAGCGAGAATTCTAAATGCCAGGCAGCTGGGTGTGGTGGTGCACGCCTGTAATCCCAGCACTCAGGAGGCTGAGGCAGGAGGACTGCTGCGAGTTCAAGACCAGCCTGGGCTACAAAGTGAGCTCAAAGCCAGCCTGAACTGCAGAGTGAGACTCTGTCTCGACAAAACAAAACCAAGTAAAACAAAAAATGCCGAGTAAACATAAGTAACATTACTCTGCTCTCTAAGTATCCAATGACATTTGCATTAAATTATATAATTTTCAGCCATCCATCAGCAAAATTTTAAAAAGTGATGACAGTTAATGCTAGAGAATCTCTCAAAGATTTCACCAACCAGAGAAACAAACATCTTTAACAAGTCTGACCAAAACATTGACCTCATGCATTTTGTTTTGTTTCATTTTATCTTTTGAGACAGAGTCTCTGTGTTCCAGGCTGGCCTTGAACTCACTACATGGCCCATGGTATCCTTGAACTCTTGGTAACCCTCCTGCCTCAGCCTCTTGAGTGCTGGGATTACGAGAGCATGTGATCATGCCTGGCATTAGAAACTTTAGTTTTTTAAAATTTAATATATGTTTGTGATACATAATGAATGTATACATTGTGGGACATCATATCTTGATTCTTTTTCTTTTTAAATTTTTTTAAAAGTTTTCATTAATACGTGTTTGCCATGCATACCGATGGCGTTCGTCTTAGGAACCTGGGGCATTTACATGGCACAAATAGTTCTTTACTCCCCTTCCCACTCCCTTCCCTCCCTGCTGCCTCCCTTGTCCAGTCCCTTCCTAGTTTTTAAAGACCCTGTTTCCTACTGCCTATCTTTTATTTTGGTCTTTAGGAGCATTTCAAAAAAATTTGAATGTCTGCTAAGATTTAAAGTCTACTAAGTTTTAGAGCATAGTCGTTGGCTTAGCAAATACATATGTAGAAGTCCATCACATGTAAGTACATGCAAAAATCAAGTCATGCATGAAAAGATGATCATTAATGCATTTCTTTTTGTACTGGGAAGGAAAAAAGAACAAAATGAAAACAAGCCAAATGCACTACACTAGGGGCAAGATTGAGTGATTCCGCAGCATGCAGCATTCTGCAGTTATTTGTATCAGATTCATATTCATTGACTAAGAGAAACATCCTTGGGCAGACTGTTACACAGAAAGAAGAGACCTGGGGATACAGCTCAGCGGCACAGCGCCTGCTTTGCAAGCATGAGGTCCTGAGTTCGAGTCCCAGCAATAAAAAAAAAGATGGAAAAGAGAAAGAGAAGGAGGGAGAGAGGGAAGAGAGGAAGGAGTAAGAGAGGGGGAAAGGAAGGAACGAAGTAAGGAGGGAGGAGGAGAGAGAATGCCAAATCCGAACCACCAGACCACCAGGGAGGAGAGGGAGAGCCGGGAGCTAAGCCAGCTGCAGGCTAGCATGGGTAGCCTGAGTCCTACTCGCCAAAATGAAGCGATCAGATAAGGCCCTGGCCTGTGTGCTGTGCTGCAATGGGGAGATTGTGGCGGGCACTGGCCGGCTCCTCCCCACAGCACCGCCAGGGAGCGGCTCCGAGAGCTGGACGGGCCAAGGTAGCAGGTGGCGTGGGATGTTTCCTCAGCGCTCTGCGTGGTTCAGCACATTACAGTGAGGGCAGACTACTTTTGTAAGTTGAAATGACCTCTTCGTTGCGCTTTCCAATCTGTGTACATTGTCCACCTTTCTTTCTGGCACCTGCAGTGCTATCTGTAGGTTGTTGTTATTCCTGTCTCCACTGAGGACAAATACTTCTGACTCTCCGGGTCCCCTCTTAGGTTTTCCTGACTTGCTTAGCAGCAAACCCTCTCAGTCGCCGTGATTGGTTACCGCTACTTTGGCACCACCAGAGTGAGCTGTGGCCCAGGCTCCCGGTCTGGCCACCCTTCCCAAGAAGGACTGGGTCTCCTGGATTGGTAACCGCGGAGGGCAGGGCCTGACCTTGGAAGGAGACATTTACCTTGTACAGCACAGTTCTGGCACCTATTTATGGTGTGTTCAAAAATACCATGTTCCACGCGGCAACCTTTTAAAAACCTGATGATTAAGGGAATTACAAACACTTTACCGCTGAACCTTAGTGGTGGGGACTGCAATGGTTATATTTAGATTTACCTTGAAAGATTAAGTGCTCAAGTATTTACATTGGTGATAGAAATAGGTTTTCTCCCTGGTTCTACATCCCCCTTCTGCCCAGCAAATGCCTACAGCCATAGCTGACCGCTCCGAACAGGGAGGGGACGGCTTGCTGACTCTTTCATCCACTTTTTTACCTGCCTAGTGGAGCGGCATTTTTAAAATGTTATGACGTCATGCCTAAAGCCTGGCCTGATGGTGCATGCCTGTAATCAGCTACTTGGGAGGCTGAGGCAGGAGGATTAAAACTTTACAGCCAGCCTGGGCAATTTAGTGAGACCCTGTCTCAAAATGAAAAATAAAAACAAAAATGAGTGGGGGGTTTAAGCCTCAGTAGCAGTATAGCATCAGGGGGCATTCGGGTGGGGTAATAATCCATCATTATTGTAAAACGAGAAATATGCAAGGTTCAGAAATTCATGAAAAAGAATTGGTATTTTATTATCTGATAATCAATAGCATTTACCATTATATAATCTTTTAGGCTTTTACCTGTGCCCACATTCACAAATATTTTTGTAAGACAGTCATATTAACCAGACTATTGTACAACCTGAGTTTTTCACTTGAAATAAACATTATGGTCCATATTAATAAATATAGCCAGGTGTGGTGGCTCACGCCTATAATCCCAGCACTCGGGAGGCTGAGGCAGGAGGATCGTGACAAGTTAGAGACCAGCCTGGGCTACACAGCAAGTTCAAGGCAAGCCTGGACTAACACAGCAAGAACCTGTCCTTTTTTTCTTTTTGCTGCACTGGGGATTGAACTCAAGACCTTGAGCTTGCCAGGTAGGCACTTATTGAAGTGTGCCATATCCCCAGTGCAAGCACCTGTCTTAAAAAAAAAAAAAATATAGATTTGTGTTAGCATTTTTAATGGTATCCCTCCCTTGGATGTATAAAAAGTTATTAAGTCAGTTTCCTATTGCACATTTAAGAGTTTTTATTTTGTTTTCTTTCGCTTTTGTTTTTGTTTTTTGGTACTGGGGACTGAACCCAGAGCCTTTGCACTGAGATACATCCCTGCTATTTTTTAATTTTTTATTTTGAGACAACGTCTGGCTAAGCTGCCCAAGCTGGGTCCTAACTTTCAATTCTCCCACCTCACTTTTGATTCTCCTGATGTTCTGTGGTAACTGACACACGCCACCACACCTAGCCTTAAGACACTCTTTTCCACTGGTATAAACTCGTACCCGCTGATTGCTATCCGGATTCAGCATTTAACTGATTTTTCCCCTAGGAAAAATTCCTCACTGTGGAACTTCTAAGACAAAACATGCATCCATTCCAGAGTTCTGAAAATGTAATGTTAAGTTCTTGTCCAGAACACACTTTACAACTGCAGCTCCCGAGGTCAGGATGGAGAACTTCTTGCCTGCCACACCTAAGAATATGGTGCTGCCTTTGTTGTGTTGAATTTCTCCATTACCAGGAAGGTCAAATACCTCCTTGTTGTTTCTCTTTGAATTTTGTTGGTGGGGTGGGACACATGAGGGTTAAAGAAGTTCTCAATTCTTGATGTTTGCTAGATCACCCTTAAACTATGGGCGCTTGTGGTCCTGTTTGGAGCGTTATCCTCACATCTACTTAGTAGTATAAATTGCCGTGTCTATGTTTTCTCCTACACTCTTATAATTTCATTTCTTTTTAGTATTGAAATCCTTGAGCTACCTGCAGATTACTTTGGGATTAAGTATGAGATACAGTCCTACTGCCTCTCCCCTGGATTTTGACTGGCTATCAGACTTTCTTCTTATGATAACATTTCCCCGGCCCCTTCAGCCAAGTTGTAATACAAACACTGAAGTAGTGTTTTGTGTGCTGGACACTACTCCAAGCATCCTCCATGTATGAATTGGCTCAGATTTTGCTACCACTCTATAAAACGGAATTGTTATCCTTCTCGATTCACTCACAAGGAGACTGAAATCACTCGGCAGATCCTTGGTGGGGCTGGGTCGGAACACAGGGAGTCCAATCCCAACTCCTGTGTACGCTGCCTCTTGGCAAACTAACTCAGTGTCCAGCACCAGGGCCGCTTTCTCCTGCTGTCCTCCTTCACCCTCAGGGTGACCAGTTGCCTCCTCTTTACCCGAGCTCCTCGGAGTCACTGCACTTAACACTCCTGCTTGGGAGGAAGCTTGCTTGGGCATGTGACTCCTCTTCCGTTTCAATGCCAGCTTCCCGGATGACAGGGAAAGTGTACTTGGTTCAAACCCAGAGCTTTGCTCAAAGAAGGGTACATTCTTCTTTTCTCTGTCATCAGTGTTTGGTTTATTGATTGATTGAATTTTTAGGTAGGATCTCACTAGGTTGCTCAGGCTGATCTTGAACTTCAGGGCTCAAGTGGTTTTCCTGACTCAGTCTCCTAAATAGCTGGGACTGTAGGCATGTGCCATCATGCCGGGCTAATTTTTGTTTTAACTAAAAAGTAACAAATCAACTTAGTCGACATTTATATGGCCTCCTCCTTTGGTCTGCCTCCAGAGGTAAGTACTAGAAAATTTTCTATTTATATGTAGGTCTGTATACACAAGTATGTATACTTTGGTTTCACATAATAGGAATATTATAAGCATTTTCTCTGCACTTTATCTTTGTTCCTATATCTTAAACCGAGTTCTGTTTGAATACACATAACTAGCTCACTCTTCTTAATGACTATATGCTATCCCATCATATAAGGACATGCTGTAATTTATACAAACTGTCCCCTACAAGTGGGCGTTTAGATTGTCTCCAGCTTTTTACTTTTACAGTTATAAAATGAATGCCCTATTCTTTTATTTTTAAGTGTATGGGAAAATATATGTAAGACAAAATTATAATAGTAAAATTGCTAGCTCAAAGTATCTGGACAGCACAATTTCTGTGTGTGTGTGTGTGTGTGTGTGTGTGTGTGTGTGTGTGTGTGGTGCTGGGGATTGAATCCAAGACCTTCACACTGAGCTATGGCTCCAGCCCTTTTTAATTTGAGGCAGGGTCTCATGAGGTTGCTAAATTGCCCAAGCTGGGCTTGAACTTGCAAGACTCTTGGCTCAGCCTCCTGGAGTGCTGGGGTGACAGGTAACTGACATGCTCGAGACATCACACATTTTGATAATGCCACATCGGGCCATAGATTTTTCAAGTTAGAAAATATTCTTCATCTTCCATAGTTGATTTTCAGCCAGCGGTTATTGAGTGCTGAGTGACTTCTGAGGCAACTCAGACATATAGGCAGGCACAAAAACCAAACACTGTTCAGTATGGAGACAGGGGCTTCCAAGTGGCTGTGTACGCAGGAAGACTTGACAATGATGAGCGTGGATTAAAACAATAATAAACTGTTAAGTGCTAGCCAGAGCCGCGGGTTCCTCACGACCCTCCCGTGACGCAAGGCTGGAGAAGCAGCCCCGAAGCTGAGACGCAGGGCCTCGCCTCTCTGCGCGGAATCCACGGTGGGCTCCGCACAGCCGCGAACTCTGGTTCCTGTTCAGAGGCGGTGCCCGCAGGCTCCTGATCTGTGAAAACTGGACACAGAGCAGTGGCTACTCGGGGGACTGAGTGACAGTGACTGCACACGTGGCGGCCCCGGAACGACAGGGGCAGGGCGGAAAGAGGATAGCTGGGCTGTTGGGGGCGCGTCCGCAGGGGACAGGGCACTGAGAGATTTTATCCGGGTCCTGGGTGCTCGCTGACACGGTGAGAAGCTGCGCCTTTGTTTTCCAGGAAACACAATTGTTCCTGGCTCCGAGTTAGAGGACACACGCGGCTCAGCGCAGGATGAGACTGCTTTTGGCAGGGTCATCGGAGGGTGCAGTTTTAAAGGCGATGTATGAGAAACAGGCAGTTAGGCCATTGAGTGAGACGTGCTACAAGGACACAAGAGACGATTGTTTAGAGTGCTGGGTGTGATTCAGACTCTTGAATAAATTGCTTTGTTCCGTTAATGAGAATAGCAAGTGTTTTAACAAATATTGTAAAATGCTTTCCACTTCTGAAGAGCTTACGGTTTGAATAATTTTATATACAATTGAGGAAAACCATCATACAGAGGCCAATCTGACTTACAGGTGTATCCTGGGTATGTTACAGTTATTAGCCTCGCGAGTGTATACAATGATAAAACAAAATAACCCTGGATGCTTGTGCAGTGCTTAAACGTTATTTCACCTTTTCTTTTCATTTTTTGAGGGCTGCTTCTATTTTTTTTTTCATCACAGGCCCTGGTTAGCTGTTGCTCCTGGGGTGGGGGTGTGGCACAGTGCTTGAGCTTTTGCCTTGTATGCACAAGGCCCTGGGTTCGATTCCCAGCACCACCAAAAAAAAAAAAAAAAAAAAAGACATCCCAATCACTAAATCTCTAGTCTTGAAAAAAACCAGAAAGTGAAACATCAAACTTATGTAACATCAGGTTAAAAAATATAGTTTTTTATTTTAGAGAAAACATGTCAGGAAGAGCATATAAAATTAATCCCTGTTGAAATATTAATTTTACAATAACAAGCTATAAAAGGAATAATGTGAGCACATGATAGCATTAAAGTTAGTCGATTTCTGTAGGACATAAAGGACACAAATCTTTTGTGGGAGGGAAGGAATGTAACTGTTTTTAGCTTGACAACAAATTACTGTTTATAGCAATATATGTGCACCCATGTTTATAGCAGCACAATTTGTAATAGCTAGATCTTGGAAACAACCCAAATGCTTACCAACTGAGAAATGGATAAAAAAGACATGGTCTTTTTATACAATGGAGTACTACTCAGCCATAAAGAAAGATAAATTTGACACATTTCTAGGTAAATGGGCACAACTCAAGACCATGCTTGTAAGTGAAAGAAATCAAACTTTCATATAAGAAGTGAAAAGGGTAAATGAGATCCAAAAGATACAACAGGTACTGGGAAATGGAAAAACTGCTCAAAAGGAAAGAGAAACTGGGTGGGAGAAAGGAGAAAAGAAGGAAGGGAAAAATATAGAGAGAGATGATAATTAAGGTAGTTATACTACTAATTTCTATTAGTTCATTGAAAAGAGAAGTCTGTGCTTATATTGTTTGATCAGTTTTTCATGCCTGTACCTTGGAATCTGAGCAACCACTTTGACAATAACAGTAGGAAACATGCTAACCACTGTTACTCTCCTACTGTCTTGTTTCAAAATTTTGTATCATTGTTTTATTGTCTCTTCTCTTTAAAATAAAACAAATGCTGTTTGTGCATTATTTCTCATCTGTAAACCTCTCAGGAAGAGACAAATTCCTTTCCTACAAACAAAACAAAACCCTCCTACATTTGTTCAAGGCACGCACTATGGAATTCCAGATGGTGGCGCTAGTCTCCTGGAGAAAAACAATCTATAAATTAATGTTTCATAGGTATGTTACCATAATTACCCTTTTATCTGTAAATAAAGCTGTTAAATGACAAAACAATGCAATACAATGTTTAGTAGCCTTTAAATAACTACTGTTTTTAAATTTGGGAATATTTCAATCAGTAGTGATTTATCAGGAGCATACTTAGCAGAAAGTGTCTGTTTATTGTGGGTAGTGGTGTAGAAGTGTTTGTCCCCATTCCTTGTATGTGAATAGTAAAATGTCCAGAAAATAGCTTATCTTTGCAAAACACATTGCTGCGTTTATGAAGACATAAAAACCCCTACAAAGGAGCAACATTCAAGAAAAACCATTACTGACGTGGGCAAAGAAGAAACAGCATTCAGACTCAGACAAGGAAACAAACTGTTACATTCACATGAGCTATACCCACTGGTAGCTCTGCTTTTATTTTAAATAATGGCTGTTGTTTTGTTTCCTGCAGTCTGGTCTCCTTGCTGTGAAAGTCATAAACTGAGAAAAGTAAATTCTTACATATTTTTATTCCCAGAAGTCACATCCTGAAGGTTAAAAATTTCCTTCTGACTTTCAAATTTTCTTTTTGAAGTATTGCCCAACTATTTCCATGTGGCCTTTGCACACCTGCAGATGCTCGAGAGGAAAATATCACCACATATTTATTTAAATTAAATAAAAGCCAAATGTTTCTCACGAAAGGTCTGTAGTAATTCTATAAAGACTGGGCAGGCAATCGTCTCTAATGTGGAGGCTTTTCTTCTTGCAGAAGTCACTGACATGGCTGAATGAATCTTTCACTGTATGAAAATCAGTGATTCATTGTCAGGAGATCTGGCACCTGGTGTCACTGCCCCCCAGTCAGAATGTCCTGGAACTATCTGGACTATTTTCTAAGAGAAGCAGACAGCTCAGAAAGGATCCAAAGATGAGGATTCTAGAATCCATTGACCACTCACTTTTGACCTTGGGCAAGGTACCCACTGTTGTAGACTGTTCTCTACAAATCAGTGAAAGAAGCTGGGCATGGCAGCATATACCTGTAACCTCAGCACTTGGGAGGCTGAGGCAGGAAGATTGCCATGAGTTTAAAGTCAGCTTGAACTACACAGCAAGACTCTATCTCAAAAAACAAAACAAAACAAAAACAAAAAAAATGAAAGAAACTAGAACAAATGACCTCTAAGGCCACGTCCATATCTACAACCACTTTTTCAAATAGAGGTAGTAATAAAGATTTATAAAAGATATATAGCCATATACATAAACACAATTTTATATGTAAACAATGAGCATAACGTATTATCTCATAACAGGCAGGGGATAGGGTGGTTATGGGACTGATTAATTTCTAGCCCAGTGACATTACCATGGGTGCCAACTTTCTCTTTCTCTTCTGTCCTCACTGTCTTAGACGCCGTCCTTAAGTTTCGCCTCCTCATTGCTGCTGCCTTTCTAGGTGTCACACGTTGGCCTGACCGCACCTGACAGAACCGGAGGAGCCAGGCATTCTATGACTCCTTGTTCGCACAGGGAAATTCTCTCCCCACAGTGCTCACATGGCTCCCCAGCAGACCTGCTTTCATATATAATCTGACCTCGGCCAGAACTATATGTCACAGGGCCATAGTCAGACCATTACTAAAATTGTGGATGTACTACAGGAGTGTAACACCCAATACTCGTGGTACATATTGTTAGTGAAGGGTGATCTGAGTTCTTCAATATCACTTAAGAAAGGACCTCACAGAGGCGTTGGTGGTGTAGTGGTCAGCATCACCGCCTTCCAAGAAAGGACCTCGTCGAGGTAGTGAAAGGGAGAAATGTGTTGAGAGTGAACACATCTATATGTAGATTAATTTTTTTTTCAGAGAATGGTAATTTGAAGTAAGCTGACTCTCATAATATTTGTTGAATAGCACTGAACTGTTGAATATCATTGAATTGTTGGAAAACACTTGGTAACCATCAAAGCAAAATAAAAAAGATAGAGACATTGTAACACAAGGTCAAGGAATGACCAGCCAGATAGAGTGGAAGGTGTTTTCCTAATGCAGAGGTACAAAGCCAAAAAACTAAGCTCTGATGTTACAAAAATGATCATGTGCATTTTACTTCCCCTGCTAACCAGCTGGGGCTGCTAGCGCCTCTGAAGGTCATTCTGCCCTGAGTTCGACTAACAGAAAACAACCTTGGGTTAAGATGATGTCACAAAGAAAGACCTTCTGCCACCACAGAGTTTTTATTAGCAGATAAAAAAAAATCACCTACCATGGTTGGAATGCACACAAGGCTTGAGGAAACCAGACTTCCAAAGTTCAAACAAAAATGTAAATCATCTCACACATACCAAAAATATCTGAAGCTGAAGTGATCTTTAGCAGTGTTCAAACTTGAGTTTTACAGAAAGTGTCAAACCTCTCTGCCCTTTATGGGAATAGCAAAGCTGTGACCCAGGGTGGCTCCTACGCAGGGCAGACGTGGAGGGACTCAGCCTAACGAGAGAGCGCAGGGTGGGCAGGCTGCTTCCGGGGAACGACCACTGGATCATGCTGACCTCTGGGGCCGAGCAAGGGCTCTGCTTTGGAACACAGGACAATTTGATCAGACAGTGACATGCATATGCACAGGGAGACCTAATTTTCTTTGAAGAGGGATGTGTCACAGGAGAAATTTTAAATTTTGGCTGGTTGAAAGAGCTACAGGTCTTGCCAGAAGTGCTGGTGCACATCTGTAATCCCAGCTCTGTGAGAGGCCCAGGGAGAGGGGTTGTTGAAAGTTTGGCCTGAGCTGGGTAATTTAGCAACTTAGTGATGATCCTGTCTCCAAAAAAAAAAAAAAAAAAAGAGTATAGGTTTTTAGCAAAGAATCAGTAAAACTTGGGCTGTGGAGTTAGATCTGAGCTTGTCGCCCCAGATTTTAAATATTCTGACTTCTGTAGTTAGAAGCGGTCTTAAAGAACCACAACAGGGGGTCTATTCCACCATCACCCATAACTGTCCTTCACAGCTTCCTCACCTTCCTGGTTAGAGCTGCACAAGAGTGCAGGGCTGGGCTAAATGCCCTCTCGCTACCCACCCAGCGCCAGCTAACCTCTCCCCCAGTTTCCAAGCTGCCTGTATGGCAGCACTTAGCAAAATCATCCCTCGGAGATCACAGGCCCAAATGGACATGCGGGACTGACTACAGCCCTCGGAGGAAAGCAGCGGGATATCTTGGCCTCAGTGGGTGATGAGCCCTCGGAGACGGCACCAACAGCACGAGTGGTAAAGGCTGATAAATGAGGTTAACTCAAGATTTAAAATGTGTGTGCTTCAGAGGGCACAGCCAGAATGGTGAGAAGGCAACAATTCAAGAAAATACTTGAATTGTTGGAAAATCCAAGAATCCAAGGGAACCCTGACAACTCCAAAAAAAAAAACAACAAAAAAAAAAAACTCAGTTTAAAAGTGTAGAAAGGATCGGAACAGATATTTTTCCAAAAAAGATACAGGGTTGGTTAAATAAGCACATGGAAAGATCTCATCAGAAATAATTACGGGGGCTGGGCATGGTGGCCCATGCCTATAATCACAGCACTTGGGAGGCTAAGGCAGGAGGATCGTTGTGAGCTCAAGACCAGCCTGGGTTACAAAGTGAGCTCAAGGCCAGCCTGAACTGCATAGCGAGACCCTATCTCAAGAAGACAAAAAAGAAAGAAAGAAAGAAAGAAAGAAAGAAAGAAAGAAAGAAAGAAAGAAAGAAAGAAAAAGAAAGAAAGAGAATTAGGGAAATGGAGATCAAAACTACATTGGAGATACTACTTCAAACCCACTGGTAGGTCAAAAATAAAAACAGACACTGACTGGATGTGTAGAAATGGGAGCCTCATTCCCTGCTGATGGGGGTATAAAGTGTAGCTGGCCGGTTCCTCAGGGGATGAAGCACAGTTTCCAACATGGCGCAGCTGCTCTGCTCCTTGGCATCTAACAGAAGAGAAAGCCCTTGCCCCACCAGGATTACACATGAGTGTCCAAGGCAGTGTTGCCCAGGACAGGCAGTGTTGCCCAGTGTTGCCCAGGACACCCATCCCTTCATGCCAAGTCGCCAGAGCCTCCTGCCTCAGCTTCCTGAATGCTGGGATTACAGGTATGCACAAGCCAAGCTTTTTGTTTTGTTTTTGAGATAGGGTTTCATTATGTACTTCAGGCTGACCTTGAACTCATAGCGATCCTTCTGCCTCAGTTTCCCAAGTGCTGGGATTACAGGCGTGTGCCACCAAGCCCAGCTTTGGGTTTGTTTTTAAAGCGTGTTCTAGGAACTCAGGGAATTACAGATCTTGAAAGCCGAGGAGCCTGTTTAACTAAAAAATTTCTAACACGTCCAGGCACAGCTTCTCCATGATGCATGTGCTCATTACCTATGAGCATGTTACCTATGAGCACGTACCAACAAACATAGTAACAAAATCTGATTGAAGAAAAAAGTGAAAAACAATAAAGAAAAAAGTCAAAAGTGTATTTATAAAAAACAAATAGTAAAAATAAACAAAATTTTCCTGATTTAGACACGACACTTCTCTGTTTTTGATTTTCTTTCGCACAGGGTCTCACTACGTTCTTCCGGCTGGCCTTGAGCTCGCTGCGTAGCTCTTAGTTACTTCTCTCCTTGCTGAGACACAACAGTGACACCCACCACTCAAAAGGGGGAGGGTTTACACTAGCTCAGGGTTTGTAGAGGGTTCAGTCCACAGTCCACCGGCTCTCAGGCAGCGTGGCGCGGCAGGGGAGGAGCAGGAGAGAGGCCCTCGCAGGCCACGCCCAGGGGACCACTGGGCCGCCCCCAGGTCTCCACATACTGAGCTCATCAAAGGATGGATCCAGGGTGTATTTTGCGCCCCCGAGAGCCAGCCACCTTCCAGAGCCCTGAGACTTTGGGGGACGTTTTAGATGTCCACCACAGCTATGGTGGAGAGGCGGTGGCCACAGGCTGTCTTGGGTCTCTTTCTGATCATCACCACTCCCGGTTCCTTAGCACTCCTCAAACCGAGGTTTTCTGTCACTCGAATCCAGCCGCCCCCCCTCTGCTTAGGGCATCAAAGCTGCCGAAGGGCTGAGAACTTCCCCGAGTAGCTGGTCGTGGGGGCTGCTGACAGCTATGATGGGATGGTAAACTGCATGAGTTTTTCCCTAGAATTTCATCATTTGCAGGTATCTTGTCCTCTGTGTGAAACAAAGTTGGACTCAAATAGATGTTCTGTGTGCGGGAAGAGAGAAGGCTTTGAAGCTTGTCACCCCTCTGGCGATGACAGCTGGGACCGAGGGCCCAGGCCCGGCCGGTGCCCCCTCCTCGGGGGAGCCTGCTGCTCTTCCTGTCTGTCAGCCGGGGCGCTGCAGCGGGTGCTCACGGGGTGTCGTGTGAAGGGCCCCGGGGACGCCCTCGGTGCAGCCCTGCCCAGAACACCCTCTGCTTCCTTCTCACCTCGGCCGCGACCAGTGGTCCTGGCTAAGGCTGGAGTCCTGCCTTCTGCTTCTTGGCTAAAGTAATTCCTTTCCCAAGTGGCCCCTCACTGCTGTGACCCCCAGCTGACTCCAGCACTGCCCCCTGCCTCGGTATTTCTTACGTGGCTGATCGCTGTTCTCAAGGAAGGTGAGAACGTTCACTTCCTTCCACTTTCGTTCTTCAGTTCTGTTGCACAGACTTCAGTGTGGCTTACCAGCAGCTCGCTCTTCCTCGGTGCAAATAAAGGAGTTTGGCTCAGTCTGGGAAACGGAGGGCACTGCACACCTTCTGGAGCCCTTTCTGGCAGGTTGTGCCCACTGGTATTGACCCGGAGCTACCAGCTACCCCGTGGCGGCACAGTGTAGACACAGCGAGCTGAGCCACGTCTCAGCAGACGAGCCCTCGTGCTCATAGACCTACCAGAGGTGGCCCCCAGAATCCAGACTCCATGGAGAAATATAAATCAACGCAGGGCCGTGCTGGGTGGCAGAGGCCTCCTTAGCTCACACGAGGCCCTAGTTCAATCCCCAGCACCACAAGCAAATAAAATAGAAGTGAAGGCAGCAGGGAGAGACATAGAAACCTAAACAAACAAAAAACCAAAGCGAAACAAAAAGTCAGACTAACAAAGCTCAGCCCTTTAAATGGAATAATTTCAAATACATGAAAAAAATTCACTTCCATGTCCTTGCTTTCCCATGCAGTGACATCTAGACCATGGGTCAGCACTGGCCACGCATAGATGTTTGAGAAGGGCCGTTCCTGGTCTGTGGTGGACCCTAACTATTCAATCTGCAAACCTACTTCGGGATCTTCACTAAGCACCAACCATGCAGGAACCGGAAACTAGCCAAGCCTTGTCTACGTTAAATACACAGGCATAACCAGTATCACACACCCTCAGTAAGGTCTTACTTATT
The DNA here is from genome assembly GCA_004027595.1 of Dinomys branickii. Lineage (NCBI taxonomy): Eukaryota > Metazoa > Chordata > Mammalia > Rodentia > Dinomyidae > Dinomys > Dinomys branickii. The sequence continues at coordinate 211,852 of PVLD010000972.1, read as the reverse complement.
CTTTCCAAAGTAATATGTACTCATGTAACTATAACTGCTCAAATACCCATTTTGGCTTGCTTTTTTTTTACAAATCAATCTCGGTGCTGATATGTAAATATGAAGGATGTTTTCGGATTCCAGCTGTGCTCTGAACTTCTGCTTGCTATTCTTTTCTTTTGTTGTTCTCTTTTTGAGACAGGGTCTTGCTATGCAATTTGGGCCGGCCTTGAGCTCACTTTGTAGTCCAGGCTGGTGCTGAACTTCCAAGGATCCTCCTGGCTCAGCCTCCCGAGTGCTGGGATTACAGGCATACACCACCACACCTGGCTTCTACTTGCTAAAGGATCAAGAAAGATGAGGTGTGCAGAAGAGGATGTGAACGTCATCGGTGTTATGTATGTGCGACCGAGAAGCCAGAACTTGAGTAAATGACCTGCAGGCTGCTGGGAAGCCAAGGCCACGCGTCTCTGTTGCCAGGACTGGAAGTGCGCAAATCGGTTGCCCAATTAGGGAAAAGTTGGCAGAAGGTGAGTGGAGTGGAGTGTTCCTGCTTAATTGCTCAACAGCAGTTGTTTAAAACAGGCTCAATGGGTGCATGCTGGGTGTAGGTGGGGGGTAAGGAACCCCTTCTCCCCAAGTGTTATTGGGTAGCTGCCAAAGACAGTTAAAAAATAAAATAAAATAAAGCTGCTGAAGCACCTACCACCACGAAGAACAAGAGCGGCACGCTGGGCCTCCCACTTTTCGTTACAGCAGACTAGTCACAGTATACACAATCTCCTGTTGTGGATGAAGGACCGTTTACACTTTCCATGTCATCTTACCTCAGGATCTGCAAATTAATCCAGGTGATCTCTTAGCATGAGAAAAGATGAAATCTGGCAGTGACCTCAGTCACTGGAGGAACCGGCTGTCCCACAGTCCACAGGATTTTTGTCATACTTCTTGAGGCCTGGTGTTCTTAAACTTCCACTAGCATTGATTTTTTTACTGGCAAGGTTTTGCCTCGCTGGCCCTGCTTATGTGGCTCAGTGGCCCACAGGTCTGATGTCACAGCGTCATGCTCATTCTGCTGCCTGCAGAGTCTTTGCTGTGGGCCAGCGTTCCTGATGAGAATCTCTGCGCCCCCCCCCCCGCCCCCCGCCGCGTCAGCCTCCTGAAGTGCTGGGTTTACATTTGTGCGTAAAGCAACTGGTAGGACCTTGTTTGTGGACTTACTATGGTGATATGCACTGTGCCAAGCAATTCACAATGTACTTTCTAATCTAATTTATTCTTTACAACCACTCTGAGGCCATTACTGTTATTTCCATGTTATGATTGAGGAAATGAGACCGACAAAGATTAGGGAAGCCTGCCTAATGTAATTTTACTTCATAAGAGGCAGAGACAGGATTCCAAACATGGCCAGTCTGAGTCACATTCCTGTCTCCTTACATGTTCTCATAGATAAGCCATCAGTCCTTGGATCTTGTGGGGAATCCTGGAAGAGAGGATCAGGAATCTCTGCCGCACACACATGCATGCACACAGTAAGCACACACGCCCCAGAGTCTAGCTTTGCTCCCAGTCAGACGTGGGATTAATGCTTGCAGAGCTGGCTGAGGAGATCTTTACATGCCTTGACATCAAAGCTCTCCAAAGATAGCCTTTTCCTAACCCCTCACATGGGGGGAGTGAACCCAGCATGCTGTCCTGTTCAGGCTGCTTCTGGAATCCAGCTTGATCTCTATCCCAGCCCCCCTCCCTCCGAAAGGGAGGCCAGGAGAGTTCATTACACGGCAGGGAGCTGGATGCCTCTGTGCCGGATGCCAGGCCCGACTCTCATCTTATGTGGGAACCCTTATCCCATGCTTGGAGGCAACTGTGCTCTGGTTTTAGGGGTGCTGCCTTTAGGACAACTCCCTCTGTTATGGCTTCGTCCCCCTCATTTGCTGCGTGAGACAAACCTTACTAATTCCTCCTTGTCATACATGGCGCCAGTGAGATCCTAGCCTGAGTGAACAAATTTTCTAAGTGTTCTGCTCCCCAGCATTGAGAAAACAGGAACAATAGTCACTTTCACAGAATTATTTTGGGAACTTGAAACTAAGTATAATGTAGAATAAATAAAAGCCCAGAATTACAAACATCTCAGCAAGCCATTCTCAAATGACAACGCGGAGAAGTGCTCTCTGTGAAGGCCGCGAGTTCTGAAATGACAAGGGTGTTGGAAGTCTCTTGTTCTCATGAGGAGTTGGGAGTTCTGCCCACACGTCAAGGGGACACAGGTATCACTTGGAAAGGTGAAAACATCCGAGTCGTCTTGTGGGTTTGTCCCAGGGTCTGCTGACTTCTCTTCCGCTTTAAGCATGATAGATGAAATGGGCAGGAAGAGCTTGCCTTTGAAGGCCCTTTTGATAAAAATAAAATCATTTTCCTTTAGAGGGAAATTTCACTGATAGGACGTCTACAGCTAAATTTCCTCTATGGATTTCCCTTCCAGAAGTACTCTAGAAGCCGTGGGACATTACGGAATGCCAGTACCCTGGGAGGCTGAGGCAGAAGGGTGGCAAGTTCTAGCCCATCCTGAGCAACTTAGAAACTTACAGGCTTTGCAAGACGCTGTGTCAAAACTAAAAAGTAAAAAAGACTTCAGTGTAAGACCCGATGTCAGTGTGAAGGCCCCGGGTTTAATCTTCTGCACTGAAAGAAAAAAAAATTCTGGAAGATATGAAGGTTATCTAATTATTTGCCAAAATCAAACAGTAACTCTTGGAGGCATTTCTTTCCGTATGGTCTTAGAGCTGTTAGCTGTTTAGTTCGTGTGTCTGTCTGTGAAGGAAGCATAGCCAAGGATCACAGTGCACAAAGGGGTTCAAATAATGGTTGTTGTTGCACATGGTGATCTTCCTAGAGCAATGTGGTCTTGGGTTAATTGATATACGGAGGGGCTATTTTATTTTATTTATTTATCCCCCCCCCAAGGAGGGGCTATTTTAGTCTGAAATTGTGCTGAGTTCCAATTTCTCCAAGAAACAACCCTTACATTAGAAGGAATTATTTGTCTGGGGCAGGGGGCAAGGCAGTGTAAAAGTCCAACAGAAACCTAACTGGGAGAAAACCACAGTTTGTACGCCTCACAAGAATATGCACTGGTGCTTCATATCCCCTACCAGAAAGTAAGTGAAGAAGAACAAAATGGGACACGAGAATTACTGAATCCAGTACATTTTCTTTCTTTTCCTCACTGCCTTCCCTCCCTCCTTCCCTCCCTCCTTCCCTCCCTCTCTTCCTTCCTTCCGTCCCTCCTTGTCTTTTCTCTTTTTCTTCTTTTTTGTGGTACTGGAGATTGAACTCAGAGACTTTGTACTGAGCCACATACCCAGCCCCTTTCAATATACAAATGTATATATTTTTATTTTGAGACGAGGTATCCCTAAGTTGCTAAGTTTCCCAGGTGGGGCTCAAACACACAGTCCTCCTACCCAGCCCCCTGGAGCAGAGCGCTGGGGTTACCAGCGTGCCCACCGCACCCAACTGAATCGAGGAAATTGTATCTGTAGTTTCCAAATCAATGCCAAGCAGGAGTTATTTTCACACTGTAGGTTTCTTTTTATGCTTTTACAAAGCTAAATAAAAATGATGAGACACAATGCAAGCTTTAAAAAAATATAGACAAATTAAAGCAGGGCAAAGCAAGTTTCTTCAGCGACAGCAGTGGTTCTCCAACTTTAATGTGCTCCAGAATTATCTAGTGATCTCGCTAACAGTGGCACCTCAGTTCACGAATTTGATTCAATGGTTAGGTTCAATGCTGACCTTATGGGGAAATTTGATTTGGTTCTCATCCAATTTGGTCTGTGACCAGAATCATGGAAAGAATTAACTTCAAGAACCAAAGTACCACTGTATGCACGTTACCTACCACATGATTTCAGAGGGCTAGGGAGGTGCAGGAATTCACATTTTTTAGAGACAAATGACTCTTTGATTGAGGTGCTTGTTTCTTCATTTGGGAAAGCTTTCTCTGGTCACCTGGAAGGCACTTTTGATGCTTTGGAACCATGTAGAATTCTGCAGCAGTGCCCTGGCCGAGGCACGTGCTGCTCTCAGACTGGGTGGTGGGGGCTGCTGGCCTTGTTTCTTTCTTTTCCTTGCACGTCTTACCTTGATTAGACCCCCTCTCCAGGTCCGTCCAGGAAAACTCTGTACATTCTAGTCTGACCATGGATTCCATTTTGTGTGAGATAAGTGGGATCTAAACAGATGTAGGTCCTTCTCCCCAACACCAGCAGGATTTAATATTTAGACTGAGGGCCTGCTCGTGTCCCTGTGTCAGGCGCTGCTCTGGGCACGTGGGGTCCATCGGTGAAGGAAACAGAAGGAGCCTCACCTTGTAGGTCCTACATTCATGCAGGGGAGCAAGAAACAACGTTCCCAAGTAGGACAGTAAGTTTGGCAAGAAGGTGAAGAAGGACAGCGTGCGTGTGTGTGTGTGTGTGTGTGTGCGCGCGTGTGTGTGTGTGCGCGCGCGTGCATTGTTACACAGAATGGCTAAGGCACGCCATGTTGAGAAGGTGAGGACTGTACAAGGATTCGAAGGGTGGGAGGGAGGGGGCAGAGGATGTTCGTGGGAAGAACATTCTAGCCAGAGGGATGAACTAGAGCAGACTCTTCCGCAGGGGTGTGCCTGGCATTTTCAAAGACCAGCCAGGAAGTGTAGCTGGAAGCAGTTGAGCAAGAAGGATAGCAGAAGGAGATAGAACAAGAGGGAGTGACGAGGAGAGTGAGAAATAACTGCAGCTTTTCTGACTGAGCTGTTGGAAGACTAGAACTGATGTCAGCTGGAACAGGAGTGCTGTGCCTGGCGCAAGTTTAGGGGGAGGGAGAATGAGTAGGGTGAACTGATCTACTGCCTGACTGATTGTAAGAGTGAGACTTAGAACAAGGGCCCTAGCAGTGAGCTACATCACTAGCCTTTTTCATTTTGGGGGACAAGGTCTCTCTGAGTTTGTAAATTTCCCAGTCTGGGCTCGAACTTGTGACCTCCTGCCTCAGCCTGCCAGTGTGCTGGGATTACAGGGTGCGCCACCACGCCTGGCTCTGAGTGTCAGGCATCCAGTGGAGTCCGGTAGGTGCTTGGTTATCTGAGCTTGAGTTTCCACAGTGATAGGAATAGGGGAGAGCTGAATTTGCACGGGACCACTTGATGTTGGGAACCACTACAAAGTGACTCTGAGCAGGATTTAATAACCAAGTGGCTTTTCACATTTACTTGGGAGTTGTCTGAGACTTAGGCACCTTGTCTGCAGATGGGCAGTTGATTCATAGTAAGTGAACCTCTATGAGCCACTGGGCACTGCTGAGGCCTGTGTTGGCCTGTGACGCTGTGACGCCTCAAGGACAAGATCGCCGCAGGTGAGAACATCTGGCTCCTACCCCTATTAACTTGAAGGAGACTGTGGCTGCAGGCACCTCACCCCTGCTGTGAAGGCCTTCCTGGAGATTGCATAGTTCTCCTAAACTAAAATAATAGTACTTGGAGGAGTCCTTGAAAGGATTCCCAAGTCCTGCCCAGATTCCTGCATTTTCTTCAGTATTCCCCCTTCCTTATTTGTAAACCTAATAAAAACAAGCCACCCAGAAACGTCTTTGGCTAATTCAGAGACTATAGAAGCTGGAAGAGAATTAGTCCCTCCTGGAAGCCCCGAAATCATATTCCATTGTCTTGTTTATTTACGCCTTCACCATCCACTCGCTTGGGAGATTGCAGGCCTGATCAGCCTGCAGTAAGTTAGGGTTATTTAACCCGGTTTTCAATAACTTGAGGTTTTCAGAGCGTAAATGAGGAAGAGGTTTCACACCTGTGTTCTGGGGTGTTCCCTCCAACACAGGCAGGATGAGTCACAAGGAGCAAACAACCACAGAAAGTGCTAAGCGACCCACTGGGCCCTGAGGCCTGAGGAAGAGGGCACCATCGACCTCTGGGGGGAGGTCGTCTCCAAGATTTGCCCGCTGTAGTGAGTCCTGTGGGAGTCCCCAGGGTCTGTGACTACGGTGATTTCAGCAGGGCATTGGGGTGACCGATCGGAGTGGTCACATGGGGAAGAGGGGGACAGCCGATGAAGACACTGAATGAGGACAGGCCCCAGGTGTCTAGGAACTCCGCTGCAAATGGAAGGGAAGAGAAGGGGCGCGGAGGCTATGGAGGGTGCTGTCATCCCTGCTGCGTTAACGTGGGAGACACAGAAGCATGCCCAGGGTGGGTGGGAATCGCTCTCCAGAATGTGAGGAGGCTGAACCGAGGAGGAACCTGCCCCTGGCTCGCAGCTCCTGGGCCCGAGCGTGAGTGCTGGCTGCTGCCTCAGCTCGCTGAGCACTGCGCTTTGTGCCGTGGGTATCCCAGGAGGGCAGCACCTGACAGATGGCAGACACTCTCGGAGAACAGGCCCCAGGTGTCCTCGAACCACCTGCAGAGGCAGAGATGGTTTCCTAGGTGCGGGAGGCCGGTTCCTGCCAACTGTGGGGCAGGGCTGGCAGGGCGGGCAGGGCCTGTGTGCTGGTGTGAGTCTGGGGAGACGCTGTCTCTGCGTGTCCCTTTGCTGCGAGGAGCAGGCGGTGAAATCCACACTGAGAGGAGGGGAGGGTGTTGGGGTGGGGAGGGGCACTGTCTGTGACGGGGTAGGAGAGGAGCAGGCTTGATGTGTGTGTGGTCGCTGCCAGCAGGCCGTGGGAACCGGGGCTTGGGCCAGGAGGTGGAAGGTCTTCCCTGGCTGCCCTGAGACCACAGAGCCGCCCAGAAGTGGACACAACCTGGGAAGGGAGGGGACACTTGAGAGGCCCTAACTGAGGAGAACCCAGCAAAGAGGCAATTCCCGAAGATGTGGACAGCGTCAGGGAGGCGGCCAGGGCACTGAGCAGTGGCTTCGGGGGAGCTGGGAAGCACCGATCCCCAGGCTGGAAGGGCAAGGGCCAAGCGGTCAGCCCGGAGGCTGGGGAGAGCTGAGGTGCTGGGATGCGGTGGTCCAGCTCTTACAAGCGAGTGGTGGCCGGGTGGGGTGAAAGACAAAGTCACTGAGGCAAGGAGGCCCGGGAACTAAGGAACAGACTCTGCGTCCAGAGGCCCTGGGGGCCGCTGCCTCAGGAATTGCTCACAGAGAGTCGCTGAGAGCCATCAGATCCCAGGGTTGGTGGAGCCGGGTTTTGTCAGCTTCGATTCTGAAGCTCAGCCCAGGAGGCCCCTGCTTGGCGCTCCGCCCCGCCAGCACTGAGGACTCGCCCTGGTTAGGTACGATCGGGGGCACCCATGCTGCTTTGGGAAAAGTTTTCCTGACCTGGCAATAGCCCTCCTTTTCTGTTTCAGAATTTCGCCACTAGGAGGAGCCTGGCCACTCTCCCCTGGCCACCCAGCCCTGACAGGTGGTTGCTCATTTCTGAAGCTGATGACACTCCCTCCAGGCCGCCCCCAGTGTCTCTACACCTTCACGCACCTGTCTTCCCGCGGTGTCCCTCTACCCGTCTCACAGGCCCACCCTGCCAAGGCCGTGATGCCCAGAACCAGAGCACTTGTCTGGGGAGGCAGCGCTGAGTGGGGAGCTGCGCAAGGACATGGGAGCAGGGGCAGGCGCTGGCTGTGGAACGGTCTTTTCACCCACAGTGAGTAAGCGGAAAGCATCCCAGGTCCTGCTCCAAGTCCTACACTCCTGGCCTTTGCGCTCATAAACATTTGTAAAATCTCCTTGTGGCTCACAGGTAAAACCTACGTTAAGCTTTGTGGCGTGGGAAGCTTGCATGATTTTGTGGATAAACTCATGACCTGAAGCCGAAGCAGCTTTCCAAGCTTATTGTGTGCTTTTTAGAGCAAGAATAATGGTAAATTTCAAAGGAAAGAACTCAGTGATACTTTGAAGGGGAATCAGCTGGGAATTAGGTATTTTTCCCACCTAGTGTAACACAATGAAGACTGGACTTCGCTTGTAATCGGAAGTAGAGAAAGAGAAAAATGTTCCCTTTATAACTGTGGCAAAACTGAAAGCTTTAGGAATAAATTTTAAGCAGAATACATAGGATGTATATGAGGCAGACTGCATGAGGTCTCTGTGAACTGAGAGATGTGCCATGTCTTGCATGGGAGGAGGATACGATATTGGGAAAATATCTGTTCCTCCCAAATAAACAAGAAGGACCTCCAACCCTGCTTGTAATGTCCCCACTGACAAGGGCCTATGGTCAAGGATATTTGCTGTAGAAGTGTGTACTGGTAAAAACCATTAAAAAAAAAACCCTGTCTTTTGATAGGGGAAAGATTGAAAAAATTGTATCTCTGGCTCATCCACATCTGGGAAGGCTATGCAAGCATTCATAACATTTCTAGAAGTAAATCTCTAGGTGCTGTTTTAGAGGGAGACCCAAGATCTATTTTAAGTGTGTGTGTGTGGGGGGGGGAATGGAGAATTTACTTAGTGCTTATAATGTGACAGATAATGTTCCAATTTCTTGCTGTTTTAATTAGGTCATTTAATTCTCACAGCAATTCCATCTTACAAAGGCAAAATCAAGCATCAGAATACCAAGGATCTGCCTGAGACTGCCAGTCCCGGACATCTGAATCCAAACAGTCTGACCTCAGAATCGTCACAGAACTACCACGTACAAAGTCCTATCTCTGCTATTTGATATTGCCCTAGTATTTTAAAAATAAAGACAACCCTACATCTATGTTTATCTGTACAAGCAGAGGGAAAAAGACATTAATGTTGGTTACTTTAGGGGAGGGGGTTAAAAGAGATGTTCAACTCTTTTTTAATCCTTCTCTTTAATGGTGATTTGGTGCCAGGGGGAGACTATAATTTTTAAAACACCTATGCAGAAAATTAGTTGTTTTGCAGTAAATACAGGGGACTGAATCCAGGGTCTTTGAATTGAGGTGCATGCCTCAGCCCTTTTGGATTTTTTATTTGAGACAGGATCTTGCTATGTTGCTAAAGTACCCAGGTTGGGTTTGAGCTTTTGATCCTCCTAACACAGCCTCCCACAGTGCCAGGATTACAAGTTTCTGTACCACACACAATTAATTAAAATTAATTGACAAAATTGTAGTTTAAATCTAGAACATGACGTTAAGGCCTGCATCTAATTATTTCAGTGTGGTGAAGAAAAGTGACCTGGTGTAATTCATTACACTGGTGTCTATTCACTCACTGAACAAAGAGATTTGAACCTTTTTCCTCTTCTAGGTCCTAGGAATACAGAAGTGAATAAATGGACAAGGCCCTTCCCTCAGGAGTGTCCACTCAAGATAGGACAGACAGACCTCAGTCAGTCAGTAAGTAAAATAACTGAGCAAAGAAAGCAGAGAGAACAGCTGATTTCTTTCTTAGACAAGAACCCAAAATAAGGGACATGGGGAGCGCGGGTGTGCTGCTCTGTGTCACCGAGTGGTCGCAGAGGGTCTTAGGGACGAGGTGGGACATTTGAGAAGATTCCTCAAGACATCGGGGACAGCTGCCCTGTGGACGAGTCATGCTGATGACCATGGGACAAGCAGGAGAGCTGAGCAAAAGGCAAGGTATCTGGCAGCCGTAGTATAGTCAAGAAACGAGAGGGCCAGCTTGCCATGGGTGTGGTAAGGTAGACGAGATCATGGGAAGACTGTGCAAAGGGAAACATTAGCTTTTCCTTGAGTGATACTGGAAGCCTCTGGAGAATTTGGAACATACCAAGACACAGCATGACTTACTAACCCACTGCTTGTGAAACAGGCATTTGCTTTGTGACCTCAGATTTGAAGGTAACACGATAGTTGGCATTTACGCCACGTAGCATCCACCAACACTGCGGTGAGTGTGCCTTGGGGACCCCATTTGATTTTTTTTTTTTTTTGAAACAGGATCTTGCTATGTGGTTCAGGCTGGCTCTGTTCAAACTTGAAACAATCCTCCTGCCTCAGCCTCTGGAGTGCTGGGATTATAGGCATGCGCCACCACACCCGGTGGGGACGCTATTTGAAAAGAGGGTGTGTGGGGGGTCAGTTTTCTGAGAGTTCTGAGAGACCTGCACCAGTACCATGAAAAGCAAACTACACTGAAATCCAAACACCAAACTACTTGATTTGCCTAGAAAACTCAGGAGCATAGGGGCAAATGATTCCTTCAAGTATAACCCACAGGTGATGTGTGTTAGGTTGGGTTTTCCAGAGGCAAATCCCAAGATAGCATTTATGTGACAGTGATTTATTAGGATGTTTTTCTTTTCTGTTTTCTCTTCTTTCTTTCTTCCTTTCTTTCTTTCTTTCTTTCTTTCTTTCTTTCTTTCTTTCTTTCTTTCTTTCTTTCTTTCTTTCTTTCTTTCTTTCTTTCTTTCTTTCTTTCTTTCCTTTCTTTCTTTCTCTAAGACATGGTCTCACTATGTAGTTTAGACTAGCCTCCAACTTGCTTTGATCCTCCTGCCTCAGCCTCCCAAGTGCTGGGATTACAAGAGTGCATCATGTGGCTGGGGATATAGCTCAGTGGAATAAGCACCTGCCTAGCAAGCGCAGGGTCCTGAGTTCGATCCCCAGTACCGCCAAAAAAAGAGTGCAGCATGACACCTGCTCTTCTTGGAAGCATCTCTAAGGAGAGTCCACAGCAGTCAGGGAGTGGGGCTGGGAAGGAAAGAGCCCAGCGAGTCCCAGGGGAGCCACACAGACACACAGCTCTGTGCAACCCTGAACAGGCGAGGCTGCTGGGCCAGGCGTGCACACACCTGCCACTCACTGGGTAAGCAGGGGAAAATGCTTAATGCCAAGCACACAGATCACAGAGCAAATACCATGGGAGAGCTCTAAAGGAAAAGACCCAGGAATAAGGACATCTTTCAGGGTAAAAGGGGTCTTTTGAAAACTATGTATGGAAAATTGATCTAACTCTTTCCTTCATGCTATTCCAATCCATCAGAATTCTACAGGAAAATAACCCTTTACTTCAAAGATAAACTTTGATGTTTGAAAAGTAACAGCAAGCTGCTTGTCCTGGCAAGCAGACCGCCACTAAGCCACTTAGAAGAGCCGCCCTTTCAAAGGTGGGCTCAGGGCATAACATGTCCCACTTCTTGAGTGCTAAGCTGAACGTGAGTTCTAGTTTACTTCAGAAGTCACCAGCCAGGGCCCAGGGGCCACCCTTCCTCTCAGACTTGTTCGGTGTGGTCAGCATAATTTCTTTTCCTTCTTGAGACAGGGTCCAGCCGTGCTGCCCAGAGCCTTGAACTCATGATCCTCCTGCCTCAGCCATCTGATTTCTGGTGTGTGACGTAATGCTTGAACCAGAAAAGTGCTCCCCCCACCAGTACACTCCAGTTTCTTAGCGGCCTAGGTAACAGTTCCTGTTCCTCTTCCGGTTGTTTTGTCTCTTAGAAACGGCTGGTCACTATGATGCACACTGTATAAACCAATGCCCAACTGACAAGCCCTTCTGCCTCTGTACTTCCTGCTTGCTTGTCCCATATAAGCCCGAGACCCCCAGAGATCAGGGCCTGATATTCTGGGCCAGATCTGATCAGTGCCTGTGGACGTAAATAAATCTGCCTCCAAATCGTGGGTGTCGTTCCGGTGTTTCTGCTTGGCCATTGCATGCTGGACTCTACATGTTTTTAAAAATTGAAATCGTGATGCGTTTGTCTTCACCTAAGACTCATTTTGTTCACCAAGAATATATCGGATTATTCTGTGTCCAGGCTGTCCATATTATGGATAAAAGATGGAGAAGCAAAGACAAAAAATAACATACCATACAGTGAGTCTGACAGCACAGAATGTCCACAGAGACAGGAGTTCCGTGTCTTCTAAACAGTTACAGCCCAAACTACGCACAGCTTCTGGAGGGAAATGGTGGAAATGGTTTAAAAAGCATTTTGCAGAACTGGGTATTTATAGGGATTTCTTTTAAAGAAATGGCAGAATTAAGGTGGCTAAATTAGATATAAAACCTTTAACATTTTTCCAGTGGGCAAAAAATCATCTGTGATTCTACTAGGGAAAAAAAAGTCACATGGAACCTCACAAAATCTGGGGCTTTAATCCAATGTAAATGGCACATGAGACCTAGGTACCACATGTTCCTCTAATAACCCTTGGGTAGGTTTGGCAAAGAACCTCCCTCTCTCACCCTTTGCCTTCTCTTTGTCTTCAGATGTGGACAATTTTTAATACATCTCTTGACTGTGCCACTAGAGATTACGATTTAATTGGTCTGAGGTGAATTTATTTTTAAAGCTGTCCTGCATATGTAAAGCTCATCCAACCCTCTCCCTCCCGTCTTGGAACCAGCTGTGAGAAACCAAGCTGGGCTTGAGGGGGACCCGCTGATGACTCCTCTGGGTCACAGGAGTTTTTATCTGTGGGGTGGAGTAAGGCTCTGTGTGGCGGGACTGGGGGCTCGGCGGGGGGGGGGGCAGGGCAGTGTTACTGCGAAGGCTGCTTCTAAAGCTCATTCAGGGTTGAAGCGGTAGTCAGAGGGACACTAGAAGCTGTAAGAGCGGGGCGTGAGCTGGGATTGAACTTCTTTTCAAGTGTTTACTGGACCTTTGTTAGCAGCTCCTTTTAGTATTTCTGCAGCCTATTTTTCTCTTGGGCTTTTTTTCTTAGTGGTTTTTAGAAGCTCTTGATTGATTAAGGAGATTGGCTTTGTGTTATGTAGGTAAGAGCTGAGTGGGCTGAACTTTAAGAAGATTCTGTCTGTCTGTCTGTCTGTCTCTCTCTCTGTACATGTGCACATGTTATTGGGAATTGAACCTAAGATTTTACCGATGAGCTATATCCTCAGCCCTTTCCTCCTTTTTTGTATTTTTATTTTGAGACACGCCTTCAGGAAGTCACAGAGTACCCAGAGTGGACTCGAACTTGCCATCCTCCTGCCTCAGCCTCTCAGAGTGCTGAGATTACAGATGTGCACCTTTATGCCCTGCTCCTGGTGGTTCTTTGTGAAGACAATTTGTCACTTTTAAACAAATCCCAAGATCGAAGAGGGAGCAAAGCAGACACTCCTCACCCTGAGGGAAGGGGTAACAGGAAGTTTCTGTGGCTTGAGCTGAGCCAGACTGTGGGGAAGCTCGGGCCAATCCACACAGGCACCCAGAAAGCCCCTGGTGCTTACACAGTTGGCCAGGGTTCCTTTGCAGCAGCAAGTGGAAGTCCCTCGGTAGCCAGACGGCCTTGGGGCTCAGCTCAACCATCCCTGCATGGACCTGGTGTCCTGCAGCTGCAGGCTTTCAAAGAAGAGGGCACAGAGGACCGAGCTGCGCAGGGCCAGGCTCAACAGTGACCCCGCGTGGCAGTAGCGAAAGGTCGGGTGGGGAAGAGGCACGCCATGAATTTTGGGAGCAGCTGCCTCTGCAGGTAAGATCTTAGGGGTTCTGGGATGATGCTGGGCACCCTGGTAGTTTGGCCAGAGGGATGCACTGAAGAATTTGATCTTCACACTGGAGGGCAGGTCTTACCAATGCAACACGGGAGTGGCAAATGCGTCTTCCATTCAGATATTTATCCTTTATTGTGGTGGGGATGAACTAGGGGTGCTCTGACACCCCTCTATACCCGCCTTCTGGCCCACTTTGTTTTTCATGTTGAGGCAGGATCTCACTAAATCACTCAGGCTGCCTCCGCTGGGACTGTGGGCATGCACCCTGAGCCTGGCTCTCAGATTCTTTTTTTACTTTCTGCACTTTTGCATGTCATATGGGATTTTAAAACACAGTGGACCCTGGAGTTACAACCAGCCTCACATACAATTGCATTATGACTGGAACTTTAGGTTTAAGTTACAACCGAAGTCTGGAGTTATAACCCAAATGCCAGCTGCTTGTGTGGCTGTAAACAAAGACTTGAGATGCCAGAAAAGTGTGTGTAAGCATCAGCCTGATGTGGACGTGATTTCAGTTAGTGCTTTATATAATTGTTACGATTACTGCTATCAAAACGGCCCCCAACAAGCTAGTGAAGAAGCTAAGGAAGGAAGGGCGGGTAAAGAATGCAATCACAATTGAAAAGAAGGAAAGTATGGAGAAACACGAGAGTGGTTGCACTGTGTGACTGATGTTGCTAATGTGTGCAGCATGTGGACATCCACCATCTCCCCAGTCTGACAGAGAAGAGATCTGTGTATGGAAGCTCATGCTGCTGAAGGTGTAACCCTAATTAGTAAGTCATGATGGACAATGCTAGGGGAGATAGCAAGGCTCTTTCTTACAGTGTGAATAAACAGGAGGCTGGTGGAAGGTTACAGCCTGAGTCTCTATTTTGTGAAAAAGCTGGAGCTATAAATGCAGATCTCATAAAGGATAATCCATTGATGAGTGATAGTGGTGAAACATTTCGTGCCAGTAAGGGGTGGTTTCACAACTTTAACATGAGGACCGTGGGTTGTAGTGTAACTAGGCACCGTGAAGCAGGCAGTGCTGGTAAAAGGGCTGCCGAAAATTACATATACCATTTTGCAATGAAGACACAGAGATCGAACACAAAAGCCTGGGTAACAAGAGTACTTTCTCTTGAGTGGACTAGGGAGGCTTTCTGTCCTATGGTTAAGAAATATCTAGAGGTTGGCTGCAGAGCCCATGGGCTTCCAGGTAGCCAATATCTAGAGGTTTACCACTCAAGGCTGTTTTCATCATGGACAATGCTCCTGCTCACTCACAAGATTTGGAAGAATTGGCTGAAGAATTCCCACGGCTTAGGGCTGGGGATATAGCTCAGTGGCACAAGCACCTGCCTGGCAAGTACAAGATCCTGAGTTCATTCCCCGGTACCAAAGAAAAGAATTCCCATGGCTCTCAGTCAAGTTCTTCCCACCTATTACAACTCTTCTGCTGCAGCCTATGGACCAGCAGGTTGTAGCTAACTAAGAAGCTACACACCACATAACTGTTCCTGAAGTGCTTCCAGATGGTCTCAGACCCCGATTTAACCCTTAAAGAGTTCTGGAAGGAACACTACAGCATCCTTTCCTGTGTGGGGTTCATTGAGAAACCCTGGGCCAGTGTCTCTCTGAGGGCACTGAGATCTGCCTAGAAGGAAGTTGTCCTAAAATTACACAGGAGAGAGACTCTGCAGGCTGTGCAGCAGATCCTGAACCCCCTACCTGTCCTGCAGCTGATGGCATGGTAGGTGATGACACCATCACTACAGCAGAGCCCACGGGCTTGCAGGTAGACAGCAGTGATGCTGAGGAAGCGGTGGAGGAACACCTAGAGGGGCGGTCTACGGAGAATGGCAGCTGAGGAGCTTTCTGAAGAGCAGGAGTCATATCAATAATCAGGGCAGCAGAGTTCTCCTGAAATAAGAAATCCTGCAAAAAAGGAGAGCGGTACAAGCATTTGTAGAGAAGACCCTACCAGACAGAGGAAAAGCCAATTGTTGCATTTGCTTGCTTCGTGACAGTGCCATGTCATGCTACAGAGCAGTGTTAAAAGACAGAAACAGACAACCTTAGACCTGTTTTTAATGATGAAAATGTTGAGACCCAGTGAGCCAGAAGCAGGTCCTAGTGGGCTGCAGACTCTCCAAGGGGAAAGGACGCAGAGAGCAGAGTCCTGATGCTCTTGTGGAAGGGGATGCACCTCCCAAACAGTAAGCACCTCCCGTCTCGTCCTCCCTTCCTGCAAGTGTTGATAACTTACTTGCTTTGTTTGTCCTGTGTTTTGTACCAAGAAAGGCTTCCCTCCTCCAGACTGTGCTAGAAAGTCTTGAAGGATGCCCAAATGGACCCAAAATAAAAGGTTACGGAGAGGCCTCTCAGCGCATGTCACACAGCCCAAGGGTACCTGAGGACACCCACGATGGGACAGGTGATATAACAGGAGTTTTTGTAGTAAACTTACAGGCTTCCTGTCTCACTGTCCAATCAGTTTATGTTTCCTGAAATTTGCCTGAGGCTCTGCCATAGACCACAGGCCAAAATCTGGTTTTTCATCAGAGAAGGACATCCCTAGAGTCACGCTGACGAGGGTTGTGTGCCAAGTACCTTTCAAAGAGTAGACTTAGGTACAAGCTTCTGGCTGAAATTCCTAGACAATTGTGAGGCTGTACTGGTGGTGCAAATGCGGGCTGTTTTTAACCCAGAATCAGAGAGCTTTACAAAAGCAGGATGCTAAGGCGAGACTCAGAGAACAAAATCACAAAGAACAGAACGATCTGAGGAGGAACATGTTACTCTGCCTGCCTTGCTGGGGTTTTAATGCTCCATTTTCTAGATATATAAGGAAGCTATTCCTCTTTTTTTTTTTTCTTAAGCTATCTTTACAATAATTTAGCAGACTTTGCTTTTGCAAAGTGGAATTAAATGTTTTCCCTGTGTCTCGCTGAACTCTCCCTACGCCTGAATCCCCTTACTTTTTTCATAGCAAAGTAGTAATTAGCATAGGTCCAACCAAAGAGCCCCCCTCTCCCAGCAGATCCCCATACAAAGCTGACTGTGTGACCCTCGCCTTACTTGGAACGGCAGACTTGAGAATGATGGTCATTTAGTAGGGTGCCAAACAACTCCACAGAGCAAAGTTTGGTTTTACTTCAAGAGCAATGTCTACAAAACCCTCCCAGGGAACTGGCCTAAGGCCAAGCTTATAGGGTTGGAACCTAAAGCCTAGTTCTACAGGTAGGGTATTAACCTCCTAAGTGATCAGAAAGGGTACTTCCTGGTTGGCCAGGCACCTTTGCAAATTTGGCGCTGCTGAGGTAGAGGAGAATTCACCCAAAATAATAGAAAGTATAGGTGAAATACAGAGAACTTGAGTTTACTTTGCTAGCCTTGAACTAGCAAATAGTAGGCTTTTTATTACTGGGGTTTTTTTTTTGTGGGGAGAGCATCTGTAGATTTTATTTTAAAATATTTTTTGCATGTGTATGAGTATCTCTCGTCATTTCCAGATGTAAAGTTTCTTTAAGCTCCTGTAGACTGCATATTCCTCATTGAAAATGGTTGGCACCAGAAGTTTTCCAGGTTTTTTTTTTTTTTTTACAGCTATTTAAATTTTTTCCTCGTGCATGTTTGCGGGACATAATGTTTGCATTCCTGCACGGAGCTCGTCTGGGCACGGTAACACGTCTTCGCTCCTCCCTCCCTCCACCTCTTGATCCCTTTCCCATTTGAGAAAGATCTCTCTCCCCATTTCCTAGCCTCTACCTTTTATTTTGCTCTTTATTTATAATTTGAGTTTGTTTTTTAAGACAAGGTCTTGCTACGTAGTCCAGGCTGGCCTTGAACTCACCATCCTTCTGCTTCAGCCTCCTAAATGTGGGGTCACAGGCGTGCACCTAGCACCCAACTCAAACAATAGACTTTTAAAAGTACATGCTGGGCCCACCTGTAATCCCAGCTACTCTGGAAGATGGGGCAGGAAGATTTCAATTTTGAGGTCAGTCTAGACAATATAGTAAGAGCCTGTCTCAAAGTAAAAAAAAAAAAAAAAAATACGGCTGGGCATGGTGGCGCATGCCTGTAATCCCAGCACTCAGGAGCCTGAGGCAGGAGGATTGTTGCTATTTTGAGACCAGCCTGGGCTACAAAGTGAGCTCAAGGCCAGCCTGGACTGCATAGCAAGACCCTGTCTCAAAAAGACCCCCCCCCAAAAAAAATATATATAGCTAGGAAGATAACTCTGTGGTGGGGCACATGCCTTGAATTATCCATGCCCTGGCTTCAAATGCCCAATACCCCAAACACAACAAAAAACTTTAGTTCTTCAGCTCTAGCAGCTACTGAGTACTACTCATCTCTAGGTTGCAAAAGTCTCTGTGGTTAATTTTGTTCCTGCACCAATGTGAATAACCTTGGCAAACCTAGTGAGAGCAGCTCTTTCACGCCCAAAGATAATCCCTGGAGCTTTTATGGGAAAGGGGAAAATTGTTAGAAAAAATTGGGTAGACTCTGAAACAATTTAAAACAGATTACTGGGAACAGTTGTGTCCCTTGTGGGTTATCTGATTCTACATGCATTTTGCTTTTTTGTGTTTTAAACTTGTAAACTGTAATAAACTAACAGAGATGAAAATTATTATCCAGAGATGGGAATAAATGGTCTGGCTGAAATGTAATTAACCTCCCCCTTGGATAAGTCCACTTTTATGTCTATTAGCAGTTTCCTGCAGTGTCGATTGCTTATTTAATGTCTGTCCTTTGACTTCTTCTTCGAACCCCTTTCTAAAAGACCTTTGTCCTTCATTAACAAGATAAACACAGCGGGAACACGCCTGTAATCCCAGCATTCTGGGAGGCTGAGGCAGAAAGAGTCCAAGTTCAAACCCAGCTTGGGAAGTTTAGTGACTTAGTGAGACCCTATGTCATAATCAAAGATAAAAGAAGAGCCAGAGTTGTAGCTCAGCGCAAAGGTCTGAGTTTAATGCTCAGTACAAAAAAAAAAAAAAAAAGACACACGATTAATTTATTGGAGAATAGTTGTTTTGCATTTGTAAAAAGGTCTATGCATTTTAAAAAATTGTTTTCATTTTGTTTTTATGACAAGAGTCTTACTATGTAGCTAAGTCTGGCCTTGAACTATACAGCCCAGGCTGGCCTCAGAGTCATGGTGATTTTCCTGCCTCAGCCTGATGAGTGCTGGGAGTATAGGTGTGTACCACTACACCCGGCCCCATATATTGTTCAATATATTTTGAGTTCTTTTTATATATGAGGTAATATAGTGATCTAGCTTTATTTTCTATAAAAACTAGACATTTTCTCACCAGCTATTGACCTTCATTGCCTCTATTAATTTGAAAGGCACCTTTCTGGTATCATGTGGGTCTTTTTGCGTTCTGTTAACCCACTTACTTGTTTCCATAGCAGCACAAATCCGTGTTAAGAGCTGTAGCTTTACAGTATGCTTTGATTTAGTTTGGCAGGTTTTTCTGTTGTCCTGACCCTACCAAAGAAGAGCAGATTGTCACATCATCTTGGACTCATCTAAAACTTAATGAAAGATAAAAATAGGTACACAATTGGCTTGGTCCTTCACGCCTCATCTTCCCCTCCTAGACCCTCTTAACCAAGAACACAATTACGGATCTGGAAGCTAAGCCAGCAGGGTCTGTGAGGCAGTTTCCACTAAGCCCAGTTTGTTCCATGGGAGGAGGGGCAGAGTATCCATTACCCCACAGAGTATCCCTTATCACACAGGGCAGACCAGAGCTGCGGAGTTAGACACCCTTGGATCGATGGCAGGAGGAAGGGGTCAGAACCATCACTAGCACTGCAGATTGAGCGCAAAACCTGCTCGTTTTCTCCACAGCCTTTTCAACGCACCATCTTTTACCCACTGCTTTGGTTCCAAAGCGATTGCTACTCCCTTTGCCCTTGGGGTTTGGGTCAGTGAGGTAGGCACAGAATTCACGAGGAAAGAAGCACCCGCTCTGTCCCTCATGCAGCTGGACTGCAGCGTGTGGCTTGGACTCTTGTGCCTGAGTTTCTACCTTGAAGTCCCTTTGGGCCAAGGCGGCCCTGCAGGAGGGCCAGTCAGCTGAGCAGTCCAGAGCGACAACTACAAGGCTCCGCTGTCACAACCAGGCCTGCGCTATGCCCATCTGTGTCCACAAGGATCTGCATGTCAGGAGTAGACGGCCTGGCCACCCAGGACTGCGATCTCAGGAAAGCAAAGGCAAGGCTCGGCACCTTGCTCCCCAGTAGTTCTTACAGAAGTGCAAGTATTGACAGGGTTTCCCATGTTATGGTGGCTGCAACATGGGAAAGGCCCCTTCTACAACATGGAACAGAAATGCGTATGTTCATGAAGGTGAACCCGAGTTCAAGCACTGTTCCTCGCACTCTGCTGAAGAACAAGTATGTGTTTGTTACACCAGATACATTTTTATCAGAAGTTTTTTTTTTTTTTAATTTGGGTACTTGGAATGTAATCTTCTGCGATTTAGCGCATGACAAGTGCATGCAAATCTTTCACCAGCAATTCTGAGCATACATGATATTCGGCTACCTGGTGTCCATACCCCATTCCAAAAGAATCAATGCAAGATTTGTAAGTATTTTGAATTCACATTTTAATTGTTTAAAAACTATGCTAACAGAACAGTTATAGAACAGAACTTCTTACATTTCTTTATTTACACCACACTTTGGAAAAAACCCCAGCTCTATTAAATCAACTCTGAATAGCAAAGTTTTGTGATATGTGATTCACTTGTAAATCACCCGTCTGAAATTCATTTACAAAGTTTTTACATGAATAAAACGGTGGTGTGCTACATGTACTAGACTCATATGAAGTCTAAAATACACTGAGCTCTAGACAGTGGACTGCATACCCAGGTTCTAGAAATTCAAGTGCTTTGGGAAAAATATGTAAGACATTCTATGTAGACATTGAAATAAACAGCAGACATGCAAGACTTCCAAAATCTTGATAAAATATTTTTTCCTTCAAATTTGTGCTCATAGTTAATACTCAGGTTTTTTTCTCCTCCTCAAAGATCCCAAATGGGATAACGCAGCACGTCAATTTGGAGGAGCCTCCCCCAGCTCCTACGTCCATAAACACTGTGTAGTGGCATCAGTGGTAACAGGGAAAGAATTTTATGGAGAAACAACTTGTCCTTTTGCATACACCTGCTTCTACATGACAATGACCTGGGTCTAAATGCTCCCTACCGGTAGCTCAAAGAACTATTGTTTAAATAACTGATCTTTAACACCAGCATAACAAATCAACACAGCTATTTCTCAGACATTTTTTTTCTAAACAATTAAATAAGATTTTAGGTTACAAGGTTACATCGAGAGAACTATGTTACCTGGGAGAGAATGTAAAATTTTCCTAATTCCCCAACAAAACCTCTAATATCTATGAAAACATTTATTTATTTATTTTTGGGTACTGGGAATCAAACTCAGGACCTTGCGCTTGCCAGGCAGGTGCTGTGCCGCTGAGCCACATCCCCAGCCCGAAAACACTTATTCTTTATATGCTGATTCTAGCATCTTCTAGTTCAGTGCAGATTAACAAATGCAAAAATATACAGCCTCCTATTTATTTACAGTGTATTTACATACAAAGGAAGTATTCCTACAAGAAGCCTCAGCTGCATAGATTCCTTTACAAATATAAATTCGAGCCCGAGTACAGACAGGCTCAGTTTCATGGCCCTTCTTCAGAGGACACCCTCAGGACAAGGGTGTCTGCATCTGTGCCTACTTTGCATTATTTCCTAAGAACTCTCTTTTCGATTTAGTAGTATATTTCAGTTGTCAACCACCCGGCCCCCAGTGTGTATCTGAAAGCCTTACATCATTATCAGTGATTCATTATTGTTTGAGAGGACATTGTGTTGCTAAGGATTCTCAGATCTGCCATCCCTAAGGAAAGTAAGTTATGTATTGATATTGCTAAGTGATACTGCATCTTTGTTTTGAAAGTAGCTAGATGTTTACTTGAGTGGGAGAATTACATTCCTAAAGCTTTTAGTAAGCCTCAAACCATTCAAACTGATAAACGGAGGGAGACTAGTAGAGTTTTGCTGTAAGGCATAAAAATCAATAACCTGATCACATCACCTGCCTCTTCCTCACTCTAGAAGTGCCACCCACACTGCCCTGCTGAGATGGAAATGAGGGTGTTTTCACACTAAGAGGTCAGCCATGAGGACCCGTTGGGCGTTCCAGGAGCCGTCTCCAAGGGAGCGCTATCAGGCAGAACAGAGTGGAGGCCCATCAGCTTGGAGGCCTGGAAGGCCATGTAGCAGATGGCTGTACCTGCGCCCACACTTTGAGGACCGCTGGCTTGGAGGCCCAGGCCCAGCTCCACAACAAAGTCTGTTTGCGGGTCTGAAGTGTCCCCCAAAGTGCTGGGGAGTCTGTGTCTACGCCAACCTTCACCACTGTGTGAGCAGGTGACAGGGAGATGGGTATCGAGCTTTCTCTGCCCTCCATTACAGGCAGTTAAGCCTCGGCCACTCACACAGAGACATTCCTGCATCAGGGACAAGCGACGGCACTGACCTCAGCTGTGGTGGGGTGGGGAGTGGCAGGCGGTGACTGAGGGGAAGGACGGTCCTACCAGTGGAAGCAGGCAGGCCAGCTAGAGGAAGAGGAAAGACCAGGTACCAGCCAGCAAAGATCCTGCAAGTTTACCACCCACAGGGGGTGCCCCAGCCTGCTTCTCCCTCCTCCTACCACAGGCTTCTGGACATGCTCCTCCCCATCTTTGCAGAGGACTGTGCTTCCAGCCCCATGGTCACCTCTAATTGGAGGTGACTGACCCCACTGGTCAGCAGGGCTTAGGGGGTATGTGGCCAGGAATGGGCGGTCCACATCCCACCACCAACAGACATACTCTTGGCCATTTGAGCACTCCAGAAACAGTATTCCGCTTGATGGTCTGCTTCCGTTACGGGCAGATTACTTTATTCTACCTCAACTACACTGTGGGTTTGAGTATTTTTTTTCTAGCTGGC
Source organism: Dinomys branickii (assembly GCA_004027595.1). NCBI lineage: Eukaryota > Metazoa > Chordata > Mammalia > Rodentia > Dinomyidae > Dinomys > Dinomys branickii. The sequence continues at coordinate 189,462 of PVLD010000972.1, read as the reverse complement.
CTCTGGGCCAGTCTGATATATAACCTGATTTCTAAAGGAGAATACATTCTAGGTTGCAGACAATCAACGTACATAATTTCGGCCTCTGATCTCCTTATACGCTGGGCACGGCCTGCGCCTAGAGGAGTCATTTTCTTCCTGCACCCCGCCACTACTCGTGCTCAGCAAGCAGGACCGAGCACGTTAGGGACGTAGAGGATTCTCTATCACACTACCCAGAGAACAGCTACCCCCAGAGGATGAACCGGCACGGGCCCCTAGTAGAGGGATCCTGTCTAGCACAGGGAATGTGCTGCTTCCCATGGCTAAGGTTCAGCACTCTTTAGTCTAACTGAGGAGGAAACCAGCCATAGCATTTGACTGTGCTGCTTAAATTCTACCTAACACCTATGATGCATGTACTTTTTCGGCTACCAATTCACTATTCTGAACAACAGTAAGAGCAGTACACTTTACAGCTAACCCCACACACATCGTGCGATCTGTGACACTTGACAAGTTACAGTCAAGTCTAGCATATTCAGTCAACAGGAAACTTTGATACACACAAAAAGAAGGGCTTAAAAATGTGGTCTCACAGACATGAACAACAGTGTGATTCCTCTAAATAAATATACTTTAAATAGTAAGTTTCTGGGTACAGACACACAAAATTCGGAGATCCAAAAACATCACTACCTATCCCAGAGTTACTGACAATTTTGTGAATTCACTATGTGAACATGAAACGAACTGCTCTAAAACACTCAGACAGAAAGCAGCACAGCAGAGCTGCCCCTCAAATGGAGGGCGGCCCTATGACCCGATTACTTCATTTCTTGGTGCTCCAAATAAGCCCCAAAGAGCGGCTGAATCTTTTTGCAGAATTTGTCGTTGCTCTTAACATGGGGACCACATCGGAGCAGGACAGAGATGGCTGTGAGTTCTGCCGGGTTAGGATTTATACCTGTGTCAGATGTTCCTAACTGCCCGAACTTTGACCTACTGTAGATCTAATTCTTAGCATAACATGAAAAACTATGTTAACTCAAGGCAAGAAATAAACCCTTACTCTCGCCCAAGAGGGCCACAGCATCCTTTGATGTCTGTCTTACCTATGGGACATTAGTCTGGGAAGGGAGCGGCAGTGCTGTGTGACTCTCAGCAGGAGCGAAGGCCTTCGGCGATCCGAGTCAGGAGGAACCGAATCCAGAGCTAAGAATTCAGTCAGAATACACACAGATAAAACCGCCCCGCTTCAAAGGGACAGCATGCAGAACAGGCACTGCTTACCACGCAGGACACAGATAATCCAGTGACCGGGGAGGCCAGCTCGGGGAGGAGGTGCTCTGGCTCCCTCTCCTCTCCCAGCTGCCTGCTCCCAAGCTCTCTCTCTTTGGAGAAAATCTGGTGTGAGAGTAAGGGCAGCTGCTCTCTGACGTGGGTCACGCTGGGATGGGCAGTGATGGGAAGAGACGGAGCAGTCACTGAGGCCCTTTTGCCTTCCCCATGGGGGCAGCAAGGTACACAGTGATTCCAGCAGATGTTGTTCAAAAGACCGTCTCTGAGAGGTTATTTGCAAGACTAGATGCACAGCTAATGGATAATAAACAGAAATGAGGCTTATGTAAGGTATAAAAATCTTGTATTTATCATAACCTAGATTTATAGTTATAAAACAAGTCTTTTAAAGACTCTAAAATACTCAATATAAAACAGGAATTGCTTATCCTAAGTCATCCTTAGGTGCACGTTATTGAAAGTTGCTAAAAGCTGTAGACAGGACTAACTCACTAACCACAATCTCCCCCTTTAACACAGATGGAGGCTGAAGGGCGTCCCGGTCTGAGGAATGTTCTCTCACCAAGTTTGGACAATCCTGTCATGGCAGGTGCCCTGGGTCTCCCCATGTAGAAGCTGACTCTGGCTAGAGTAAGTCTGACGCAGGACGCCAAGAGGGAAACAAAATTCCATCTGCTACACTGCCCAAATGTGCAGTTCCAGTACATTTACTGATGTATCATTCCCGCCCTCCCCCGGGGAGAGCGGCCACATGCACGTCTCCATTCATAAGGGAGTGGCAGCCGCTGGGCAGCCTGGGTCACAGCTCAAATACTGGGCCCACTCAGACCCAGCAACAGCACGTGCCCTATCACTCTCCTGCGATTACCCCTGTGTGCTGTGTTAACCAAAATAGGCAAATTATTTACGAAACCATTTTTTTTCCTGTAAAGCAAAATAAATATATACAATTCAAGATTCTTTTCTAAAAAGGTACAGATACTGTGAGCTGAACATCTGTAGGAAAATTATTTCAGAATCTAGATGTATAATAAATAAACATGATGGACGATCATGTTTTTAAAGTTCTAAGAGATCAGGAAGCCACCAAACACAGGGTTAGGAGAGGGAAAATAATTGCTTGTGAAAAGGACTAGAAAATATGATTCCATGTAATGGGGGAGGCGGAGAGGGCGCTACAGAGGTTTCTCTTTCGCACCCAAAGTGTTGTTCCATTTTAAGCGTCTTGCACATCTCCGTTTGCTTCCGTAAGCTTTGAAAAGCAGCGAGGAGGGGATGCGGATGTGAGGTGGCCGGTGAGCAGCAGGCCCGACTGTTTCCTTTCCTTGGCCGGGGTCAGTGGCACCCTTTACCAGAGGAGCAGGCCCAGTCGTAGATGACCAAAGGGATGCTGATCAAGGAGAACAACACCCCTAGACTCAGAAACAGGGCAGCCTGGAGCAAGAAAGGGGGCTCGGTTATTTCTAGTACAGCCAGCATTTCTCACACACACACCTGGGCTAAAAGCAGAGTCCCCCTCCTCTTCTTCCCCGCTTGCGTTTGAAGTTTGCTGAGCAGTGAGAGTCTCTGTCACATCGTGTGGATCTGACTCTGCAGCAACGGACAAGCATGGAAAACACTAAGGGAGCCAAGCTCTGTGTCCTGCCCTGACATCGCGGTCACCTCATGGGCATCGCTCTGTGAGGGAGGGTGGGTCCTTACAGCTTCCTCTCAAACTAAGATTACGACTTGAAAGAACAAAAGAGAGTGGGAGGGAGGGAGGGGAAGGAAGGGTGCCAGCCTTGGGAAGTATCCAGGCCGCCTGTTACTTGTGACCTAGCAGCCGAGGTTATCACCACAAGGCAAACATTTCTGCCTGAAAGAGTGGAACGCATACTGTACAAGGAAACACAGTAGATTCGATCGAGGGAAATGGAAACGGGTATCCAAAACCAGGCTCCTTGAAGAGCTGATGAAGGTCTGAGGTGAACGGGGCACCAGGTCCAACCTGAGATTCTAAGTCATTGAGCCTTGAAAACGTGCAGCAAAGCAGTGCAGGGGGAGGCTGAAGGCCTCCGTGAGAGCGGGTTTGCCTGGGGAGTGAGCAAGAGATGGTGCTAAGGGGACAGGAGGCGGCAGATGGTCGGGGGACCAGTCTAACACAGCAGTCCCTGCCCGCCAGAGCCTGGGCTAATACTATTTGAAAGACCCAGATTTATCGTAAGAGCAGGGAAGGAGAGGCCCAGAGAATTCATGGGCCACAGACCCCCATCCTTTGCAGAGTTAATCTGATGTATTTCAACTACAGTGACGCAGTGCCTGCTCCTTCCTCTCTGTCCTTGTGAGGCGCCTACAGGCGAGGTTCAGAAGGACTGGGGATTCACGGCTTCAGGGCAATCTCCTCAGGGAACTAGGTGCTACGCCAGCAGCCAGCAGCGGTGCTTCTCTCTCCCCTGTTGACTTGGTACCATGTGCAGTGCAGTGCTTACACCATCTGAGAGGGCAGCTGAGAAGCCTTCTCCGAGGCCAAGCAAAATGGTGCTCCAGAAGGGACTCAGGTAGCAGCCACTTCAGCCCTGCTCCCCTCACTGTCTCCAAGTGCACCACCTTCGGGATGCCCTTGAACTTCACCAGACCTGGAAACAAGAATCCCGATGTAGAAAGGTAATTTTTGAATCCAGGTCTGCTTGTTCCAAAAATTTGTCAAATCATAAAGATTCTTTAAGCTAATTCCAGGCATTTCATTCCAGGGGCACTGCATGTGCCCTGCGCTGTAAGAAGCTGTTACAGAGCTAGAAATCATACAGCAGCAGTGGACTGTACCAGCCTTTGAGCTCCTCTCTGTTCCTATCCTGCTAAAGGCAAGGCCCTGCTCTACAGAGACACCGGAGCAGAAACCTCCACCCTCCTGCTGGCCATGCTCTGCGTCAGAACAAAAGCTAAGCTGTAACAAAGATAAAACCAGGAACAACATTTTGAGGGAGTGGAGAAGATTCTGATGTGAAGTTTTTTATCACCCGAAGGGGAAACTACGGGGTTAAAACCTCCTTTCAAGGCACCTGAGAGTAGCAGATGGCAGAGAGATGGACTCCTTACTTACTAAATTTAAATGAAAAACTAATCAGAAACAGTAGAGTTACCCAAATTCTTTGAGTTCCTTTATCTCCATCCTGGTTTGTGATTTTTAAATAAAGAGATGACGGAAGAATGAAAATAAGCATATTAGCAGATGTCACCCCTGCAAAATAAAAAGGAAAGGAGAAAGTTTGCGGTTGTTATTTTGAAATTTTAACTTTCAACAGCTGCTGTGTGTCCTTGAATGATCAGGGCAAAGCAACAGAGACGCACCTACGACTCCGAAAATGTCCTTCATGGACGGGATGAAGATCACCAACAAGTTGAGGACAACCAGGAGGACGATGGTAACCAAGATATGGCGACACAAATGAAACTTTGTTTTCTTAGCCATCTCAAATAACGATGAGCGAACCTGCAGGGAACAAAAACAAAACCCCATCAGCGCCCCCATGCATTTCCCCTCACATTTCCGAGCAGCAGCTGACTTACTGGTGGCCAGGGGTTTGTGGAATGTTTTGTAATGCCTGGCAAAATCAGCCATACCTTAACAGTTTGGGAAAGGAGGAGGGTTGCCTTAAACCGCACAGTATTTTCATATACAAAGGGTGATCAAAATATACAGTGAGGGTTTAAATTTTTATAAAAAAAATTGTGGAAAAGGCACCTGGCCACCAACCTCCTCCAAGCACTCCTCCCTGCACACACACTGATCCCATTGTTCCTGCCACTTTCTCAAGCAGTTCTTGGAAATTCTTATTTTATTTTATGCACGGTAGGGAGAAATCAGTGGTGAAGATGATACGGGGGGGAAAGAAACTCCCAACCTGAAAGGTTTCTGGGATGAGTTCATGTTCCCTAAAATCGAACAACTGATGTTAAGAACAACAAAAATAAGAGCAGAATGTATGGGGGGGGGCCTTCTGTCTGAGAGAGAAACAGACGGGGGCCTGCATGGGTTGCCAAGGAACCTGCCTTTGCTAGGGACTTCTATAGAGCAAAGCCATGAGGTGAGGTGGGTCCAAGGTGGGAAACATGGGAAATCATAAGGTGGGCATGAGGTGGGCCTGAACTACGGTCAGCCAGTAAGATTATGAATACAATTGCTCAGGTAAAATTGATTAAATTGGCATCAAATGGGGAAGGGAGTCAATAGCAAGTAGATAGGAATACAGAACAGGGGCCTTTCCTGGGGGATGGGCTATGACTCTTCCTGGCTTTTCCAAGGGGACCGATACCTATTTAGATTATCAATCCCTGATATCCATCCTTAGGGAGGTGTGTGGGTGCATTTATTTAATCTTTTGTCTTGAGGTCTGGCCCACAGGAGAAATGCCTGTTTCTCCCACAGATGCAAGATACCTAGTCTTCCATATTGGCTCCTGAGAGGAACCAGCCCTGTCTGACTGATTGTAATGTTTCTATCTAACTCAGCTGCCTACGACATTTCCCTCTCTGAAGAAGTAACCTGAACTGCTGGGAGGGGATACTGGGCAATGACCCCTCTGGCCTCCTTCGGCTGAAGGGAGTTGTAGCTGTTGATTGGCGGTCAGAGACACTCTCCAGAGGGTCTATCTAAAGGCCCTCAGTAGATACTGGGCATTTTCATTGGGGTAGGCATAGAGCTTTATGGTCTGGAGGAGACAAAGGCAAAGAAACAAGTATACCTGGGCCAAATAATAAGATCAACAGGGTAATTATGAATACAGTCAACAAAGATTTCCACCAAGAGGAGCCAGTAATGGCTTCCCATAGAGAGGATCAGGCTAAGTTCTAGGGAGTTTGAGTCTGACCTAGCATTGATCTGTCACCTAGTATCTTGAACAGCTATTGAGATATTAGCAGAAGAATCAGGAATACACACACATTTAGTCTTTGTAATTGGACAAGTACTTTTTGTGTTGTTGTTAGAATGTCCAATGCTATCTGATTTTTGGAGGATGGCTTATTCTAATTTTACTTTTTTATTTAGTAGAGAGACCAGCTGTGGTGTCACTTAAGGCCTGCTGAGGACAGTTAGTTGAGGCCCTGATATGTGTCATATCACCCTCTCTCTAGACAAGATCTGGTGGATTCCAGAAGGGCTGGAGGTACAGCTCAGTGGGGTAAGTGCTTGCCGCTAAGCACTAAGGCCCTGAGTTCGATCCCCTGTCCCGGAAAAAAAAAAAAAAAAAAAAAAAAGGGAACGGATGGTGGATTCCAGTAAAAGGAATCTAAAGTAATCTAGCATATTTGTTATTGGTTGTATCTGTCCGGTAACCTGGGGTCTGGCATCCTCTAGGCAAGAACGAATTTTCCAGAAATCGGAGCATGTATTGTCAAAGCACAAGCATTAAGAGCTGACAGGTAAGTTTAGAAAACTGTTTTTAAAGGACAGCAATTGTAACACACTGGCTCTTAGACCCTTTTATTGATGGAGTTGGACATTTTCTCGTAAGTCCCTCTAGCTTTAGTTATTTTCTCAACTTTTGGTGGCTTATGAAAACCAGATGAACACCTTATTTTGACTAATGAAAAACTCTTTTACGTATTACATTTGTAAAAACCAGTTTCAGCATCATTTTGATTATTTGGCAACCTGAATATAATATTACAGTATTTAGGATACAATCTCTCCAGCATGAGAGAGCTGGGCTTTTCGGCATAACTGAAAGGAGTGGTTGAAGAGAAAGTTATCCCAGTTATGGCTCAAGTGAGTTTTTTTAGTGCCTTTTTATTGAGGCCTGGAGACTGGAAGGCAGGCCAGGGCTGGGGAAGGACAAAGGCCTGTGCCCAAGTCCAGGACAGGCTGGTTTCTTTACCTCTCCTCGTGATTACTCAGGGTTCCTTTGTGGAGATGGCAGTTTGGCCAGAGAGAGGAGGCAGAGCGGGCCTGGGGCAGTGGAGCCCTACTGACCGCCTGGGAAGATGAGTCTGAGCTCTCCGCCTCAGAGCACAATCTCGCTGCCAGTGGCTGCCTTGGCAGTCAGGGCATGGCTTGGGGCGCCATTAAATGTAGTCCCCCTTAAGGTGGCCTGGCTTTTGACAGTGTGAGCAGATACACCTAGTCCTTGAGCTCTTCTTGGAGCCCAGAGAATCAGACTTAGGGTCTTTCTTTTTGAGGCCGCAACAAAGCCTGCCACCTTTTGATCTTTTGTCTTCTCTCCCTGGTTTTCTCCTAGTCCCGATTATAGAATACTAAGGGGCAGTTCTCACTGAAGTATCAAATGAGCCATCTGGAGCAAAAGGTATCTTTTGTAGCTCTTTTTTAGTATCTGGGGCTGACTGCGTAATAAATGTGTCTTTAAGTAAAATCTGTCCTTCTGCTGAATCAGGAGCTAGGCAAGTATGTTTTGCAAGTGCCTCTAATAAACGTTCTAAGAAAGCAGAGAGGTTTTCATCTTTTTCTTGATAAAGAGCTGAAAATTCAAAATAACTTGAAGGCTTATTTTTTGTTTTCCTTCTTAGACCTTCAAATTTTCCAAGAAATCAGAGCATGTATTGTCAAAGACTTGAAAATGTCTCCTGCTCCAATCTCCTCTCTGGCTGTTAGGCCAGTAGGGATCTTGTACTGCTTGGGCTCCAGCAGAAAATGGTTGTTCTCCTGGCCATCTACCTTCTGGTTGTTTAAAATTAACAATGTGCTATTTGTCCCCAAATGTGACAGCAGCTTTTAATGCTGTTTATCTCTCATTAGAAGTCAATGGTTGATTTAGGGTTAACATCACATCTTTCCAGTCTAGCTTATAGATCCGAGTAAATCTTCTAAAAACACCAATGTACTTATCAAGTTCATCTGAAAATCTTCCAAGATCGAACTTTATCTGTTTTAAGTGACTGAGAGAAAAAGGCAGATGGATTCTTGAAGTTTTAAATTCTCCATTTACTTCTTGTAAAGGCTACTGTCCCTGAGGAGCTTGCATAGACTCAGCTAAGGATGGGTATAGCCCTGTAGAGGCCTGGATTACAGCTGGTCCAGAAGCCCTATCCTCTAGACTAGAAGGGCAAGTAGGAGAAACCTGAGATTTAGTAATGCTGGGTGAGGCTTTGATTAAGGTTGTCTTGTGCTCAGGATCCAAAAGGTTGGGGAGGAGCAGTTGGGCTCTCGGATAATGAATGCCTTAAGAGCTTGAGATGTCTGGCTCTCCTGTGGCTCACATTTATGTTTTGAAACTAAATAAGGACTACTTCTTAATGCAAAGAAAATCTGAACATAAGGTATTTTTGACCATTTTTCTTTTTTTACAGTAAGTTTCTAGTTGTAAAATAGCATCATAATTAATATTTTCCTCTGCATTCCATTTTGGATCTCTGGAGTCACTTCAAAGGAGTAAGAGCAAACATCTTCCAGTGACTTTGACTGTGGGCCTTGCATATAAAAAAAGAAATAGTCTCAGCATCCCCTCTTTATTTCTAATTGATTTTTATACCCTCAAGGCATTCCTTAGAGTTGATTCCACTTCAGGGCAGGTGCAAGCCATCTGAAGTGAGACTGGAAGACAAAATCCGATCAGCCTACCCACCCTTGAGTTGGCATGCAATTTCATCCTCCCAGGAAGTTCATGAACTGTGTACTTACTCCTACTGGGCATTTATAAGCATAAGTTACAATTATTTTGGTGACAAGAATGTCTAAAGAAGGAAGCGTAACTTTGTAATAAGCTGTTGATGTTTGTTCTTTGGAAGAAGGCATACATAAAAAAGGTGAGTTGGAAGTAAAACGCTTCTCCTATTGTACTGTGAAAGAGAACACCTCTGGAGATAGGTAAAGGGACAACTGACTTGAGGAATTCTGCCCTGAGCCCCAGGACAAAGAAATCTCCGAGACATTTGTGTCATCTGTCTAATCACCAATGCAACCTTTCCTAGCAGCAGGACAAGGCTAGGCTTCATTTAAAGTTTTGAATGTTCGTAGGTTAAACTTATGTTTATTATCTAGAAATCACATTTTACATGTTGGTAAAGGTACATTAGTTAAGGCTAACTACAGTCTCTTTCTTACTGTTAGTTAGCACAAATGTTTCCTGCTAGCTGCTGTGAAATGTAAATTGCTACAAGTAGCCTTAACCTAATTTCTGAAGGGAGGGGTAGTTACGTGGTTCTACAGAAAAGCTTAGGGAGAATTTTTAGGTTACCAGCAGAGACAGATAAAGCATGATAAGTAAGTGGAGATTTTTCTGTGGTCAGGAGCCAGTTTCCACTGAGGAACCTTTGGGTATCCACCACAGAGTAGCCCTGGCCATGACCCCTCAGTTGTTCTGAGTTTCTATTGGCCCACACAACCAGAGATCAGTCTCCAGAAAGGAATCCAGCTGTCTCTCTGCCAACATTCCATCAGCCATTGGCTTCAATGGGGATTCAACAAAGAGACGCTGGGGAAACCTGTCCTCTTCTTTAAAGAGTGGCAGGTGCTCTAAGAGTGTTTAACTAGCTGGCAGAGTGACCACTGTTTGTCAAAGTTCTGTAAGGTATAGTTAAAAGCCTAAACAAGGTTATCTAGCACTTTATAAATTTATAGTAAAGGCTTTAAAGTCTACAACTTACTATCCTATATACATAAATGATAACTAGACCTAGGAGGAGAAGAGGCAAAGTCAGAGATTCTCCCTTAGGCTAAATGTGTTTTGGTCCCTTAAGTGTGCTGTTTTTGGAGATAGCTCCTTCTGGTGTCACCCAGAAGTCAGTTCTCTTCAATGTGTCTGAGGTTAAGTCTCCTGGCTCCTGCCCAGAACACTAAGCCGGGACATGGCTTTTATGTGTGTTCTCCTGGACGGGCAAAATTCCAATGCCACACCTGACCCAGAGATGGGGTATGTGTTCCTTGTCTAAGGTGACTTCCCTGTCTTCAGCATTAGCAAATGCTCATTTTATATGGGCTTAACTTAGCTGGAACAGTCTAGAGTTCTTTTCTTTCTAATTTTACATGCCTCTAAAAAGGAAAGTGCAAAGAGGTAGGAAAAGATTAAGAGTATGGCCAGAGAAAGGAAACTGAAGCAGAACAGACATTTCCTTTAGAGTACAGAGGAGGATCAGAGCCAGTCTGCCCCAGTAAAACCTGTCCCCCAAGTCTTAAGAGGAGCTATCAACCTAATGTCCTTGAAGTGGTGGAAGGAGTCCCGTTTTATTATATAGGGATGTATATTTTCCAAGTCTGAGCTAGATTTAAAAAGACCCATTTCAAAGAAGTTTCAAGTCCACCAGGAGGCGTTCTGACGTTGCTCTTCCTAGTGCTACTGTCTAAATGAAGTCAAGCAAGAAATAACAGTAAACGTAGTAACTAGTTCAAATGTAACACATACAACAACAAAACGGAATAAAATGTCCTACTAAAGAAATATCATAACTGTAAGGCCCTCACAATCCGACTCACTGCTGCACAAGCAAGAAGCCCCTTACTCAGCTCAAGAGACTAAAACAAACTGTTTACCAGGATGGTTCCCAGGCATGGTTCTCAGGCTTACAGGAAACCCTGTAAGTCTACAGAACGCCACTCTGTAAGTCAGCAACATGCTGCTGTCATCCTGCACTTCCTGCCAGGTGCTTCCCCAAGATCCACCAACGACCCCCCCCTCCCATGTTTAAACTGCTCTATAAAACTAATTCTCTCCCTGTGCTCGTGGCCAACAGCGGTTTTTGCCCTTGGCTGGACTGCACCCAGTTAAAAATAAAGATGTTGCTGTTTGGTTCAATTTTGCCTGCTTTACTGGTCTCGGTCACTCCTCTGGGTCTAGCCTGACAATAACCCTGTAACCTTCTCATGTTTTAACTTAGGTTTATCAGCGCTTTAACAAAACTATGTAAGAGACAAAGCATGAGCAATTATAAGCAATCAGCAAAGATACATCAAAATTCAAAGCATAAAAATTTGTCACCTAACATGTGCAGGCAACGTATTGTATCACTGGTGTAAGAACCTGAGGGTGGGAATATAAACTAAGAGACATGAAGGAAATCTGTTCAAAAACAAAGAACAGATGGGACGAGGAAAAGGAGAAAAGAGGCAAAAATATATGTATGTATATATGTATATACATATGTGCAGGAGGGCTAACATGGTTCTACTTAGATTGTATTATATCACTCAATGCTAAGGAATAATTGATGATGGGTTATTTGATCAATCTTGTATGTCTGTATGTGTTATCCTGAACACACACTTCGAAGATATCAATATGCAAAGCAGCAACTATTGTTGGATTTTTTTTAATTTTATTTTTTATTATTTTTATTTTTATTTTTTATTTATTTTTTGTCTTTGGTTTTTTGTGTTTTTCTGTTGTTGAGATGATTAATTGTCTGACCAATTTTGCATGTCTGTATCTGTGTTCATGTATATACACTTCGAAGATATCAATAGGTAAAGCAACAACCACTGTTGAGTCCATGTCACCTTGTCTGTAAATCAGTTTTGATTGTACTATTTTTTATGCTAATTTGTGTCTGTTTCTTAATATGTTTTTGTGCTTTTATTTTTTTTAAATTAAAAAAAAAAATTTCGTCACCTAAATGAGTTCCAATCCAGTCTATGAAGCTAAAGCAGAATCTCACCTCCATCCAACAATCTCAGTGGAAGACCTCCAAACGATATAGGGGAAAGAAACTCCCAGCCTGCTAGGTACCTGGGACCAGTGCATGTCCTCTAAAACTGAAGAGTGAATTTGAGGAACAAGAGAGGAGAATATGCTCACTGGGGAAAGAACACTTCTGTCGGAGAGAGGGACAGAAGGGGACCTGAGTGGACTGTCCCTGAAGCAGTTTTTGTGTCTTCAGGAACTGTGATAAACAGTGTGGTGAATGCTGCCATTGAATGTCATTCAACAGAAAGGCGGGCTTGTAACAACATGCTGTGTTCTCAGCTCCCCAGTTAGCGGATCTGGCACCATGATCTAGCTTGTCCCCAAAGTCAAAACGACTACGATAATTCTGAACGGCTTCAGGATATTAAGGCGGCCCTGACATCACAACCAAAGACGCCCATGAAAGAGGACTTCCCAACCTGCCTCAGAAAGTGGCGAGAATGATGAAGTATGTGTTTCAAAGTGAGCGGAGCATTTGAAGGAAGATTACGGCACTGTGTCTTTTACCATAATAAAAAAATAAATACATAAAATAAATCATCGTATTTTTTGATCACCACATTTTTCACAGTGGGGCAATTCATCAGGACTCGGATTCTGTCCATGGAAGCTACACTAACTCCCCGATCCCATGTGCTGTCCCAAGAGCATGGCGTGTCAGGCTCTTTCCCTGAGGCAGTGCAGACGTCAGGAAAGTCACCTGCGAGCAGCTTTCGCTGGAGCACACTCTTGAAGGCAGAAGGAAAGGTGAGAGCCCAGCTTTTCTCAGGTTGCCCTGAAGCTTTTACTCACTGTGAAAAACAACACCGGCACTGTGAGGATGACGGCGACAATGACAGCCAGCCGCACCGTCAGGATGAGAATGTCGTCTTTGCTCTGGTACATGTGAAGGAGGTCTGACTGCACGGTTTCTAAAGCAAGGGGGAAGATGGTTTTCAAATGAGACAAAGCACACTGCTGAATGTTTGTCTGCACAATCGAGCATTTGCAAACCATACAGCCAGAAAGGGAATGTTTAGAAGTATCTACTAAAACCATTTTTAAAGTTGAAAGAAAAATCCCAGGTGTGGGAGACCTGCTCCACCCTGAGCAGTAACTTTAGCTACAAGTAATGTTTCATTTATACTAAATAACACACACTGCTGAAACACAAAGTCCCTCCTAATCTAGTTTTTCCCCACCAGAAGATGCTTGTCAAGCCATACCACGCAGTCACAGTCTCACCAAAGGGACTATGGGCCACACGAGCCTCCTCTCTTATTTTGTAACTCAAATTTCAGTGGCCACATGGAAGAGCCACAAACCTAACTTTATCACCAGTGGGAAAGAATTCTGTGCTGTGGATGCTTTTGTAACAAAAAAGTATTTTGTGTAGGCACTATTTTGAATTTTTCTCAACTTAGAACTTCAGAAAGTGTTATTTCAAAGACTACCAGCACTGGGATGGTAGTCACAGAGGAACACAAAAATGCTCATTCTCTGGAAAAGAAATAATTTCCCCTTTATGGGTCCTTTCCAGGGCTTCTCACTATGCCAACCTCAAGGTGCTGAGCCAGTTTCTGAACAAGAACTGAAGTTTATAGTAAAAGTCTTGTTCCAATTTCTTAATTCAAAATTCATAACCATTTAGAAATGGCTGAGCCCTTTTGTTTCATGTAAGAATATAAAAGGTGGGCTGGGGATACAGCTCAGTGGAATAAGTGCCTGCCTAGCAAGCGCAGGGTCCTGAGTTCGATCCCCAGTACCACCAAAAAATAAAAATAAAAAAAAGAATATAAAAGGTTTGGTGTCCTGACTTATGTGGAAAAATGGATTTACAAACAGGAATCAGCCTGAACACTGGGATGGCTGAGCTACCACCACCTTCACCCTGCTCCTTCCTCTGGCCCATCCCAGCCCTGAGGCTCTTCGGGAGGCTCAGCAAGGCCGTCTTCAGGCAAAAACTAATGTAGTCATGGACTCATCAGATAGCACCACTGCTTATGAAAATAGCAATACAGTTGCACAGAGTGGGCTCTCTCTACCAGCAGAATTGATCTTTAAATGTAATTAAATTTTGAGATATTTCTGTTTATAAAGAAAATGCCCCAAAGAAATATTATTTAATAGAGGAGGCTATGAGATACATTTAATTAAGTCCCAAATTGTAACACTAATGAAAGATGTTAAATAAAGCTCCAGGATCATTTGAATAAGACAGCACGTGAAGCAGCAAAAAATGGTAAACTATGAAACAGGGTCAATAACAGTTACAAATGAAACTTTATTTTTTTGTTCAGATTCTTTCTTGTAACTTTCTAGGTCTTTCCTCTCAGTCTGTGTAAGGCTTCGACTTCTGGTGACCAATTAGGTGTCTTATTTTTAATTAACACAGGTGTCATGAGTGCAGCACCCTTCTCTTTCTCACTTTTAACATCTGCCTTTGTCGCTCTTTTCTATTAATGGGCTCTGACCCAGTTTGCAATGTCAGTTAGGAAAGCTCTTGCTGACGCTGACGTAGTTCAAACTTTCCTAAGAAAAGACGGTATGCTTCAGAAATGCAGCTTCTTTTAAGGGACACTACCAGGAGAAAAACCTACAGTATATTTGTTTTCGCAATTATTTTATTTTTCAGCCTGCATGAATATATAATTCTTCATAAGAAACAAGCAAACAAAACCAACAGGTAGCTTTGGTGCTCTCCTGGACCTCAGCATTAACAGTTACTGTGATGCTGACTTTCACTGAAGTATTTACCAACACCTGTATGTATGCACAAGTTACTTACCGTAGAAAGTCAGGTAGCCAAAAATGGCCGTCAGGAAGTACATAACAAACATGGCGAAAAAGGAGATATTTGAAACCATCTGCATTTTTTTCTGGGATCGACTAAAACAAAAATAAAGGAATTGCAAAAATTAAAAACAACATGTCTAACTCGAAACCCCAAGGTTAACACTGAACCGTACACCAACTTAACTTTCCCTCTGTCACGTCTGGGGAGCTAAAGGTCACTGCCAGCAATGGGGGAGGCTGAGGTAACCTCCTTCATACCACATGAGTGTTGTGAGGCAGATACCTTGAGCTGCACTCCCTCGAGGGCACTTCCCTATGGCTTGAAAAGAGCAGCCAGTTCTCATCTGAGGGGCTGACAGCATTTTTAATGTTGTGTCTCCTATTACCCCCACACTGGCCAGGCACGGGGACAAAAGGCAGAAACAGCCCAATTGCCCTTCTCCCAGGCCCACGACAGCGGCAGAGTGGGAACTGGGCCTCAGGAACTGCCCTTAAAGTATTCTCTGGGTTCCACTTCCCAGCAAGTAGCTCCAGGGTACCTCCTAAGTCTGTGTCTCCAGAGCAGTCAGAGCCCCCGAGCTCACAGCTAACCCTACGTCGATTTTACTCTGGGGATGGAATGACCTTTAATTTTATTTAATGGGTCACAATATTAATTAAGCCACAAGAGTTGTACTCCATAATGGACAGAGATAATCATAACCTGTGATGTCAAGTGCATATAGAATTGTAACAACAGGCTAAGAGCTGGAATATTACATACAAGAGATGCCAAGACCTATTCAATGCTCCAAAGCACAGCTCATGAGGAGGACCCGTATGCTGCTCTGTTATCTCATAATTTAGCTATGTATCACTTATATATGAAAGAAGAAGAGTTCTTCAATGCTAAATGACATCAACTTTTTTAAAATCTCAAAATGCAAGTAAATAGCTCAGCTTTCTGAACTTGAGATCACGTCCTCCTGACTATGTATACAGAACCAAGTGTGGTGCAAGTGGGCCCTTCGTCCTCTCTACGCTGACAAGCAAAAATGAATCCATCTTAATGGTTTGAGGTGAACTTTGTTTCCTAGTGTGTGATTCTAACATCTCCTTCTTACCATCTGATTTTCCAGCCTTTCCCACTCACACCAGTAAGCAAATCGGACAATGTACTTTGCAGCTTACAGATCAACCTGATGATTACCATCTATTTGCAAAATAAACCTAAGTAAAAAAAAGCAACACAAATACTTGAACACTCCTGATACACTACAGTATCTGAAAAATCAAATTAATTAAAAAACCTACATGGTTGGACACTTTCTGTATTTATGGCCAAAAATACTGGAGCTTTCTGATTTTCCTGAATTTACTCAAGATAGGCAGAATGTTAGTAAGCACCGAAGATGGGTGATGGACCCGTGCAGGCTTGTTTTCCACATCTTTATTTTAATTCAGAACCAGCCTATTGGTGGGAAGGTTTAAAATAATGAAGCTATAAAAATCACGTCTCTTACTCTTTCAGCTCACTGTAGATCGGCAGGACTGACGGGTGGCAGACAAAGGCAAACGCAATGGTTGGTAAAGCATACACCGTCTATTTGAAAGAAAAAAATGTAAACATTAGGAAGAGATGTTTGTTTTTTAATCTGATAGCTCTTCAGAATCCCTGGATTATTTCATTTTTAGGCAAGTTCTGGTCATGAAAACAGGAGCGGTTTTTCTAAGAGGGCTTATCTAGCTGCGGCCACTGGGCACCTACTGCAGGGGACTTTAGGTCTGACGCCTACAGTGTATTTTATAAGCCTCAGGCATGGCGACATCCCAGGCTTATGCAGCACTTGCCGGTGACGTGGCCCTTCTCCTCCAGCATCTGCTGGCTCCCACAGCAGCCCAGATAAGCAGACAGGTCCTGGCTATTCTGACTCCTTGCTACATGTTAGGTGACCTGGCCAGGAATTCCACCTCTACTGACTGCTCTTTGTGCTACAGCAGGCGCAGTGAAGCATACTCAAAGTGCTGGTTGTGGTCACATACACCTACATTCCTAGTTACTCAGGAGGATGAGGAAGAAGGACTCCCTGAGCCATGAATCTGAGACCAGCCTGGGCAACACAATGAGACCCTGTCTCAAAAACAAAACATACTTAAAAGGTGGCATCTGAAAGGAGAGTTTGTTCCACAGTTCACTACTCTGCTTTAGTCCCTTACAGTTGAGAAAGAGAGTAAGAGAGAGACAAAGAGGCAGAAAGTATTTATTATTCTTAGGTAAGGTTTTAAAACTCAAGTTCAATATAACTTCTCACGTAAAAAAAAAAAGCTGATAGAGAAGAAATAAAAGTAACATCTGATTTTCTTTTTCCTTTTGAGACAGGGTCTCACTATGCAGTTCAGGCTGGCCTTGAGCTCTCTTTGTAGCCCAGGCTGGACTCTCACTCACAATGATCCTCCTGCCTCAGCCTCCCAAGTGCTGGGATTACAGGCGTGTGCCACTACACCCAGCTTTAACATCTAATTTTGCTGAGGCCATGTACCAAGTACATTTCAGCAAAACTCTGGAAGATTCAGAACAGGATCCTCATTTTCACAGGAGGGCCTGGAAGCTTTGTTAAAGGGTTCAAATCCCAACCTGACTTGATTGTGCAGTCCACAATTTCCACACTGTCAACTCTTTCTGGTCCTTCTTTTTTTTTTTTCTTTTCTTTTGTGGTACTAGGAATTGAACTCAGTGACTGCACTGAGCGACACTCCCAGCCCTTTAAAAACATGTTTTCTTTTTATTTTGAGACAAGATCTTGCTAAATCAGAAGTTGTGTGGCCTTGGCTTAAATGTGTGACCCTCCTGCATCAGCCTCCCAGAGTGGGAGCATTACAGGCATGTGCCACCAAATCCAGCTTCAACTCTACCTTGATAGTATGGAAGGTCTTTAAGTGCTTGTTTGTGGTGGTGTCTGCGTATCAACTGCGCAAGGTGAGGAAGTTTGTGGTGTTGTTTCTCTGTCACCACCTATCAGGCTAACGATGCTATTAATCTGCTTTTGAAGCATCACCTAGTACTCTACACGGCACAGGAAGAACTGAGACAATTATTATCTAGAAAGAGCTTTTCAGAGAACGCTTAAGGTTGTCACAAGCTTGGTAAAAACATTTGTGTATTTCTCAATGGTCTCCAAATGGGTTGTAGAATAGAGAAGCAATCATACAGTGTGTTCTTTCAAGAATGAATACATTCAAAGTAGTGTAATTACAAACATGAGAAATGTACTGCTCTTAATACGAACACTCATTTTACCTTTAAAGGACAGGAACACATACCTTTGAGTTGAAGGTGACATATTTTGGTGTACAAGCATTTGTTGAGTTAGCACTTATTGTTGAATTTATGTGTAGAGGAGGGCAGGGAATTTGAAATTTCTTGTAGACAACCTAGTATTAAAAATGTAAGAGAAACAACATAGATTTTACTAAAACCAAATAAATGATTATTGTGTGGCATTATACTATGTCAAGGACAAAGCAGTTGGCACTTACCACAATTAGGAAGAAAACCATGCAGCTCAAGGAAAATCCACTAGTATAGCCAAGATACCCTTTAAAAAGGAAAAAATTAATTGCTATTATTTCACTCATTTCTTTTTTGGTGCATTACTTCAAGCATAGTTTGGGACTTTAATAATAGACATACATGCCACTATATATGAGATTTATGTATTTGCTTATTTATTTATTTATTTATTTATTTATTTTGTGGTACTGTGCATTGAAATCCTCACCTCTGCACTGAGACATATATATATATATATATTTTTGTGTGTGTGTGTGTGTGTGTGTGTGTGTGTGTGTGTTTGAGACAGGGTCTTGCTATGCAGTCCAGGCTGGCCTTGAGCTCACTTTATAGCTCAGGTTGGCCTCGAACTCACAATCACTTTCCTGCCTCAGCCTCCCGAGTGCTGGGATTATAGGCATGTACCACCACACCTGGCCATTTTGTATTTTTTATTTTGTGACAGGGTTTTACCAAATTGGCCTAGCTGGGTTTGAACTTGCAATCCCCCTGCTTCAAAAATGCTGGGATTACAGGCAAGTGCCACCATGGCTGGCTGAGAGTCATTATTTGACAGTGCTACTTTGTTTGGGCTTTGAATGGGGGCATTAAACTAAGTGTGCCAAGTCCAAGGCTTCCTGGCACACTAGAAATGCGGATTCCCAGAATCCAGGTAAAGGGAGCCTCCCAGCGGGGCCCTACATCTGTGTGTCCAAGGACTGTGACGCAGTCTTATGGGCAAACGCATCTGCTCCCCGACCCTCTGGGTGGAACTTACTGCATGCTTACTGACTGTCAGGCGTAACACTTCCCTCCCCAGATGACAGGCATGCAGGGAGAGATGATGTGAATTTTTAGAGCTAAACGGAGCATCTGAGGATCTACATTCTCTGCCCTTAGGTTGCCTGGGAGAGCTCCTGCAGGCTGCGTAGCCTGCAGCCTCCTGGGAAGGTCCCTCCCTGAAAACTGGCAAGAGCTGCTTCTATGCATATGGATAAGGCCTACATACCGACTCAGAATCCAAAAGTAAGGAATTTTTAAAAATCTACTTATAAACTCCATAGAAACAATCAAAATCTTACGTTTCCAAACCAAACCAAAATGAAACAAAAATAAAACCCTGTGGTTTATAATCACTTTTGGAAGATCTTAATCCACACTTCTGTCTTGAATTAAGTCAGATTTAAAGAAAGTGCACCTTAGAAGTTTATGGCTGGATTGTAACCTAGTAACACTTGATGTGTGAAATTCGCAAAGCTACCAGGCATCCCAGTCTTCAAATACAAGCAGGCAAACAAATGTCAAAACCCAATGGATGTGACTTGGTTTGGACATCATCGGTCATTTTTAACTGTACACTTCACTCTCCCCTTCAGCGAGAGAGATCATTCAGCTTGGCTAAATTCTAAATTTATATCTGAGTGATTCATATACTTTTGGGTATAAACATAAGCAAATTCATCTTGATATCAGATTTAAAAATCTGTTTGTCTAAATAATCAGAGTATTTAAGACCTCAGAGGAGAATTCCACTTTCTGGACTTGTTTCAGAGCACCCTGCAAGTTGTACTGTTGGAGACTGCAGTATCTGCCCTGGCCTCAGGACCATTCCTCAGCCCTTCCAGCTGTGGAGTGGGCAGACTCAGGAAATCACGGACAGACCAGCACTGACTTTGTTTTCGTTAGTTTTGTCTGTTTGCAGACTGAGGATGGAACGCAGGGCTTCATGCATGTTGGGCAAGAACACCACCACCGAGCCACGTTCCACCCCTTTTCATTTTCATTTTTTATTTCGAGACAGAGTCCCACTTAAGTTTCCTGGGCTGGCTTTGACCTTGTGATCCTCCTGCTTGGACCTTCCAACCAGCTGGGATTACATCTGACAGTAATGCTGAGCCTGATTAACACTTACAATTTATGATTTACTTAATTATTATCCTACAAGTGGAAGCAGAAGGTTTCTGATGCATCTGGGCACTGGAAACACTATGATGCAGTCAAGATCGTGCTTTACCTAAATTCTTCAAGAGACACAGAGGGAGAATTATGCCAAAGGTCACCAGCACCACCAGAAGTCGGCCGTCCACATACCAGGCCCTGAAAGGCAGGGAGTCAGCTAGGTTATAGTTTTTGTTCAGAAAGTGACATTTTCCCCTTCGAATGTAAAACTGCATGATGTATTTTAGCTAATTCTGATCACTAATTTTACCATCAAATGTTTGATCATTATGCAGATTTTATGCCGACACTTTAACCCAACCACTACCCTTTTACTACTGCTTCGGGCCTGCGTAACAGAAGAAGGTGTATTGTTTTTTCCCCTCTCTCCCATTGGCTGAATGTGGCATTCCTCTGAATTATTTATGAGGTTTCAAAGCTGAATGTATACAATGCATTCTGTCAGATTACAACTTGTCCTATTGATTATTGAGAAAGTTCCTTTTGGTTTGCTTGGCTAACATCAGAGGAATCGAGTCAGCACAGGTGGGCTTTTGTTTCCCCGATCCCGTGGACCTGACCTTGAATCCCAAGGCTAGGACACTAGGAACTCTGGTTTCTAAACTTTTCCCCTTGAAGGAAAACAGAGAAACTAACACTGACAAGAACTGTTAAACAAGACAGAGTCCACACAGAGCTGTGCCAAATGCAGCTGGCAATGTTTTCCCTGGCTAGCGACATCTTTAATGGGCGTGGCTCATACAAAGTTTGCTCCCCAAGTGCCATAAGTCTTCTTTTAAGAAGAAAGAGGTTGGGTCTTAATTTTTGTTTAATGTGTTCTACTTGTATGTTTAAAAAAAAAAAAAAGATACTCTGTATCTGTTCTATTCCACAGAAACTAGATAGAGATGTCAGGGCCTTGGTTAAGTGTAGTATCTTGTTCCCAGGATGCCTGATGAGCCTAAAATGCCCACATTCAGATGGCTCCCCGTTTCTCTTATACTCCCCAAAGAGATTTACTGTTAAAACAACAAACAAAAGTACTGTTTCTGCAGTTTTCATTAGACAAAAAGCACTGGCTAGCCTGCCTTTAAATTAAAATATTACAGTTGTATCACAAAAAAAGGGTCTATCACTTACCAAAATGACTCTTCCTTTCCCATTAGAAACTTTATGGCAGCAGGTAGTTCGTTTTTGACTATGAAGAGGTAGCTCAGCATTGCTGGAGGGAGACAGGAACACTTTTAGAAGGGTGATACTGAGGCCCAGCGCTGCGAGCCATAGGAAAGGTGTCCTCAGACTAACCCTCAGTCAGACACAGAGGCAGCCTCAGCTACCTCTGCAGTGTGCTTCCCTTTAAATAAGTGACAGTTACCTGTGCTCTGCCTCCCAGATTCCTTTATAGCAGCAAGATAGTAACTGCTGGAATTATACTAAATTTTACGTGGACACCCAACAACCACAATTAGAAAAGACAGCAACATTATATATAGAAAACCATGCTAAAATTTTGTACAGAAAAGCACGTTCTTTTCACCTCCGATATTCTGTAGCGCGGTGGCTCCAAAGATTACCAGCTTCCCTGTAGTGCCAAAGACTTGTTCTCCCAGCTTCTCATAAACCATGCAGCCTATTTAAAAACAAAATTTGAGGACACAAGAAACTACAAAGTTTTAAAGTAAAAACAGCCCACACTGCACGCTGTTGACCACCCCCCTACATTATCTGATGCCTTTCTCAAATTCAGGTAAATAGCCATCTTGGTTTTGCAAGAGTTAAGGCACTGCCATTCAAGACAATGCTCCTGACATTTTAAAATGTCACATATAACTATTATTTCTCCTTTTTCATACTGGCTACAAAAGCATGACACCTGAACTATTGGGTCATAAGGCTTATTTTTAACTATCTCTACCTTGGAGTTGGAGGTGTGGGTTTGGAATTCCCACCCTCCACCCTGATCTTTTTCTCAAATTGGGTGTGTACCACTGAAAAAGATTTGGTTTTAAAAAGATCCTGATGCTGGAGACCAAAAGTCTCCTGTTGAATTAATTACCTAAACCAACGAGGCTGACAAAGAATTCTCTTCATACCATCCTAGCAATCCCTTTTGTCCTAAAACACTAGACACATCTAATCGTCACCACATAAGAATTCTGATTATTTGTAAAATTTAGTTCCAAAATAGGCAACTCCTAAAAGGAAGTAGCACACAAATTTGCCCAATGAGCAATGTGGTCATGGCAAAATTCTAAAGTGGCCAACCAGCTCATCTTAATAAAGCCGAAAATTCTAAGCCATTCATTAAAAACAAAACCTCAGTGTTGGTATTTCTTTACAACGGTTTAGCTCATGTTTTTAAAAAGGTTCAAAAAAGTAATATGGGTCAAGTTATAATTAAACCTTTGTTTAATCTCTCCTATGACTGGTGTTTAAAGTAGACAATGGCTAGATCCTGAATTTATTACAAAATGTTCCAGTCATCTGTATACAGTAATAGCTGGCCACTGTGGCTTTAGCCAGTGTAAAAGTCAAAGTACTACAAACATAATCCAGTGTCCCAGGAATAGAAAATAAGCACTTCAGGTATTACACTGCCCTGGGAACTTATGTCCTTGGTGGGTCACTTACTCCAACACACTCTCAAGAGGAGCATTTTCTCCTTGGAATATGCACAAAAGAGAATCAAAGGTCTGTTTACTTTTAAAACCTTGGAGGTTATGATATGATAACATGGGGTATTTGTTTAGGATTTACAAAGACCTAAGGAAAAGCTGAAAGCTTTTAAGCTTCAAAATGAAGTCATCTTAAATTAGAAAAACAAGTACAAATGATGTTCCCTTCTAATCACGCTATTTGCTCACGGTCCATGAGGATTTAATTCAAATGTTGCTGCCTGCTTTTTTAGGTAAATACCACGATGAGTCTCCCAGTTACTGTAGGTCAAAGTCAGTCTTCCCTTTTAATCATCAAGTTGCTGAACAGAGAGAACATCACCTAGTCACAAAATGGGCATGAAAATCATTCGCCCTGGCTTTAATAAAAGTAGACACCTTCTCAGCTTACCTGTTTCCTTTGAGCAGATCAATAGAAGGTTTATTGAATAGATAGACAGCAATGTCACTGAAGTCAGAAGTATCCTAAAGTAAAGAAAATAAATCCTGTAACAGCAACTAGGAAACAAAATATTCTGGCCTTAGGGCTGGGGATATAGCTCAGTGGAATAAGTGCTTGCCTAGCAAGCGCAGGGTCCTGAGTTTGATCCCCAGTACTGCAAAAACAAACAAACAAACAAACAAAATATTCTGGCCTTGCCTTTTTGAAAGGCAAAGGCCTATTTGTACAGTTAATAGTATACAAAATGTGGAATCTATTAGTCACCCCGCTTTGAGAGTGTCAATGAAGTACTTATTACAACCTGAGTACCTATAACACCTCAAGTCTCTTCTGTAATCCAAAGAGGAAGTAGCTCTTTGGGAACATTTCAGTGAAAATGACTTGAAGACCACACAATGAAAGGATGCATCTGTATCTGTGGTATGTAGACTCTTGTTGTTTCCAGACAAGAAAGTGAGGAATAGAGTGTAAAGCTTACAGCAACCTTAGGGAAGGGACCATGTGACTTTGGGTGGTTTGCTTAACTTCTTCTGTCTCCAGACCCCTCACTTTCAATAGAAAGACGCTAAACACATCGTGTACTAGATCCATCCACTGCTACCTCTCAACCGAGACACTGCAACACTGATCTAGTTTGCTCTTTTGCACTTGGCTCCTCTTAGATTAATCACACTTCTCTTAACCAGTGGGGAAATTTGGACAATTGTGCACAGTGAAAAGATGTTTTTCTTTATCAGTGATGAACTCATGTTTTTGTTTTGATACATCTGGCCCGTTATCAAACCCTTCTCAAGAAAAAGCAGTCAGAATGATATGAGAGATCACACAGATTACTTCTGAATCACTGGTTTAAAACACACATGATAACTGCACATGAAGACTTATTAAAAAGGAAAAAATATTACAGTTTCCAAGGAAAACCACTCACTTCCTGGTGTAGAAAAACATATATCCCTAGGACAAAGACTATGTCACGGCAATTGATCCCAAGCTGGAGCAATGAAAGGGAATTATTTTCCTAGCACATGCTGTTGAGAAGCACTTGGCATAGCTCGCGGTTCTCAGGGTTCTTGGCAGGGCTGTCCACTCCAAACGCCCCACTACACACCTGCAACCGCGTCTCTCACCACCTTGGGTCCTTCCCTGGCCTGGGCAGAACAACTGCTCGAGCTCCCACTGGTCCTACAACATTTGCTTCTCCTGTGTGTGGTGCAGCTCTGGGCAGACAAGCTGGGAGTTCAGAATGGCCACTGGGGGAACAGAAGGGCTGGCAGAAGCTGACCAGAGAACAGAAAGAAGAGGAACAGAGCTCCGTGGAGGTAAAGCAAACACAGGCAGAGAGAACAGAAAACGCAGCATTGGGTAAAGGTCAAACCATTCCTGCCAGTAGAGGGGATTTTAGGTCGATTATGTTTATTAAGGACATGCAGTCAGATACACTTACTTAGCTGGGATCCCCGAGTGAAGAGAGTGATTAAGAGGGGAAGTCCTTATGCTCTACTTGAGCTGAGGGACACAAGAAGCAGAGAGTAAGCATTTATTAACTCATCCAGTCATTCTGAGGTTTATAATAGAACATGACTTGGTATGCTCTGTCAGAGAAAAAAGACACAGGACCAATGCAGCTTGGTTTTCCTCTGCCTTGTAAGATACACAATACTTCTGTTGGAGAAGCCAGTGTTGAGTTTCACTCGCTGTTCTCTGGTGTCCAGGGACTGGGCCCGGAGGCACAGGACAGACAGAGTGAGGTTCCTGGTAGGCGCAGGATGGTGACCCTAGGACCTCCCATGTGCTGCTCTGGAGTCACCGTGTGCTCTGGTGGGACTCTGCACCAGAAGGGCGAAAGATACTACCCTAGACCGAAGGGCAATAAAGAACGTGGTCTTGCAGAAAGCTGACCCCAGTCCTAGCAGGAGGGGCTAGTTACCAGCATCTACATGATTTAGCAAAGGCCCCAAACTTGGGAGAAATTGAGAATTTAATAGCAAAAAAAACATTCTCTGGAAATATTTGTAGTGTCCCCTCAGCTAGTAGCCCCTGGAACCATGTGTTTCTCAACATGGCTATTTCCTTAAACCTTCTGTGGGTTGGATCTCTTTGTAGACCACCCTCAGTGACCCAGTGAAACCTCCGCAAAGAGGGGAGGAATTTCTACACAGACTCCTCTCATCCCTGCTCCTTTCTCAAGAGCAAGAAGTGTTAATTAAGGAAGATTTCCCACAGTCTTGGTGTCCCACAGTCTTGCCTTTAACCATCCAATCTCTGCAGACTCTGCATCCCTCCCCAAACAGATTTCCCCTTCCAAAACTCAGAGAAAGCTGGTCTCTCGCAGCTCTCTAAGAAGCGAAGTTTGTATGCGAAGTTCCAAAGATACGTGAGACCACAGCAGAATCTGGTGTGAATAAGATTAAAATTTAGAGAAGTATATACCGCTTTGTTTAGACTCTGTTTAAGAAGCAATCTGTTGTCTGACTCTAATAGATCCTAGAATGGTTTAAGAAAATCAAATCAAGAGGTGGCTGGAAACACATGCCATCTAAAAGAAAGACCAAAGAGGAGTAACTGACAAGTTATTTTAACGCTTCTGTTTTCAGCATAATGATGTCTCCATTTGTCCAACAGCTATCTGAACATATAATTACGGCTCCACGGAAGAGAAACACGAGCTGGTATTCTTGTGCTAACAATGAGGAATATGAGTGATTACTTTTTCTATGTCATCTGAGTATCATTTAAACTTCCACACTGCCAACCACTGGGCATAGTGTTAGTAGGGCAGAGGCCAAAATGGGTTGCTGGCAAAAGCACGCTTCCATGGCAATTGGGTCAGAAGGTGTGGACTATTTCAGAGCAGTGTCCAGCCTGGACAAGAAGAGCGTCAGGTCACTATACACGGCTCTGGGGAAGAGGTAGCGGAGTTAGAACTGTGAAGAATATGGTCAGAACTTTCAAGAACCCTTGCATCAACAACACTTCATACAATGTGCTACAGGGACACCCTAAGAACTTTACATCCCCCAAGAGGCCAGTGAGTCACTTAGAATTCTACACTTCTACACGAAGGAGATTTTCAGAGATGAACCTGCCCAGTTCTTCACCCAGGATAGGAGATCTCTGGGATCCATACCAAGACACACACATCCAGATCTGCACGATGTCTTCTGACAGGGAATGCATTAAGCAAGCCCTTCTGTTTCTGGAAGTTTCTGGGCTTTGGAATTGAGGCTGAGCAGAAACCACTGCTGCTACTTCAACCCTTGGTCTTCATCGGAACCTGTACACTTACTTGATTTCTATCTAAAATCTGACCTTCCTTCAACGTGACCACCCTCTGCTCACTCTGAGACTGTGCTCTTTGAAATCCTCTGCTCCTTTCAACTGCGCATTCTGAGGTAGAAGAGGGCTGCGGTTGTCTACATCTCACGGTCCAGCTGTTCAACAGTCCTTTACAAGGACAGTGTACTGAGGTAAGCTCAGTGCTACACACTGCAGTTTAGGTCCACAGTGTCCCCTAAAGCCTCATGTGTCTGGGAGTCGGCCGGTCCATGGGGTACCACACTCACTGGTGGATTCCTCCGCTGGTGAGTTCAGGAGCCGGATGTGCTGCAGGGCACTGGTCTGGGCGTGGCCCGCAGGGGACATCTTGTCCCTGGCTCCTCCCTTTTCTACCTGCTTCTGGGACGCCACACCTCTTCCTTTGCAGTCGTGGCCCGCCCCCACCCCCACCCCTGTCCTGTTTCTGTCCTGGAATCAGCCGAACCTGTACTTACACTGGGAGCCAAAATAAACCTTTCCTTTAAGCTGTGGGCCCTGGGTATTTTGTCAACGATGGGAAACTCACTATGGCACTGCGTCAGTTTGTGTCCAAACAGTACAAAGCATGATAGGACTTTTAATTCCCTAAACTGGACATCACACTTCTTTAAAGGCAACCTATTTCAGGTTCATTTTAATCGCAGTCACATCACACTTTTTATTCTTTTTGAACTTCTAGAGTAAGCTGCTACTAGGCTAACCTGCCTGGTTCTATCCTGTGTGTATATATTGTTTCTCTCTCTATATATATTCTTAAAGTGAACTCCATTTATTTCTATTAATTTTATCTCAAGTCTTACGGTGTCTTAAAATTGTTAATCCACTTCATGTTATCTACCTCTTTAGATTCTTATCTTCAGGGTATGTTCATCTAAGCCACTGCTGCTAACTTTGCATAGAACTGAGATCATCTGGAAATGGTCCAAGGCCAAGCTAACTGCTCAAGTCAGAATCCTGGAAGTTGCCCGGGTTGATGGCACATACCTGTAATCCCAGCACTCAGGAGGCTGAGGCAGGAGGATCGCTGTGAGCTCAAGTCCAGCCTGAACTGCATAGCGAGACCCTGTATCAAAAAGACCAAAAAAAAAAAAAAAAAAAAAATTCTGGAAGTCGCCCTCGATCTCTCACCTACCCTCGTTCCTCACTGGCAACATCCTCTCGTGTCCACCTCCAAATTATACCCCCAGTCCATGTGCTTTGCCACTATAATAGTTAACTGTTGTGTTAGCTTGAGTAAGAAGTGCCCAACTGATTGGATTAGCATAGCTCTGAGTGTGGTCGGATGGACCTACTGAAGACAGGAGATCCACCCTGGGTCTGAGGGGCACCAGCCAATAGTCTCATAGTCTGAACAGAATAAAAAGGGGAATACAGAGGGAAGCTTTGCTTCGATTTCTTCAGAGGCACTCGTCTTCTCCCTTGCCTTGGGACGTTCTCCTGCAGGTTTCCAGGCAGACCCTCAGGCTCCCAGCTCAGACCTTTCAGCCTTCCAATGTGATCCCTCCTACCACCAGCAGCACTCTGCAGTGAGCTGCAGGTCTTCCTCCTTTGTTCAGCTCTCCAGCACACAGACAGCTCTTTGTGTTCTTCCACATCTGACCCTGGAGGTGGTCAGTGTGAGCTCACCTTGTAAATCACATGTACACACACACATTATACACCTAACTATTATTACATTAAATCTGTTACTCTAGTGAGCCCCGATGAACCAACCCTCAGTCCAATCCAAGACACCATCATCTTCAAGTTCTGAGTGAATGTGATAATCTTTATCTGTCTCACTTTCGTTGTTTCCTCAGATCCATCCTTCACCCAGCAAGCAGCATCATCTTTTCATTCCATTGCTCTGTTAGGTATCTCCATTACTAGACTGTAGGGCAGACCACGATGGTTTTATTTGCCTATCAGCCTATTTGCATTCAACACCAAATCCATAACTAATAATAGATCCTTGGCTAAGAATGTGGTGAACTTCTAAGATCTCATTTGCAAGTTATGTGAGGCTATGCCAATACTCGGCTAAAAGACTACCTGTGATCTACTAGTTCACTTGTATCTCCAAAAATGACGTTAGTTTAGAAAAGCCTGGGGGGTCTTGGAGTACTACTTTCTGCAGTAATTCCACATAAACAAGTTACTTAATAAGTTGCTCTAGAACATTCTCTGGGATCTACTTTTTGCCACTTTTGAAAACTAGACTGGACTATACCCTCTTCTGGTTCTCAAGGATACTTAGGCTCTCCGTGGCTTTTAAAATATTTCTGACAGTGGTTTCATGGGTGTTTACTCTATTGCTGCAAAAACATTTTGACATATCTTAAACAATGAACTTCTAGGCACCAGTTTGGAAAGTATTTGTCATTGCTGTGCGTCATAATGACAGGACAGTGGCTTTTAATCTTCCATAACTTACCCCCAGCCTGCATGGATGTTAGAGTAAGTTTTACTTTTCACAGTACTACATACTAGTAAAATGGAAAACTGACAACTGGAATAAAATGTTACAAGTGACCGAACTGTTCCATACCACGACTGTGGTGGTAATTTTACAACTATAGGTAGGTAAACTTATCAAATCCTATCCCTTTAAATGGGAGGATTTTGGAGCCATGCATGGTAGTGCACGCACTCTTGTAATCTCAGCACTTGGGAGGCTGAGGCAGGAGGAGCCTTGTGAGTTTGAGATCAGCCTGGGCTACAAAGTGAGCTCAAAGCCAGCCTGAACTGCATAGCCAGACCATGTCTCAAAAAGACAAAAAAAAAAAAAAAAAAAAAGGGAGGACTTTATTGTATATAAAGTATACCTACAGCCCACCAACAAGAAACACCTCATAACATTTTAAGAGAGGTGAGACTGTATTTTTAAAGTCAAGTTATACAGCAAGATTCATACGACACTCCCAATCTGGCAGCAGGGGCCTTGGGAGGTGTGGATGTGAAATAGCACCACTGCTTTTGATCCAGAAATAGCTCGGAGCGGGTGTTGGAGCTGCCTGGCAGCTGCATGCTTTCAACCCCACCAGGATTTAAACTCAGAAGCACAGGGAAGAGCTGGGGATTTAGCCTGGTGTGAGGTCCTCAGTTTGATTCCTGATGCCAAAAAAAGAAAAAAAAAGCACAAGGAACCCTTACCGGGCCCTCCCTAGCAGGATGCTCCCTGGCCAAAGCCCGAAGCAGCTTTTCTCAAACTTTAGTAAATTATGAATCTTGTTAAAATGAGTTTTCTCACTTAGCTGTTGCAGGGGGGGACCCAGGTTCTGCATTTCTGACCAGTGTGCCAGACAGAGACGCTGCCACTGCTGGTCCATGGACCACCCTGGAGTGTGAGGTGCAGTCCGAGCTCCGGCCCTGTGGCGCACGTATCCTGGTTGTTTGTTTCTCACCAGTGGTGTCATGTGAGTCATCACCTTCCACGCGGCTGCAGCGCGGGTCAGGGCCGGCAGCACAGCTCGAGGAGTGGGAACACGGACCCACAGGCGCTCAGGAAGACAGTGCAGAGGGAAGCACTGACAGCCGAGTCCCTGCCGTTCCCATCGGACGCTGACCAGCTCTCGGCAGAAGCAGCCAGGCCGTCGACTTTCTTGGTAGACTTATCCGAGCATTCCTTACTTCAGCAGGATATACACCTAAGCACTTCTGCAAACTCTCCTCCCACACGTTTTCCCATCTGAAAGTGATCTGCAGCTCACCACACTGCTCACCTGTCCTTCTCTGCCTCCTTCCTCCTCCGTTTTTCCTTCCTCCTTCCTGTCTCCTTTTCCTTTCCGGTCAGATGATCCTGTACTGAAATGTTTTCCTCTGTTCCCTGGTGGCCGCCCCACGGCGCCACTGATAGCATCTGTGACGGCCTGAGGGCAGCGGCTGTCAATGCTGGCCTCTGCCCACTGTGCAGTGCCCAGGATCTCCGTGAGTGTTCCAGAAAGTTCTCTGGCTAAACACCAGGCCACATCTGTTGGACAATATTGACGATCTTGTCCGAAGTTCTTATTTCTGCGTTGATGGCCCGTTTCTTGTCTCCCGGTTGCTCCTTGCAGGCTTTGGTGACTGTGGCTCAGGTCACCCCACACCTGGGCCTGTCTGTCCTGAATGCTCCATTTCCCTGTCACCCCCAGACCCTTCCCATTATGGAGTGCCTTGATGATGTCATCACTGATTTTTACTGGAGAGAGACATGGGCCAATCCTGAGCCACAGCAGAAGTGGCGCAACCTTGCGGCGTGTGCTGAGGTGAAGGTGGGCGCATGGGGAGGCCACTGGTGTCAGATGAAGCAGGACTCAGGACGACTGACGAAGATTGCACCTTGGCCTCCTCTGAGCCAAAAAACAAAAATCTAATTCCTCCCCTTCTGAATCGAGTTGGAAGCCTATACCATCCTCAACAAAGTGAGCAGAAGAGTCATATGAAAACCCCCGAGAGGGGGCAAGTACGGCTTTTATCATTAGTCCGGTCTTTAACACCACACTGATCTCAGAGCTCACAGACATACTGCTGGATGAGGCAGAACACTTGTACAAAATGAAAACAGTACAAAAGCACTGGACAAGCCCTAGAAAACAGGAGCTCTTTGGCCCGTCATCTGGGGCCAACCCTCCGACCTTTCCAAGCTCTCAAAGCTCGTCCTGCGACTTTCCAGTCATCTCCTAATCTCTGTTCTGTCCCCCTGATCCTCCTCTCGCCCTGGCTCTGCATCTGTATGAGAAGATCCAAACACTCGTGGGAAAGGGAAGAGCGGAAGACAGAGTGGCTGTGCAGTGCAGAGGCCCAGACAGAGCACTGAGGCCAGGAGGGGAAGAGTCGCCGGCCTGTGCGGTTACAAGGCGCAGACTGGGGCCTTCCAGGCGCGTGGGGGTCTGCGCAGCAAGGGAACGTGCGCGGCATTGCCGTGAGTGGCTGAAGAGAGATCCGGGATGTTTGAGCCAGCAGGGCGGAGGCACCGACCAGAGGTTCTGTGAGGTGCAAGGTCAGGAATGTAGCTCCTGGCCGGTGGAAGCCACACCAATGGTAAACATAGGTGCAGAGGCCAGCGTCACAGGCAAGAGTCCTTTCTTCAGCTCTTGGATAGAAAAAGGCCTGCCTGGAAGCGAAGACAGAGGGCCAGGGTTCTGAGTCCCAATCCATACGATCATTTTAAATGTGTCAAACAATTCAAAATCAGTATCTTTTATATGGAGGTGCATTTCCTAGGGTTTTAATTTACTGGGAATTCAATGTAACTAATAAAATACTTTATTGGTCGTTAGCAATACTAAACTCTGGGGCATTCAGCATGGCAGGCCCATCCTAAGCACTTTTTACAGCATGTCTCTTACAAAGTAGTACTGTTTCCATTCTTATTTTATAGATAAGGTAATAGAAGCCCAGAAAGGTTACCTATCTTGTCTAAGGTCACACAGGTAGTGTCAGACCAGCACACTAGGATCTAGTAGCATGTAATTGTTGGAGTGTTTATAAATTGCTGTAGTGGACTAGAGAATGACAAGGGTAGTTTTATTTTTATTATTATTGTAACTTTGGTTTATTTGAGATGGGGGTCCCACTACACAGTTCAGGCTGGCCTTGGCCTCACTGTGGAGCACAGGCTGGCTTTGCACAAGTGGTAATTCTCCTGCCTCGGCCTTCAGAGTGCCGGAATTACAGGTATGTACCATCATGCCTGGCAAAAAGGGTAGTTTTAAAAGGCTGGCCTAGGAAAAAGCAGGGATCAATTATTTGTATAATTCCTTCCTTTACTTCCTTGTAGGCAAACTGAAATTCTTTTGCCTTCCCTTAAACTTCTCTTAAGCCTCATGGCTGGTTACATGTTTTGTTTTGTCTAGAAAAAGAAATATGCACCACTGATGTCCAAATCAAACATCTAATAAAACCCTAAAAAGAGATATTTAAAAGAGGCGCGAAGGCAAAAACAGAACTTAGCAGTTTACTTAGCACTTCTTGAGGTTAAAAAAAGTTAACGGGCGGTCTGAGCGGAAAGGAGGAAGTTGTAACAGTAAGAAAGCCACGTGTTACTAACACTTCCTGTTTTTGCCACAGTGGGCAGAGCGGTGTGGGTTCTGTGGATGCTGCTGACACATCCCTGTTCCTCTTCCTCCACTCCACAAGGATAACTAGTTCCTCTTCTCAGACCTAGATCCTGACCCTGTAAAATGATGCCCCCTTTTACATCTTTAAAAGATACAACTGTTGAGTGGCAGAAAAATTCCACAGGCTCCTGCAATAAATGAGCAAGTGGGGGCTGGGCAGGATGACGGGTGCAGAGTTTCACCCGTACTGTCTCACTGTTTCTATGGTAACAAGGCGTGCTTGAGCGATGGGAAGCACAACAGGTCTACCCAACAGACATGGTGCCACCCGCCCTCTGCCCAGGAATTAGTGTCATCCTGGGCAAGCTACCTTGCCTGTGTCAACCTGAATTTCTTCACCTACAAAATGGGGATGCCGAATAAGTTCATCATAAAGCAGTGAGGGTGAGCCTGTGGCACATGTGCTACGGCCAGCTGTTCATTATGGTTGAAAGCTCCCAAAGGTTTGCCGTTGCTGTTAGAAAAAGTCCATGAAACAATGGTAATTTATAAACTTTTTATTTTTTATTTTATTTTATTTTTTTGGTGCTGGGAATTGAACTCAGGACCTTGCACATGCCAGGCAGGTGCTTATGCCACTGAGCTAAATCTCCAGCCTATCTTCTTTTTAAAACAATTTTAAAAAGTAAAAGCCTTCTCAGTTAATAGGTCATACAAAAAGAGGCTGGAACAGCTTTGGTCTGTAAGCTGGAGCATGTCAACCCATGACACAGACGTAGATCTTTGATACCATGTGCCTGACATACAGAAAAGTCTGTGGTCCTAGAACAAAGGAAAATGAACTAGCCCACGCAGGAGCAGTTTTCCAATCTATTTAACCAACTACCGCTCTGCAGGTTATCAAAGTCCCAGCAAGCCTTGCAAGTGCAACTCTGGACCGCAGGTAACCTACCCTCCAGTGCTGCTCGACAGCTGGGCTACTGTGAATGACAGTGAGTGGGACAGGCAGGTCCGCTAAGCAACGCGAAGGTGAGAAATGCTATAAAATATCACACAGTAGAGTTAGGTTGTCCCTTGCCAGCTAAGAAAAATACAGTGGACCAAACAAAGGTCTCCTGCTGTCCTTAGACGGCACACACATACCCGTCCCTGGGGTGTGAAAACCCATGCACGCACACTCCTACCTCCCTGCGGCTAAAAAATTAAGTTCTTGGAAACTCCTATCAGACACATCATAGACCAGCCCCTAAACTAAGCAGTAAGTGCTCAACTTTTCAAAACAATGGGTGGGACTCATCTCCTACAGAAGCCCAGGGCTTTCTGTTTACAAAGTACTCATTGTAGGCATAACACTAACCCTTTCCCATTTCCCTTTTTCTGAAAGGCTTCTAAGCCCCATGAATTTCAATAGAGCTCCATGGCGCTGCTGCTGTCCTTTCTACATGTATTTCAAGTGCTGGCAAGCCCAAATGTGGATGCCTCTCCCTCCAGTATTATGATTCCCAAACAAGAGACCCTGACGCCAACTATTCTTCCTGCCAACGAAAGGACAGCACTTTTCTCTTCAGATCATTTCTAAGGAACCAGGCACCATAACTCCAAGAATTTTAAAACAAGTAACTGATGGACAAGACAGAAGATGAGTGTGACCATCCGTGGACCACCAAGGATGGTCCGGAAGAGCAGGGTTTCCTTACTACTTCCGTTTAACTGCACCCCAGCTTTACAGTGCTAGGGATTTAACACCCAGGCCTAGGCACTGAGCTACATACACCCCAGCCCTTTTTATTTATTTATTTTTTATCTTGAGACAGGTCTTACTCAGTTGTCCTGGCTGGGCTTGGAATTTTGATTCTTCCACTTTGGCCTTCCAGGGAGTTGGGATTATCAGCGTGCCACAGCCTGCTCGGCTAACTGTTTTTATTAGACAGGATCCTAATTTGGCCTTTCTTTAGGAGTGCACACAGAAAATGACTCAATACGTACAAGAAATAATCTGGTAACTAACACAAGTATCATCTTTGCTACCACTAGGCACAAATCCATCACCTTAGTCAATGTTGTCCAGAGTTTTAGGGCGCAGATACAGCACTAAAGCAATGACAGCTCGAAACAGAGGATCTGCAAAGGGTCGCTGCAATCTCAATCCAATTTTTAGACTTTAGAGGTATTTAGAGACATCAGAAGCTAAGCTGGGCCAGTTATTTAAGGGCCTGTACCTCCTGAGGAGAGGAACACCGTGCTTGGAATTCCTATAATGTGTAACCAGGGATTGAGGGCGATGTGTTCATGTGTGTGCAATTTTACTTCTAGTTCTGTCCGTCCCTTACGTGGGCTCCAGCACTGAATACGGGCCTGGGGGAGAGAAGGCACCTACGAAGGACCCTGATCTCGGTTTACAGAGCTCCTTTCTGTTGTTGTTAGATGTATCCCTACTATTTACTGCTTTGTTTGTAAACACTAGGTAGGGACAATAAAACGCTACCTCGGTTGGTTGGTAAGATAATTACAAATGACCCACCAAGGCAAACATTAGGACGAGGAGAGAGACAAGTCATCTACAATTAAAGCAAACAATCTACTGCAAAATGAAGGTCACTGCTGTCAACTGACAATGACAATTACTGTACTTTTTGCAAGCAGAAATTTAACAACAAATGCCCTTTTGCTATACCAGCCTCACAGGCACTGTTCTGAGTTTTAAGATGAAGGAGGTGTGGTCAGGAAAATACATGGTGAGCCGTGAGTCCCACGGCAACCCTGTGCTTATGATCATTCGCCCGCACAGCCTACCCAGTTCTGAGGGGAATTAAACCTTGCAGGAGGTGACCTTTTTCCCTAAGTACAACAATGATGAGCCACTGTTTTTGCTCCAAAGCCTTGTTCCTGTTTTTGCAAAATGTAATTCTTACACATCCTTCCATTCATTCCAGCAGACTTTATTGCAAGTCAGCTGTATGCAAACTGTTCTAGGTCTCCTCAGGGGCAGGAAGGAAGATTTGAACACACACAAAAATTTGACGTTAGTCCTGTTTTTGCAGTGTTCGTAATTCTATAGGGAAGATACAATCCGTATCTCAGTAATGGGAGTAATGCGTGCTAACAAGGTACAGGTAACACTGAAAGGAGAGGGAAGAGAAGACCAACCTTCCCCGGGAGGACTGGTCGGACAGACACAGACGCTCGTGGAAGAGATGCATCTGACCTGGGCTGTACCGGACCAGCAGGATTCAGAAGCACAGAGCTGAGACAGGGATGGGGCTAAGGCGGTGACCGGTGCTGTGGGCAGTCTCTACAGACGAGGGAGGGGTGTGGGGCGGATAATCCGAAGGAAGATGAGGTTGAAAATACGGTTTGGAGCAGGTGGAGCAGAACTGACTCCTCGTTCTAGTTCTCCTGGCCTAAATACAGACACTAAAAGTACTTTCTCAAGCTTTCTCAAGGTAAGAGGAAAAAGAAAGTTTTATTACACTGGTTTTAAGTTCCCTAGACAGCATTTTTTTTTCCCTTAAAAATAAATGCCCAAAATAAGTTTAGAGACTATAAACATTCCTTCTCTTTTTTTTTTTTTTTAAAGAAGTTCCATTGGATTTTTTTATTTTTATTTTGTTTTGTTCTGTTTTCGGTACCAGGAATTGAACTCAGGACCTTGCGCTTGCCAGGCAGGTGCTTATGCCACTGAGCTACATCCCCGGCCCCTTCCTTCTCTCCTTCACCCCTGGGCTCTACTGTCAACAACTGCCTACCCCCCACCAAGACACCCCGGGGAGCACGTTCCTCTGTTCACCATCTGCCCGCTCATGCGCTTCCTCCCAGCATCTCATCTGTTCCCACCAACAACACGCCTGGGCAGTTTTTCTATGCCTGCCCACAGAAGTCTTTGTCTCTCTCTCCTTCCCTCTCTTTCTCTCGTACTGAGTGTTGAAGCCTAGGGCTCCACAGTGAGCTATAGCCCCAGCGCTCTTTATGTATTTGTACACAGTGTTTCACTAAGCCCCCCGGGCAGGCCTTGAACTCACAATCCTACACCTTTAGCCCCCGCAAGCGCTAGGATTACAGGCACGTGCCACTGTGTCTTTTAGGTAGTAGTCTAGTAGTCTACTTTATATAACTACCATGATTTTTTAACCAATTGTCTAAAGATAGACTCGTTATTATTTAACTTTGCTATTTCTTGGTGTTAACTTATTTACGTATTTATTTTTGACATGGGGTCTTGCTATGAAGCCTAAGATGGCCTTGAACTCACAATCTGCTTGCCTCAGCCTCCTGAGCGCTGCGATTACAGATGTACAGCACAATCACGCCCACGGGTGATTAACTGGTAATAACAAAAGGTTTATTTTACTTTTTATGAAACAAACTAAGTTCAAGGGTTCCTGAGGCAGTCTGGAGGGCATCAGATTGTACCTGAGGGAAAGCTGGGTAGTCCATATGAAAAACACAAGGCAGTTCAGAAGGGTTCTTGGCTTTGCAATACACCTGATGCATGTGTTACTGTAGCAGAAGATGCACCACCCCAGCCAATATACTTCAGGTTGTTAGTTGCCCATATAGTAGTTCTGGTTCCAGTTGCTTTTACTTTTGTTTTGTAGAAATAGCTGGTCACTGCGATGCATGGCTGGTCACTGTGATGCATACTGTAAGACCAATAACCTTTCGACAAGCCCTTCTGCCTCTGTACTTCCTGCTTGCTTATCCCATGTAAGCCCTAGACCACCAGAGATCAGGCCTGACATTTTTATAAGGATTGGTTACCTATCCGTGCCTCCAAATCCTGGGTGTCATTTCTGTGGGCTGTTGCACAGTTCTTCCGTGACCCAAGAACTTGAGTACACTTCCAATCCACAAGTAAGTATGCTCAATATCGCAAAGCAGTTTTCACCACAATAAAGATGGTTCTCAGTGGAATACTAGTAAGATAATTCAGGAAAGCTCATGAATTCAGAAGGTGCTTTTTAAGCTAAAATATATCCGCAAGTAAAAAGTAAGCTTTCACTTGCAAACATCCACTGGTCAGGATAAAATTTCCCTCACGTTGTGCATTAGTAATGCAGGGCTAGTTTCTGAACAAAGTCACATTAATGGCAGGATGGTGCTTTAGCTCACACTGTTCTAGAGTCAAGCCGTCTTGGATGGGGTCCTGGTACCCAGTGATCTAACTCACCACCACGGGAGAGTTACTACGCCTCAGTGAGTTCACCCCCAGAATGGAGCTAGTCCCCACCCACCCCAATGTTGTAGGTAGGAACTGGGGAAAGATAATATGGCACATACAGTTACTTATGTGATTACTATTCAAAAAATGTTAACCACTATTTAGTGACTGCCTAATAATAACCACAATACTTGAAGAAGTACTTTCCATATAATAGTGTTCTACATGGCTTAGCTTCTACACACACACACACACACACACACACGTTCACACACACGTTCACACCCAGCCTACGCTCACTACCCGTCACAACAGCCCACAGGGTTGGTACTGATTAGTAACATTTTTCTGGCATGACATTGTTCAAAGTGTTTTTAGATACACAATCTTTATTCCCACAATCACTACCCAAGTAAGATTCAAAACTGAAAAACAATACCCCCAAAGGTCTAGATTTACAAGGTCTCAGAGTTTAGGAACACGCAAAATCGGATGCTAGACTTACAGTAGGGCAGAACTCATTGAGTTGAACTGAATTAGGTGTGTATTAAACAGAAATGACAGCCGTTATGGCTAGGTTAAAATGTGAGCCCAAATTCACCCAAGAAGAAATCACACCAACAAATTTCCAGGGGAGCCCTGTGAAGAGACTGCAGCCAGCCCCAGGGCGACATGGAGGAGCCTTGCCCAGTTGTGCTTCTAAAGAAGTCAGTTTTGGACTCCTTTTCAGGGCTGGCCAGGGAGCCTGGAGCAGAGCCCTGTACCAGAAGAAATGTTTGGATTCTGCCAACTGCTCCTTGGCTTTCAGCAGCTGTAGGAGCAGCTGGTTTTACAAAAGTCACAGAGTAAGCCCTTGTTCTGGGGTGGAAGAGCACTATGTTCTGTGAGAACTTTTAAACTCAAGTCTCTATACAACGACCTTCATGAGCTGTCACCAGGATGGGGAGCGTGGGCTCACTGTTCATCCTTCTCACGAAGGACTGAATGACCTGAACAGTTTCATGCAGGGAAACTCTCCCTCCCATCAGAAAAGTCAAGTTTATCCAATTCTTTGCTTCATGAAAGAGCCATAAGCGAAGAGGTCAATTATCCCTGAGCCCAGAGAAATAAAAAATCAGTTGGTTTCCACGAGTGTAGATTAGGCACAAGGATTTACTCCTGTTCCTCCTGACATACAAGTAAAAAGGTTTTTATTTTATTCTTTTAAAGGCGTCGATGTGCTAGGTCAGTAAGAACACAAGGAAAGACAATGGAACACAGTTTTGAAGACTGGAAGGTAGCAGGTCTGAATCCTGAATTGAGTCAAGGCCAGCCCGTTCACACCTCAGAAACTCCTAGAGGCCTGGGTGGTGCTGCTAGAAGCAAAGAACAAAGGCAGGGAAGAGCTAGAATAGGCTGAACATGCTGAGTCTTCCTCAGGGCATAGCCAGACTCCCTGGACCAGGCTTCTGCTCCACCAAGCTGTGTGGTTGCTCCTGTCCCACACTGGAGAAGTTTAAGGATACTCAACAGTATGAGACAGAGGTCTCTGGGTGGAGGATTGGGTACACCCTGCAGGGAGGGGTACGGTGATGAAACCTGGGGGTTGAGAGAGTGTGCATGCTGGGGTAGTACCCCCAGTCCCTTTCCCAGAGGGATGGCGGCCAGGCCCTGACACTGTGAGGGGGAATCAGATCTTCTCTGGGTGACCAGAACAGCTGAAGTATTAGTATCACAGAGAAACTGCCTTCTGCAAGTAGAGGGCACAGCGAGCACCTCAAGTGAAGCCAATACCAATAAACCCCACACGAGAGCGCCAAGCACAGACTGCCCTTGTTTTCCCCAATTTCTAATACAGCAGACTAGGAAGCACGCCTGATAGCTGAGGAGTCTAAGTTAAGAGATAGGATCCAGAACAAAAGGAATAGCACGTCATACTGCAGGGATTCGAGCAGCACAATCCAGACTGTGGGGAAGTCTGCAAGAGGCATGACCCGTTTTCTTCAACAAATTAATTGCAGTGGGGGAAATCCCCCTGCAAGGTGACATGACATCCTCAGATACAAGTTATTCTTTCTGTGCCTCAGCTCCTTATCTGTGAAGCAGGGAATGAACAATGGCGCTGACTTCCTCATGCTGCGAAGTGTTTAGACTAAAGCAGAGCAGGGGTACGTGACACAAAGGCAAGGACGAGACTTGCTGCTAGCTCAAATAACCGTCTTTTTATACTATGTTAACAAATAATATAGGACATAAAAAGGAAAAACAGAAACCAATGCAATACACATTTTCTTTCTTTTTTTTAAATATGTAAGATCACTATATTTCCTTAAAAGAGGAACGTTTCCACAGATTTTTGCAGGCGTCAACCAACCTTTTTTCAAACTGGGTACACATCAAATCTAGCATCGTGGGAGTTTTACTGCATAGTGAAACTTTTAAACTATCACTACAAATGCCAGGATACTGCACATATTTCCAGATTTGGAATGACTGAAAAAATGCAAATTTGTTATATCTAAAACTCTGAAAAGTCCTCTTTAGTATTTATAATATTTACTATAAACACATCTGTACATAATACACACTCCACAGATAGCAAAGTGCTAACTAGCTGGATCAAATAACTCTTCCTACTTTGACCATTTAGTTGAGACTTGAAATAACACTGTAGAGCCCAATAATATAAAAATAAAAAAGTATTTTTAGAAGTTATTTCCAAATGTTTTAAATTTTAAAAAATACTTCACTAGTCTTGATTAATAAAAAAATTTTTCTCCTGCCTCTTTCTTGTAAGCATATAAAAAAATATGTACCAGTTACTTACTTCAGTTAATAAAAAATAAATAACAACTATGTAGACACATTTCCAGTTTTTTCTATGTCATAACAGAAGCCTCCAGAAAATAGTTTTAAAATGGAAAGTTCAGTCATATCCAGACTCACAGAAAAAGAAGGATTCCAGTGTTTGCCAGGGCAAAAGCGAGTCCCAAAATCCCACTGCCCATGATGGCGTTGCTTAGGTTGAAGACAGACATGCCCAGTGAGGTTGTTCCTGGAATCTGCACAAAGAAACAAACATTTCCAGTGAGCCAAGCAGTCTCCAAGAAAGTTCGTCAAGCCAAAAGCCTTTAAAGCGCTATTAGGAACCTCCATGGAAATAAAATTCAAGAAATTCTTTCTCAGTAGTCTAGTTACCATTTAAATAGGTTTCAGGAGGAAAGTACATAAGAGATAGTTATGCTTTTGGTGCTAAGCTACAGGAGTTAAAAACATCTGTCCTAATTTATGTGGTTAAAAAAAAGCGCACTGACCCCACGATACTTACATACTCATCACATTTCTTTTTCTCCAAATGGCTGTTGGTAAGGCTTCTTCTACTTTCACGATCAGAAATAAACTTGCTGTAAAGACATGCATAACACACTTAGCCTTATGATAATTATTTACAGCTCAACATCAAGACTAAATGATTTGGGACTGGGGTATAGCTTAGTGGCACAAGCACCTGCCTGGCAAGCGCAAGGTCATGAATTCGATTCCCAGTCCAAAAAAAAAGAAGAAAACAGAAACACTACATGATTTATTACTTACCAGAATATCCTACATGTGAGCAGCTATGAATTGGTTTGCATGAGAATTGATAACCCTATTCAACACCTTCCCACATCTTTTTCTGGGGAGCAGAATCAGGTGTCTGTATTCTTGTTTTACCAGACAAACTCAAAAAGTGTCAAGGGCAGGTAGTTTGCTTCGTTCACTTTTACTTTCCTCATCTACCCAGTGCAAGAACTTGCCAATAATAATAGGTGCTCATCTTGAGATGAAACAGAAGAGTACTATAAACCAGAAAGAGCTAGATACTTTGAATAAAACACTATATAATGTAAGTTAACTTCAATGTAAATTTTTATCTAAGGGCAAAATTAGGGAATACCAGGACCATTAGAAACGTGGTATTTTAAAGAACACTAGAGGCAAGGTTCACCCGAGCTGGCTTCTCGGGGCACACGACCACTACATGGGAATTCCCTCTCCCTTGCAAAACAGAAAACAACTGTTTCCCCATAAAACATCCCTTCGGCCCCTACTGTATGCAAGTCACGGGGACAGGCGAAGAGGGAGACATGCTGCTCCTTAACGAGTGATGCCTGCAGCAGGCGACAGGAACTCAGACGGGAATGACGGCAGCGGGAGGTTGGGCGTATGGTTCACAATTAGGACCAAAGCTAGGGCTAGAAGAAAACATGGAATTCAGAATTTGAGTTCAGATCCTCACTAGGTTCGAGGGCCTAGGCATGCTACCTTGGTGTCCTCATCTGTGAAATGAGAAGTAACATTGTCTCCTGGTCTCATTGGGAGACTTAAACATGAGCATGTGGCTGGGTGAGGTGGCACACACCTGTGATCCCAGCACGCAGGAGGCTGAGGCAAGAGGATCGCCTCAAGTTCAAGGCCAGCCTGGGCCGCCCAGTGAGACCCTGTGTCTAAATAAATAAATAAATAAATAAATACAAAGAGCACATGTAAAACACCAGTCCAGCATCTAGTGCACAGAGCAACAGACGTTGATCATTCCTGTCCCCGCCAGGCGCGGGGCTTGCGTTGGGATGGGGAGGAGCCAGACAAGCTATATGCCGTAAGCTGCAGACAAGTACACAGAAATAAGCATTCAAAATACCCTAAAAGTCATCAAATATGCTCAGGGTTAGAGTCAGAACTCTATGGCTCTTATGGTTTAGCTCTAGGGAGGCCCCCAAGTTCTCATGCACTCAGAAACAGGGCTGGGGGTGGGATCGGAAGGCTCTGCACTCACGAGCGAGGACATCCACGGGAGTCAGCCACCATGTGTGCTTCAGGACACGTGCTCGGCGGACAGCGGGGTCACTAGAGGCGGCCGGGCAGGGTGTGCCTCCTCCTTGCCCCTCCCTCTCTTTCCATCCTGGCAGCTAAGCTTTCTCCCACCACGCCCTCCCATGGTGCCAGCTGGCCGTGGACTGAAACGTGGGCCCAAGTAAACCCCGCCTGCTCCGAGTTGCGAGGGCTGAGTACTGAGTCTCAGTGAGGGAAAGTGACTAATGCAGTGACCTCAAATTTTAATAATTCTCCGTAAAAAAAAAAAAAAAAAACTTTTTCCAAGCCCAAGTCCACACAGAGGCAACCCACTCCACGCACTGCTAAGACACGTTAAGGAGGCACCTGGTCCTTCCAGGTCTAGACATTCAGTGACTGGGTTATGGTTGAGTCTAATCGCAGTGTATTTTTCATTAATAAATTTAAAACCACCTAAATTGGACTTTTTAAAGTGTACTGTTTTAGTGGAAATTATGGCTGGAAAAACTACAGCAAGGGCTCCATGGAAAGGTAAGCTCCTGTGAAGAAAACACACACGCAGGCACTGGGAGTGGCTCAGAGGCGGGTGCTCTTCTGCTGAGTTGTAAAAGAAAGCCGTGCTTCTCCACTAGTTCTGCTAGTCTCAATCTAGTCCTGGTTATTAGCCTTGTACAAGAACGCATCCCTGGCTTCACTACGGGGACTGCTCCAGGATTCTGCTTCAGGCGTGGTCTTGCGATGGTGCCTCGCAGACTTAGTGAAAATTGGCAGCCTCTCAAATGATTCACTTGAAAGAGCCTTCAAATAAATGACAGCACTGAGACCTCCTCCTTCCGTGGGGTAGAGTTTAAGATCTCATTGAGAATATCTAGCATACGGATGAGAAATTGGCAGACCATTAGCAAGTCTGGCCAAAGGGGCTGATCTTGCAAGCTCCAGGGTAGGACTAAGAGTGTTATGGTTTGTGTCTGGATGTCCCACAAAG
This sequence comes from Dinomys branickii, assembly GCA_004027595.1. Lineage (NCBI taxonomy): Eukaryota > Metazoa > Chordata > Mammalia > Rodentia > Dinomyidae > Dinomys > Dinomys branickii. The sequence goes on along the minus strand of PVLD010000972.1, from coordinate 145,922 downwards.
CCTCATGCAGTCATGGGGCGGCTTCTAGAGTTTGTGATTGATTCATGGTCCAACACAGGGACTATGGGTGTGAGTGCTACACCTGGCTTGGGGCAGGCAGCTTGCATACAATGTAAGGGAGAAAAACAGGCTGCTTCTGCCACTGTGGCTCCTCTCTTCTGGATCTTGCTGCTTTTGCTGTTTTCCACCACCATGCACTATTGCCCTCTGCCGTGTGCCACCCCACCATGGAGCCACCCAAGTACGGACTGAAACCTCCACAAACTGTGAGCTAAATAAACCTTTCCTTCCTTCATTTTGGACATCAAATATTTTGTCTCAGCAATGAGAGAAAAGTAACCCAAGACAATGAGTATTTGTACGTGAAAAGAAGACCTGTTTTTCCAAATGGGACTCTACCACTTAGGCCATTTGTTGTAACGGAGAAGTCCTTATCCAAAAAGTTTTAACAGAGTGCCCTTCTTTTCTATTGTCGCACAGCTTAACTGATGTTCTCGTTGAGTTCCTGAGTAACTCAAACAGTATGTGAAACAGGTGTGAGGGAGCATGAACTACCTGAACAGGTTTGCCTGGCACTTGACATTGAATTCTTCAACTTCTAGGTCTGGAGCCACCATGTAGTACCGTCCACATAGCACCTTTGACAGCACCAGCATATTACAGGTGGGATCATACTGGCCATATGTTTAGGGTGAGCAGGATTAGTGTCACCTCCAAATGAAAGTGTTCTGGTTAATAAACATGCACGAAGGGATGCGGCTGGTGTAAAATCCATCCAGAAAATACTGTTACTAAAAGAGCCAAATCCAAACTTCCTGTATTCAGTTACTCCTTGTGCCACTGTAGAAACCACATTACCATGTCCATTTCTGATAATTAGAACTTTACCTGTGGATTCTATCTATGACCTGTGGATTCTCAGGGCTCACTCTCATTTTCGCATTCTATTTGGTTTTACTGTTTTTCTTTTCTTTTCTTTTCTTTTTTTTTTTTTTTTGATCTTTTTGAGACAGGGTCTCACTGCAGTTCAGGCTGGCCTTGAGCTCACTTTGTAGCCCAGGCTGGTCTTGAACTCACAATCATCCTGCCTCAGTCTCCCAAGTGCTGGAATTACAAGCATGTGCCACCATGCCCATCTTTCATTTTTGTATTCTAAAAGCTGAAGAAAATGGCATATATTATCTCTAAACGGGTCCCACCAAAGGGCACATCAGTAAGGTATACCACAGATGAGCGTCTCTCGTGCTGTTGGCTAGGTGCTCAGAAAGTCCCTTTGGTAGAAACGTGTGAAGTTTCCTCAGGAACCGTAACTGCCACTGGCGGAAGCAGCCAGGACTCAGGAGGCTCTGAGATTCCAGGTGAGGGGCTCTGACAGAGATCCAGGGCTCACATTCCAGAGGAACAAGCTCAGTTATGCTCCCTGGCAGAGTGGTCTACTCCAGCGTGTGAGGGCACAAAGCACGCAGTCAATGTTCTATTTGCTTTGGCACTGGCAGCTTCAGCAGCCACTGGAACAGCTGCACTCTGGCATTCTGTCCAGAGCAGGGAGCATCAGAGACCCCCAGCAGCTGGGCCAAGTAGATGGGGTATATTCACACCCTGGCCTCTCTCCTGACCTTGAGGCCGCTGGTACAGCCCTATTGCAGCAGGGTGATATGGTGCAGCTTATACCAAGTTGTTTTTATCTATCTATCTATCTATCTATCTATCTGATATATATATCAAACTAACTCCTGAGACGACCATTTGGTATAAGCTGCAGAACCTGTGACCTGCTAGTCACTGTATGGAACCCAAATGGACGGGAAGAAAAGTTGGTCTCCTCACAGGCAGGCGCTCACATCACCCGTACAGGCTATACCAGTATAGGAATGTTGGCTGTGCAAAATGAAGAGGAGGTAAGGAACCCAGAGACACCAGCGTCAGTCACGAAAAAACTTAAAGGCAGAAACTGTAAATAGTATTGCTTGTTCTTAGTAAGAGAATGACATAAAGAAAGCAGGATCTTTGGAGACCAACTCTGGCAACTGAATCATGCTGCTACTCATGATTGCTTTGGCCCTTTTTATGCCCTGAACATTTTAAATCTTTCCACAGAGCTGAGGTTTACAACCTGGCTGCAGTGGCGCAGAGAAAAGCAGCTTCCCGTCTGCACTGGCACCCCAGGGAGACTTGGGTGCCAGCCTTTCTGAAACAAGAGGGACCCAGAGCCTGTGTGGAATCCGGAGAATTTCAGTAATGGACTCAGGTCTACCAGATCTTTTCCCACAGGTGTCCTGTTTGCTTTCCTGAGGAGGAAACTTGTTTTCCAAAGAGTATTTCCCTTAGTTTTACATTAAGGGAGAAGCTTGAGCATTTTCTCAAATAAACCAAATAAAGCACTAATAAACCCCCTGTGATAGTAGATTCAGCTCCAGGCTGAATGGGTGGAACATGCCAGAGTGGGTGGGCAGGAGTCTGGAAAACAGAGAAGCAAGGGATGCAGGCCCTGTGACACGAGGGGACATTCGGAGGGTAGTAACACAGTGCAGTTAAAGGGGATGAAGAAGGAGGTCCCTGCCTGGTTGCCAGCTCTTCTGTAGAACTGGAGAATGAGCCTAAAAAGGACATGAGCTGTCTTGCGCACAACCATCGCAAAGTGCAGTAAAACACTCCATCGAGTGAGTGCCTCCCAACTTCTGGCTCTTTTGGTGAACTTTCTGCAGCAAAAATTCACAGATCACCCCCCCGCAACTCCCCGGCAAAACCTCCAGCTTCCCACCAAGTCAGCCTCAGGTACAAACTCCTCACCCTGTAGTTCTGTTGTGCCGGGTGCTGCTTCATTCGGCTTTGCCTCTACTCCAACCTTCGCTAACCCTGCAATCTTAGCTCCCCCGCAACCTGCCAGGAGTGGGTGGAGGGCTGAGGGCTGAGGCCAGAGCAAGGCACTCCAGGAACAACGTCCGAAAGGACAAGGCAGGAAGGGAAGCCACTCCCCCCCCCAGAGGTCTGGGTCCCACCCTACCCACCACCCCTCCTGCCAGTCCAAGATTTCTTTTTCTTTTTTTCTGGTACTGGGGATTGAACCCAGCTCCTATGCGCATCTTGAACTACATCCCCAAGCTCTGTTTTAATTTTTTTTTAAATTTAATTTGGAGACAGGGTCTTGCTATGTCACCAAGTTGCTCAGACTAAGCTCAAACTTGTGATCCTCCTACTTTATTCTCCCAGAGTGCTGGGATTACAGGAGTGTGCCATGATGCCCAGGGCCTTCCTGACAATTCAAAACACTCACCTGCCAGAGCATCCTTGCACTTTGCTCTGCACGAAGTTTTCTGACTTTGACCTACTTCCTTGACTCCTCCAACTCCTACCATATCTGTAGCACACACAGTGTCACCAAGCTCATCTTAAACCCACAGCAGGGCACACAGTGAGGGCCCTCAGTCCCTCAGCTCCTTCTACTGGGTCCGTAGCCACACATCGGCCACACAGAGGAACCCTCCGGAACGAGCATAGCGACTAGCGGCTTACACCAAGTGTGGGTCTCAGAGTAAGTTTGATATCTATATACAAACAGATAGATATGTGGTCTTTGGTTCATTCTGTTGAAATAACACAACTTCTATTTAGGAATCAAACGTAGCTTAGGCTGCAGGGAAATTTAGGGAGGTAAGAATGGGGTCCTTAAAGGGACACTCTTTAGTCTCTTTGCAATGTTTCAACTTTTCTTTCCCTTTAATTTTTAGATCTTTGCTTTGAATCCTATAAACTTAAAACAAAAAATAGATAAAACCAAGCTTTCTTCATTTAGTTAATTAAGATTATTGGTACATTTTACACATACATAAGGATCACTTTCATCATAGGTAAATTTGTACCTATATATACCTTGAGTCTTCTTTAAAACCAACTGTTTCTGTAATGGAAATTTCCATTCAAAGCAACTAGGTCAAGCAGATTATCACAAGTTTCTGTTATCTCACCATTTAAAAACTGCAATTGCTTGTTAAAAATCACTGCTCTCTGGCAATGAAATTTTCTCTTTTACTGACCTTTTTATGTGTCACTGGACAAGGTATCTTTGACATGTGGTCTTGTGACGATGAAAGTATTATTAAAAAACAGTCTTCAATGGGTCAGGCTGTACCCATAAAGCAGAATTTGATCCACCTGCAGTAAGCAATTGCTCTGTGAATGAAACACCATCGAGCCCTACAGTGGGTGACTTCATGAGCCCAAACAGACCAAATCTTAAAAAGGATGTAGGTGTGACAGTGTAGTGTGAAAGAACAAAGCAAAATACAAAACTATAATTTCAAACTAAAAATAAATCAACAAGAGCCTTCCTAAGGACAGCTTGACAACAGAGTGATAATCTTCCTGTTTTAATCTCTACCAATCAGGTTCTCACCAGATTATGGTGTTGTATTTGAGGGATTCATAACACAAAGGAGATGAGAAAGAGATGAGGAGTTGAATCTAAATGACCTTTCCCAGGAGTCTTTTCTCTGAAGCATTAACATCATATAAAAAAAGAGAAAATGGGGAGAAGCAAGCAAGGAAAGAGGGATCGGAAAACTCCTGAGGGGAAAGAACTGGAGACACAGTGGGCACTGAGGAGGAGACTGAGAGCAAAGTTTGATGGACAAACTCCACTGAACACAGGAAGAAAAAGACTAATTTTAACAAGAGTCATTGAAGGAAAGAAGGAAATTTCTGATACGAAAATTGAACATCAAGAAGTTATGGAATATTCTTCTCTAAAGTATAGAAAATATATTAGCAGGTAAAAAGGGATGACTTTTTTTTTTTTGAGACAAAGTCTGTAATGCAGGCTGTCCTTGAACTCACTGTATAGTTCAGGCTGGGCTCTAACTCATGGGGATCCTCCCACTCAGCCTCCCGAGTGCTGGGATTACAGGTGTACACCACCACACCTGGCAAGAAGGTTTAACTTGTGAGGAGTCTTCTCAAGTGATAAGTTTAAACCAGGCATGATATCCTATGATCCCAATACTCTATGAAGCTAAGACAGGAAGATCACGAATTCCAGTCCAACCTGGGTAACTCAGTGGCTTAGCACGATCCTGCCTCAAAATACAATACAATACAATACAATACAATACAATACAATACAATACATTCAGGAAGGACTATGGATGTAGCTCCACGTGAAGGCGCTGGGTTCAATGCCTAGTGTCACAATCAATCAAATTAAAAATAAAACTTACAGTACACGAGCCCTGAACAGCATACAAAGACAAAAAAAAGCTGAGTCGGGCTCTAATGACAAGAGACACCCCGAGAACAAATCTTAATGCATTGAGTAGGATTGAGGACAGAAGCAGCTAAATATGAAAATGTGCAAAGATTTTCCTGGGTACACTTAGGTCAATCTACAAATATTTCACCACATGTAAGAGCACAATGATCAGTAATCACCCCAAACCTCCAGCAGTGTCAGTGCTCCTTGGAGTGAGGGGAAAACATGCCAGGCAGAGAGAGGGCTATGGCCGATACTGCCCCACGCTGAGAGGCTTACTGCCCCCAGACAGTGCCAAGGGCTTTGCATGGATTGTCTCATCTGTCTTCAGAACAACCGCATGTGGTTGGTACTACTTTGGGGAAATTAAACAACTTGATCAAAGTTACAGTGTTAATTACTAAACTGTCAGGATTTGGACGGAAGTGGCTGACCGCAGAGCCAGAGCTGTTAACCTGTAGACAGCACTGTGCTGCACATCCTCAGCCACCCCGATACCCCTGACTTATGGGGGTGGGGCTGGGCTCAGAGAACGACACCATGCAGGACTAGGCCAGAACCAGGACTCAATACAAGTGCAACCCAAAGCCGTGTTGCCCTTGCCTACCCATTCAGCAAGTGCCTTGGAATGCCCACCCTGCACCAGGCCTAGGACAAGTACAGGAGAGACAGTGATGACCGAGACCTCCCCTCTCTCAGGAGCTCTCACCCAGAGTCTGGAGCCAGCTACTCCAAGTACAATGCAGACCAGCTGGTGGACGTTTCGTGCAAAGCGGCTAGAGCCATAATGCTAGACCCCAACCTGGACCTGCTGGACTAAACTCTGCACCTCAGCAAGGGTGCTGAGGGTGTCACAGGCGCTTCAGAATGCCGGGGACGTGCAGAATGCAGAGGCCAGAAGAGAGTCAGAACAGGATAAGCAAATGGTCACAGCACAGACTACAGAGAGAGAGAGGGCGTGAGAAGCTCACAGTTCACTCCATGTTAATTCCAGGTACAGATTTCTGTGACTAGAACCCCAAACTCAGGTCATGAAATACAACTGAACTAGAATAACAGTTTTGTCTTTTGGCAGTACTGGGAATGGAACCCAGGGCCTTCACACTGAGCTACATCTCCAGCCCTTTAGATTTTTTATTTGAGACAGGATCTTGCTAAGTTTCTCAGGCTGGGTTTGAATTTTGTGATCCTCCTGCCTCAGCCTCCCAGAGCAATGAAATTACACACAGGCACTAGCACTCCCAGCCTCATGACAGGTATTTTAATGGCCAAATGGCTCTACTCTATTTTTAACTAAACTGAGAAAACTATTTTCATTGTATCCTGGTGGGGAACTTCCAGGCAGTCATCAAGGTGACAGATCAACGCATTTTTTCTAGCCTCCTCCTCCAAAGAAGTGCTGTTCCCTTTACAGTTCACTGTTCCGGGAGAGGTGGTTCTTTACCTTCATACAGTGGAGCTCACCTCCCTCCCAAATGGCAGCGTGCGCAGGAATGTGGGCTGCTAGATCTGGCCAGTGCAGTGGGCTGAGGCACCCAAGAGGGGCCTTTGACAAAATCTGCAGGGATCTTCCCCGATACTTGTTTACCTTTATTAGCTTCATGCTGTGCTATGTGGTTGTTAATGTCACCGTCCCAGAGCCAGAAATGAAGCAAGGTTCGTGGCTGAGTCAGTGAAGGAGGGGCAATGAAGTCAGAAACGCACTGCCATACACTGCATTTGAAATACCAGCCCCGGTTCTGCAAAACAAGTGGCCAACGCCCCACAGCTCCCCCCATCCCAGCCATCCCAGCTCACCGCCCTTGTCAGTCTCTGGGGAAGTGAGCTCATCCAGGCAGCTGGCCCGCGTCTGGGTCAGAATGAGGGTTCCTCTACCTTCTGCGAGTGGTCATCACCTCAAAAATGTTGCCTCAGTCTTAGCAAATGAAACTTAAAAAAATCAAGTTTGAAGCCTGTTGTAAATGACTCATGTTAAGGCCCTCCAGACGGCACCGCTTTGAGGTTGAAGTTTTGTTATAAAACCAAAATGTCCTACTTGCCGCTGTTGGTCAGCAGGGAGCACAGCACATCCCAGGAGCGCAAAGCATGGGGCAGCAGGGAGCTCAGGGAAGCCTGGCTGTTAACCATTCCAAAGCCTGCAGTCAGACGCACAAGGATTCAGACAGACCTGTCTGTGCCCACGGGCAAGTTTTTTTTTCTTAGCCTTAGTTTCCTTGATTGTAAATTACATTTTAAAATTTTCCCTCATTTGCAGTACACCTACTCTCCAAGATGGTAACACATGTGACCTGCAGGAAACCGTCACCACTGTTCATCATTACTCAGAAAACGATCAGAGAAAACTTGAACCAAATAAGAAACATCACCAACCCAGTGAGTGAGGAGGAGGAGGAGAGTGGTCTGGGCCGGGGCTTCCCCTCCTCCAAGGCAGGAAGAACGGCACCTACACGTGGACAAGGGCGACAGCGAAGCCCTGGGCTGGGCTCTCAGTGACACCTCACACCAGAATGTGCAGCGGACGTGAGAAGTGGTTTCTACAGAGACGGCAGACTCACTGACAGAGGTTCTTATCCTCCCACCCCAGTTTCCTGCTGCCCCTCCCAAATCATAGCAGTGTTGTTGCTCTTTAAAAAAAAAACGTTTTACTAGTAGATGCTTGTGCTCCATAGATCACATCAGGTTGGGGGCTGAGGTGTAACACGGATCACATCCTGGTCATGTCCCTCCCCACCCCAGGACCTTTACATCTCCACAGTCTACTTGTCCATTTCTCAGCATGGCTCTTTTATTTGCTCTTTTAATTATTTACACTTGGGACCCCTTCATTAGAGAAATTACACATTTCATTTTTTGTACCTGACTTATTTCACTCAGCATTATGTTCTCACAATTCATTCACTCTACAAATGACTCAAATTTAGCCTTCTTTATGACTGGGTAGTATTCCGCTGTGTAAAAACACCACATTTTCCCCATCCATTCCTCTGGTGGCAGACACAGGGGCCCTCCTGTGATTTTGCTACTGTAGTGCATTGTGCCTCGCTGTGGTATGTTAATCCTGGCTCTTTCGGGAAGATACGCAGGACAGGTACAGCAGTCCATTTCTAGATCTTTGAGGAATCTCCACACTGGTTTCCACAGCGGTGGTACAAGCATTCTACCCCAACAGGACAGAAGGCTCTTTCTACCCCCCACATCCTTGCCAGCATTTTTGCTGTTTTTTGAGTCCTTCTGCTAGTCGCTGAGGTAACATGGAATCTCAGTAGTGTTCTGATTTGCATTTCTCTAAATGGCCAAAGATGCTTTTTTTTTTTTTTTTTAAATTTCTTCAAAGAAGTATCTCATCATTTCAACTGGCCATTTTTTGATAAGGCCTTTTATTTTGGGGGGATGGCAATTTTTTTTTTTTAGTTTGCTATATATTCTAGATATTAGTCCTCTGAGGAGCAGCTGGCAGAAAATTCTTCCCACTCTAGGGTTGTCTCTTCTCTCTCATTTTCTCTGCTGTGGGGCAGTGCTGGTGTTCACTAAGTAGGCCTGGAGACCCCATTGTCTTCTCTCAAGCGAGAAAGCTTCCTGCTGAACAGCCACAAAAGCCACTAAAAACCACTCAGTTAGAGAATGCCCCAAATAACTGAAAGAAAGACGTACGGTTCTATGCTTAGTTTTAGAAATGCAGACCCAAGAGCTGAGAGGACCTGTCCACAGTCACACCTAATGGCAAGAGCTTCCAAACCAGCCCCTCTTCCTTCCTTCTTTCTTTCCTTGTTTCCTCCCTCCCTCCCTCCCTTCCTCCTCTTTTGCTTTCTTTCTGTTTGTTTTTTTTTTTGTCTTTTGAGACAAGGTCTCACTATGCAGTTCAGGCTGACCTTGAGCTCACTGTGTAGCCCAGGCTGGTCTCGAACTTGCAACGGTCTTCCTGCCTCAGCCTCCCGAGCCCTGGGAGTATATGTGTGCAGCACCACACCCAGCTGCATCCTCTTTCTATCCTGACTACTTCCTCTCCGCTTCTCTTTTTCAGGGGTCGTTTTTCTACTCTAGCCCCTCACAGAGCCATGTGAACCCCACTGCTATTATTATCTAAAATCCACACTGCGAATGGGCACTCACAACAATGTGCTTGTCTGTAGCTTTAATGCTGGATTCCTGGCAAGTGCAACTTTGACCGTTTGAGTAAAACATGTACCTACCACTACTGGCGTACACATTCAGATAGGAGATGCAGTAAGATTCCTACAGTTCGTCTAATTCATAAGCACAGAGCTTCTGAAAAGTTTATGCTGGTTGGGGTCCAATGTATTTATACATTTTTATTAGACTCAATTGAAAGATTTGAAAAGATTGAATAAATTACTTTCCTATTTGCTTCATCTGCTACGGCAGACGATACCCAACAGATGTCACATAAGAAATTCAAATTGCTTCTTCGAATAGAGCATAACTTTAGTAATGAATAATTCAGGAGAATAACGGAAAACCAGAATAAATTTTTAGAGCTATTTCTTTCACTGGATAGAAAGTGTTAGTGGAAAAATACTCACCTATTTATTTGACCATTTTCCACCTCGGTGAAATCGTTGGAGTCATTGCTAACGTTGTCATCCTCAGGCACTGTCATGTTCTGCAGTTCAGTTAACTCGAGCCCACTTTTGAAATGCATCATGTTTAGAAAGTATGCGCAGTCCAAAAATTAGTCCAAATTTCTCTTGTTCTGAGTGTATTTAGAAGCAGAGGGCAGCAAGTATATAGGCTTGATACCCCTACAACATAACAAGAAGACAAATAACTAAACATATGACTAATATACCACCGATGAAAATGAACTCTTACTAGTAAACAAGTAATTTACTGATAGTACAACTTTCACATTTTGCCGCTAGCCACATTAAAGCAATCTTCGTACATCAAATTACAGAAGCTCATCTCTAAATTTTATTAAGCTTTTCCAATGTTTCCCTCCATTTTTAACTGGAAAGTGAGTCACATCCCATAGTCTATGCTTCCATTGACAGGAACACAGCAGCAGGCAGTACGGACCCTCTTACGAAACACTGTGCTCCAGGGCTTCAGTGCTTTCGTGTCAGATCACAGAGCGCGTGTATAGCTGGGTACAGACCGCAGAGTCAGAAGCACCTCTGACATAGCAATCCCATTTTAAGAAAACCACAAATCCTACATAAATGGCATCGCCAAGGGATCAAGTCCCCAGCCTGGCGGTCCACCAGGCAGTGGACAAATTTTGCTTTGAAACTGAGCAGATAGTTTATCCATCAACTGCGAGAGATTAAATCAATCTTCTCAATGAAATCACTCCATGTCAGGGGAATTAGGGAATTAAAAACTCATACTCAGGGGATTTTGGTTAATCCACCTGGACTGTATTTCCTCATCAGAAAGGAGAGAGTATCAGAGCTCACATGTCCTCCCACACAAGACTACTGTGCTTTGTGTTTCTGGGGTATCACCAACTGAATACAAGGAAGAGAAAGAGTTTCGGGGGACAGTATCACAAGTCCAAAAGGAGGTGGGCAGAGCTTCAAAAGCAAGGCCCAGCCATGTATGGCAGCTTCCTCACCAGGGGCTCTCAGGGAGGGCTGGGGACCTGGCATCAAGCAGGCTCTCCGGGAGGTGTTTTCGTTCCCTTTCCATGGTAAATCCCCTTGGACAGCATCTTGCTCTTCTGTCAGACCCTGAGTTCTCTATGATGCCTGACTGTGACTTAGTGAAGAGACGGAACTGCATCCGCATATCCAGGAGGCCTAGCAGACCCCAAGAAGCGTTTTGCTCAGTGATAATGAAAGGGCCCCAACAGGACGGTTTTCAGAGTTCCTTCTCCTTCTAGATTCAGACCACATCACATTCTCTTTCACACAGTCTCCAATCCAGCAGGAAACTTCCCTCAGCAGCAGGATCCTTTAACACCCGCACAACATAAATACCAGGACCCCCTTCCTTCCTACAGGCAGGCCTCTTCGGGAGTCCGAGAGTCAGGACGAGGAGATGTGAGCCCCATTCTTTCTAGGCGGAAGCTGCCTCATCCAGAGAGTACAGTGGTACAGGAACTGCAAGAGCCCAGCTCAGCTCCAACTGCTTTTAGGGCCCCAACACGGAAGGAAGGGCTCCCAGTCTGTGTTACCACCCACAGGCTGAAATGCACTCCAGCTCTGGACCACTCCACCTCCGGGCCCCTTTGGGGAGAGCTGTCCTAATGGGCTGCCCTGGGTTGGGGGTCTTGCCACACCAGCGCCCCCCCCCACAGGACCACCTCTGAGCCTACAGAAATGAGGCTACGGGTCCTGTGGGAGCCCATGCAGGGACAGTTTCCAATCTGGGTGAAGGAATCTTTTTCTCTACGGCTGGAAAGAAATATGGCACCAGACACAAATTTTCTGAGAAAAAGGATGGATTAATAACAGCTTTGGTGCCTACTGTTTGCACTTAAACCTTTGTATCATGTGTACATGTGTGCAGTGTATAAATAATGTTAACTAGTCAGTTAAAGAAATAGGCAAAAGACAAAGGTTTGCAGAAGTTGCAGCCACTAAAGTAAGGTCAGTAGTCGGCAGATGGCAATCCAAGTTCATCAAACGGAATGTATTTTTATTCTCATAAAATAGCTTTATTTGAAGTCTAACTTGTTCTTAAAAATGAAACCCGGAAGAGGAAAGGGAAAACGAACAAGGTTAGAAATACCTATCATTTGATGATTGATACCTCATACCTAAGGCTGAGCTGCACTTAAAACACTATTTGTTCAATTTAACATATATCTCCTGAGGGCTGTGGGGTTCGGAAAGTCGGAAAAGTGTCAAATTCAGGCTGGGTGTCTTCCTAGCACTGGGAGGCAGAGGCAAGAAGATCTCTGTGAGTTCATGGCCAGCCTGAACTACACAGCAAGAACCTGTCTCAAAAAACAAAAGCAGTCAGACTCAGAGGTCTGAGACAGCTTCATAAAAGTTACTTTGAACTGGACCCTGAAATAATTTTTTTCTTTGTTCTAAGAGTAAACACAGGCTCACTGTAAAATCTTTACAACGAACATTGTAAAAGAAATGCCACCACCCACCAATGGCCACTGTTAGGTATTAGTGGATTTCCTCGCTCCTCTTTCCTTCCCTTTTGGCCCTTTCCTTCCTTCTCACCTTCTCTACCGCTACCCACCCCTCTCTTTTTCTAGTTTAACTTTGGGAATGTTAGATTCTTTCATGGAGTGTTATACTGCAAGCAACTCAAAGAGCAGTCTTTTATTAAAATATGATAAATAAGTTTGTGTAGAAAATACAATTTTGCAAATGGAACACAACAAAGGAAAAAGATTAACTGTTACCTCAGCAAGCAGAGGTGAAACGAGGGTAGGCGCTGCTGCTCAGCCTTGCAGAGGTTTCTATGCACACAGATTCGCTGGCTGCTACCCAGCACGCACTCAACAAGTATCTGTGAGATGCAACGGTATGAATAAAAAAAAGTGCATTAAAAAGATGAAAATCATACCACTGAGTTTTTAAATAAGTGCATTTTTTCACTAAAGACATCGTTTTCTGTCCTGCATTCCATCGGTGAACACAGGTCTGTGCTCGCAGGGCTCCTGCAGGGTTACTTCTCGACTGTGCCAGGAACGGGCGCTCAGCCTGTGCTGCTCACACCCAGACTGCTGGGTAGGGAGGACGCGGACAGGGGAAGTGGAACCCGAGCTGAAACTTCTGAGTATGAGGAGCACACAGTCAACCCACAGATGCAGGAAGTGCAGGGTGAGTTTCAGAAACAAAGAATTACACAAAGATATGACACAATCATCGAGCTATACAGTTAATTAAGCAGCAGGTGGGAGTCACTATCTAAAGATCTTTATGTTAACCATAATTAGCACCTCTCAACATTTACAGCGGATTACAAATTACACTTTGCTCAGGCGGAGCAGTTCAGAGCCTTAGCACAGTTTTGTGAGGTACTCAAGCACTGTCATCTTGCTACAGCTATGGTGTACTGTACAACAGCACCCATGTAAAATACGGAAGCTTACTCTCTACTCTGCACCGAGCTATGTACCAAAGATCAAAGAAGGAAATACACAAAAACATGCCTGGCCCTCAGTCACTTAGAGCCTGCTTGAGCATGCAAGGTCATCACACGTAGTAAAGTACATGCAGCATAAAACATTTTATACAGTAGACATCTAACTACGTGACAGATCGGGTCCAGTAAGATTCCAGAGACACACGTAGACATATTACACACACTTGTACATGCGTATGTGGAGGAAGGAAAAAAGGGAGACAGAAAAAAAATAAAAAGGGCCCGAAGAAATCAGATAAGGTTTTCTGATAGGACTTGAAATGTTCTAAAGATAGGTAAGATTGGCCAGGTGCAGGGCCACACGCCTGCAATCCCAGCTACTCAGGAGCAGGGGGGGATCACAAGTTCGAGGCCGGTCTAGGAAATTTAGGTATTGCTCAGTGGTAGATCAGTGGAACACTTGCCTGGCATGTTCAACTGACCAAACAGTATAATAAACTCCTATTTGCCAACTGCAACAATTTTCAAGTCATGACTGCTCTGGCTCATCTTTACCCCCACCCACCATCACCGGAATAGTTCCAGCTTTTGTCTTTAAAGGTGAGACCCTCAGCTGGGTATGGCAGTACACATCTGTAACCCAGCAGTTGGGAGGCTATGGCAGGATGGCAGGTTTGAGGCCAGTCTGGACTACACTGGGAATTCAAGGGCAACCTGAACTACAGCGTGAGACCCTGTCTCAAAAAAAGAAAAAAAGAGGACTTTTGAAACAGTATCATCACATCACTATCAAACTGAAAAAGTAACAGTATCATATACCATCTAGACAGGCTGTTCTGCCTCCACTCTCCCATGGTGAATTCTAAATCCTATCTGCAAGATAGTATGGGAAATGCAGTTTACAACATTGTAACCTTTGCAGAACTGAACTAGAAGCTTTTTTTTTGTTGCTACTGGGAATCCAACTCTGGACCTTGCGCTTATCAGGCAGGCACTTATGCAACTGAGCTATATCTCTGGCCTGCAAAACTGAACTAGAAAGAAGTGAGACCAGTATCACCTGAATATCCCCACATATCCACTCACATAAATCAGTTTAAAAATCTGTTATGACTCCTTTTATTGATTCTTTATTATGAAGAACTAAAGTGATCACAGCTCTCCAAGCTAAGCGCCTGAGAATCAACCACGATAGCGAGGCAGGTGGTTTTAGGAACATGTTAATAAGACCCTTCTCCAACAAAGACATGCAAGCGCCTCAGTGTCACTCATCATCAGGGATATAAATCAAAGGCACAAGGAGGTATCACTTCACACCCGTGAGGATGGCTGTTACCAAAAACTCAAGAGATAAAAGTGTTGGCTAGAGAATGTTGCTGGTAGAAACATAAACTAAAGTTTCTAAAGAAATTAAAAATAGACCTACACGTGACTTCACAATCCCTCTTCCGGGCACATATCCAAAGGAAATGAAATCACCACCTCTTAAAGATATCTGCTTTCTCTGGTTCATTGTAGAATTGCTCACAACAGCCAAGATTAGAAACCACCAGAATGTCCACTGATGGATGAATGGAGAAGGAAACTCTGAGATACACACAGACACACACACACACACACACAATGGAACGTTACACATCCTTAAAGAGAGATTCTGCCATTTGCCTCAAAATGGATTAACCTGGAGATTATGCTCAGTGAGTGAAATAAGCCAGAGATAGAAAGTACTGCAGATTTGCTCACATGAAGAATATTTTTCTCAAGTTGAATAAAAGAGTTGCTATAGGTGGGAAGGGAGATGTGGAAATACAGATCAAAGGATACAAAGTTGCAGATACATAGGATGAACACATCTAGAAATCTAAGGCTATGAAGACTACAGTTACTAGTGCACTGGAGACTGCTGAAAGAGAAGATTGTAGCTCTTGACACACCACACACAAATACACAAAGAGGAAAGTAACTGTGTGAAATGATGGCTATGTTACCTTGCTTATCTACAGAAACCATATTTTATACCTTAAATATGTATGATTAAAAAAGAAACTGTTAAGCCTAGCACCAACAGTGGTCCTGCTCCTCCTGCCATCACTTACCGCAGCTGTGCCTGCGCACCTGACTGCACTCCTACGTGTAACATGTACCTATGGGCTACTGCGGATGTGTATTTGAAAAGGTCGCAGGTAGAGTAAACAGGTTAATTACAGCACTAGGTATCCCTATTGCTAGCTGGATTGTATTAACTTCATGCAGCAGTCCTAGGTTCTGATTAGCAATTCCATGTGTCCTTGGGTAATAAAAAAGGAGGAGGGAATATATTAAAGTTGACAGTCAAAACAAACATACTAAAGATGGGGGCATTGCACTGAATGTAATTAATGCTTCAACTAAAAGCTGAGAGTTGATAATCAAAATCTTAGAAAACCCAAGGAATCACAGCAGCAGCCTTTGGTAGTGAGAGGTCCAGCAGCCAGCAAACCACCTCAGAACGGATGTTTTCCCTCCTCTAGCCTAAGACCCGGGCTGACCCAGCGCTCCTGGTCTTGGCTTCCCTGGGACCTGTGTCACTGTGCGTCCTCTCCGGCTTCCCTGACTGCCGCGCACCTCTCTGAGCTCCTTCTCTGCCATGTAGCCTTGTTTTATTGTCAGTGTCTCTTGTCTTAATCGCGCCCCTGAAATCATGCTTGACGGGCAAACACTGGCTTTATAAATGAGGAGCTGTGTGAGTCTGGGCAAGTAGGTTAACTTCTCTTTGCCTCAGTTTCCTCATTTGAAAATGTAGCTGAAGTACTACCCACATCACAGTCTTCATGATTCTACCGTTTTGCCCTCGAGTGTAACATCTGACATCACGACTGTCCCTGCCCTGGCTACCTGACCAAGGCAAGTGGCTTTCCTCAGTGGATTTCCGGTCCTCTGACTCCTGACCCCTCCCAACTCCTTCCACACTGCTGGAGCCGGCCTCCTGTGCTCCTCCCACCCATAGGCAGGGGAGGCTTCTCAGTCCCCCACTCTTCCTGGTCCACATTCCAAGTGCTTCCCTTCCCGGGCTTCAGACCTGAAGTGTTACGTTTCATCCCAAAGGGCCACTTCAGATTCTTCCCCCCAGCATTTTTCATTTTATAAGACTAGAATTCCTTTGCATTGTGCCATAGGGTCTCCCTCCTAAATGCTACTTGATAAAGATCAGGCCACCTAACATGTAACGTTTTTTCATCCATAAAATGAGAAGGCAGGAAGGAGAGATGATTGCTCAGGTTCCTTCCTGCTCACGCTCTCGGTCTCACTCGCGCGCTCTCGCGCTCGCTCTCTCTCTCTCTCTCTCTCTCTCTCTCTCTCTCTCTCTCTCCTCACACACACACACACAAGCACACGCACGCAGGCTCAAATTCCATAAATTCTTTACGACTTCTGGCCTCTCCCTGTGGATGTTTACTCCATTATCTCAACCATCACACGCCTAAAAATGAACATGTCACCTGATTTCTCATGGCAGCTCCTGTATTTCTGTTCAAGATACTGTGCAGCCGCCTTCTCACACTGCCTGGAAATGTCTCGCTCTATTACAACCTCTGTCTCACCAGCCACCAAGCCCTGGTAATTTTCCTCCTAACGTCCCTTCGTCCCTTCCCTTGCTCGCGCTCCGTACTGCTCCACAGCTCTGAATGAGCCACGGCTGCCCTCCTGCGCATCATCCACCGCCTGGAGCAGGAGGTCCCTCGCGAAACGCCTGTGTGGCACAGCCTTCCTCCCCGCTTGCCAATCATCGTGGCTGCAAATGCTATAGGATGAAGTTTAATTTCTGCCACCTAGAATTCTGACTCAGATTGCTCCTAACAATCTCTTCAACTGTCCTTCCCCTTACATCCAGTCTGAACCCTGCCTCCCGGCAACAGGGCTACTCCACTGCAGTCTTCCACTCTGTTCTCACTGTCCCCTGGGTCTGCACACTCTCCCCACCCTCCCACCAAGCCCATGCCAAAGTAATGAGACATTTCTTTCAAAGTCTAACTTGCTTGCTTTTTCTCAAAATAACCAAGCCCGCCTCTCCTGTGACGCTTCTCCAGTGACCAACCTGCAGCTGAATCTTTACTTGTGACACATTCTTACAGCACTGCTGTGCAGAGTGCTCACAGGCTTAAAGGAAGAGCTCTCTCCTAGCTAAAAAATTCTTTTATTCGCAATTTCAACTCCTTTGGGAACAAGGAACCACAGAGCTCAAAGGTCCCTAGCACAAAGAAGGATGTGATGAAATTTAAAAAGAAAACTATTATCACACAAGCAGACAGTATATTCTATGATCCTCAAAAACAAAATTTCTCCAGAAAAATGAACAAAAATGAAGCGTGGGTAGCCCTTCTTCAGTGTTTTCACTGGATACTGCTACTTCATTTCATTACATCTGATCTAAGCCCGTGGGGTTTATGTAAAAACAGATTTAAAACTGTACAGGAATATACAAATGGAAGGTATTTGTCATCGGTGTCCTGGCTACCACGCCTGGAATGTCTAAAATGGCTTGGCATGACTTCTACAAGTCCAGAGAAGGAATTGTATTGAAGCCACAATTCTCAACTGGGGACAGTTTTACCATGAAGGGATGTGTGGCAACGTCTGGAGACGATTCTGATGGTCACAACTGAGGGACTGCTGTGAACACCTGCTGGGCAGAGGCCAGGATGCCGCTCGGCACCCACAACAGTCAGTTACCCGGTGCACAAGGTCAGTTCCAGCCTGAGTGAGAAACCCTGGTCAAAAGCAGCCCAGAGGGTGGGGCTGAGTTCTGACCACTTTTGTGGGGGACAGTGCATGGGAATGTGCCACCAAACACCCTGACCAACTGCCCTCCATGCCCTGTGTTGCCCACTGTCTCAACACCTGCTCCTACTGATCCGCTTCTGCTGAGGTGCCCCCAGGCTCTTCTCGATACCTGTGATTAATATGCCCATCCTACAACATACGGAACACCCATATTCAGATGTTCTTTAACACAGAAACTCTAAAATTTAAGTCAACCTGTAACTCCAGAGGTAGGAATTCAGGGCATATGTTACATGAAAAAAAAAATCACTTGAAGCTTAATTTCATTAGAACAATGCATATACTACTGTGACTACTAAGAAAACTTAAAATATTCCTCACCAACTGAAAATGAACTTAAATAACTGCTAAAAACACATGGAGGGTTGTTCCCGTCTCAGGAGGAGCTTTCTGCAGCACTCCATGGGGTGTCAGGAGCTGGAAAAGCAGGAAGCCAAGATGCAGGAATTTCACAGATCAATCTAGCACCACTCCTTTTCCAGGTTAGGAAAGGAGAGGGGAGACAACGGCCAGATTGGGTGGCGCCTTTAGGGAGGAATGAGCAGAAAAGGAAGCAAGGAAAGCAGACAGGCATAAAAAGCGGAAGGAAAGCCAGAAAATGAGAAGGAACCAAAGCCAGGTGAAGACTGAGATCCCAAGGACAAGCAGAGGAGGCAAAAATTTCTAAACTGAGAGAAAGGCTGATCCTATCGCTCTAGGAATGCAAAGAAGAGACATAGCAAGCGGTGAGGCGAGATGAGAAGAGTAAGAAGCAGTGATGCACTTGAAGGAGACTGAAACAAAACCTCCCTTGCTCCTGCTTCACGTCATTTACCTTGATTTCTATTTTGTCTAATTAAGATTGCCACAAGGTTTCATTAGCATTTTCCTGACATTTTTTACCATCTTTCTACTTCTTTTGAGGCAGGGGGCAGTGTTTGAGACAGTCTCGCTATGTAGTTCAGACCAGCCTTGAACTGATTATGTAGCTCAGGTTGCCCTCAGATTGTTAGCAATCCTTCTGCTTCAGCCTCCCGAGTGCTGGGATGACAGACATGTGCCACCGGTGACGCCCGGCCATCTTTCTACTTTTAACCTGCTGCCGTTAGTGGTTAAAAGTGGTTAGTCATATATAAATATCATGCATTTGAAAGATGAGAATACATTTCTTTCTTAGTCATAAAAATACCCAAAACTAAAAAGAAGAGAGGATTTTTTGACTCAGTGTCACAAGGTTCTGGGGTTCTGGGGTCTTCTTTTAGAGCTGATTTCTAGTTTCTTCTTGTCTTCAACAAAGAATTGGGACAAAACAAGTGCAAGAAGTAACAAGGTTTTACACTTATTAAGGTGGGAAAAGAAACAGGCTCTGCAGAACAAGTTTGGACCAAGCAAAAGTAGGAAAACAAGTACACACTACAGGGTGAGAGCAAACTACTGGGAAAGAGAGACCACAATGGCCCTGAGCTCAAGGGCAGCTCTCCTTTCATATCTCCTACTCCTCAGGATGAGGTCAGGTATAAACCAGCCTATCAAAACCCTGCTTGAGTTCTCTCCAGAAGAACTGGAAGCTAGACTTTCTGATTGGCTCTGGTAAGCAGGGCTTTGGAAACTGCTCGGCCTAAATGTCCTTGTGATGAAGAGATCATGCCCACTTCCCAGCCTGTTTGCCATGCACTAATCTCCTGCCTTGACAGTTTGTGGAGGTTTCAGTACACCGAAGGACAGTGTAGCAATGGTGGGTGGCAGAAGAGAGCTACTCAGGAAATGGTGGGCAGGAAGCAGCCAGAGTCAAGGAGGGAGCTGGGGAGGAAGGGTAACCATTCCAGGCCGCAGCCTCAGTAAATCACTTCTTTCAACCAGACCCCAGATCTCCTAACAAGTCAGCCCTCAGCCCCCATAACACCTTCTAAAAGCCTTAGCTATGAGTGTATGAGACTTTGAGGGTAACGAAAGATATAAACTGTAACATTCTGCCAGCCGTCCACAGAGGAGTCAATTGCATCTTCCCATGTAAAATGCATTTAGTCCACCTCTAAGAGTTGCCGAAGCCTTACCAGTCCCAGCCTCGCTGAGTAGGCCCCCTCTGAGACTCATGGCAATCTCTTAGGTGTGAGCCTCTATAAAAATCAGGGGAAAAAAAGCTAAACACTGCTGGCATAGAACAGCACAGGGTAAATATTCCTATTCCAAAAGGTGGAACAAGAAGATAGAAAAGAACAGGATCAAAGCAAGACTGAAATCCAGTGGGGCAAACATTTAAGTCTTGTGGCTCCATGACCAGCACCCAGTGCAAGCTGTGGCAAGGACATATGAATTGCAAAGTGCTTAAGCAGCCCTGCCCCTGTACTACTGCCAGTGGTTATAGCCTTCCCAGCCTCTCTTGGGCTGGCTTTGCTCACTCCTTGTGGCTTTTCTCAGCAGAAGTTTTAACTCCTGGCATCTCCAACTTCCACTGTACAGTGGTACTTTGGTTCATGAATTTAATTCTGGTCACAAACCAAAGTGGATGAGAACTGAATCAAATTTCTCCATAAGGTCAACACTGAACCTAACTGAATTTCATGACTGGAATCACAAATTAAGTTCATACACTGAGGTACCACTGTACTCTTTCAGCTTCACTCTCAGCTCTGCGCACCACCCTTTCAAGGGCACACTGCCTGGCCTCCCAGGCAGGCCTAATGCTGAACTCTATGTGGAAGTCTCCCTGATCCCACAATTCTTGCATTCTGAATGTCTGTAAAACCACCACACATGGACAATGTCAAAGTCTGCTGCCAGCTTTAGCAGCAGTAGCCAGGGTCCTTTGTGTCATGGTTGCAGAGGTCTTCAAGTACACGAATGCCTGAGCACTATGATCCAAACCCCAGGGAACAAATTCCTCAGGCAGCCATTTGCTTGGAGCACAGTGCCTAGAGGCTCTCTTCCCAAAATCTTTGACTTTTGCATTTCTTAAAAGAATTGTTTTGAGACAGCATCTTGCTATGTAATTCAGCCTAGCCTTGAACTCAAGTAGCCCAGACTACCCTCAAACTTGCAGCAATCCTCCTGCTTGACTTTTTGCCTTTTCAGTCTACCATGGGAGGTCTTGCTCCCACCTATCTTCAAGCCATCTTTTCTACTGTCCTGCTGTAAAGTACTTGGCTTCTTTTAGAATGTGAATCTTTTCAGCCACCACACTCTCCTCTGCTCTGGCTTTGCCAGCCCTTTCTTTCTGGGGAAACAGGAAACTTTGCAGATGGTCTTTTTGCTTATGGTTTTCAGGATAAAACTGGCTAAAAGCAGCAAGCAGTAGCTACGCTACAGCCTGACTGTTCAGTTGGCTTAAAGCTTTCTCTACGAAGTATTTAGTCTGCCACTTTTAATTTCCATCTCTGACAAAGTCTCAGGACATTAGTAAAATGTAAACAAATCTTCTGCCAGAGGATAACACATATGGCCTGAAGTCCAGCTGCCAATGGAGTCCTTGTTCCCAACTGAACCCTCTTAAACCTTTACCTTCTGCATCATATCAGCATCCTGGTATTCTCAATTCTGATATGGATCCCCCATCAAGCTCAGTTCACAACATTCTAGGGCTTCTCCGACAGGCATCTTGAAGTCTTTCCAAACTCCTTCCATGAGCTACTTCTAAAAACTTCTGAACCCCACAGCAAAGTATAGTCCCAGGAACAACCCCATTCCTGGTACCAGAATCTTGCTTAGTCACTTCTGTTGCTAGACAAAATACCTGACACCTACAACTAAAAGAAGAAAGGTTTACTGCAGCTGTTTCAGTCCACAGTCAGTTGGTTCCAAGCCAGAATGGGGTGGCAGTGGGGTGTGCCAGATCGGAGCTGCTCAAGGCATCGCAGGCAGGAAGCAACCAGGACCAAGGGAGAAGCTGGGAAGGAAGGGAAACTCATCCCGGCCAAGCCCCTGGCGATCCACCTCTTCCACCCAGACCCCACCTGTGAACAGAAAGTCAGCTCTAAGCTTTGATAATCCAATCACCTCCCAAGAACCCCACCTATGAGTCCATGAGGCTTTGGGGGAAACATCTAGATATAAACCATATCAATTTGTATGCTACAGCTATGCACATGACTTGTGAAGAATGAAACGCATGAAGTACAGCCTCAGTTGTGGGATTATGAATGATCTTTTTTATTATTGTATTTTCCTCATTCCTAAAATGAACACATATTACTGTTGCTAAAAATAATGAAAGTTTTACAAGTTAAAAACTTATAGAGATGAAAATAACTTTGAACATTTTAGCCTCAGAGAAATTTCTTTTTCTTTGCATATGCTTTTGTTCTAGTGCTATTTCTGACCAAGGACTGTTTTTATTTTTGTTTTTGTTTTTGGTCTTTTTGAGACAGGATCTTGCTATGCAGTTCAGGCTAGTCTTGAATTCACTTTGTAGCCCAGGCTGGCCTTGAACTTGCAACATCCTCCTGTCTTAGCCTCCCAAGTGCTGGGACTACAGGTGTGTGCCACCAGGCCTGGCTCCAAGGTTCTTAAACCAAAGACAGTGACAAATTCTATATTCTAGTCTTAAGCATTAGTTATACTGTGATAGGTAACTCCTTATAAAATAATGTAGGAAAAATTGAAATATTGAGAGGTCTATACAACATAAAGTGGTAAAAGTAAAGCAGATCATTTACAAAGCAAAATTTTTTTAAATATACCTTATATGAAAAAAGAAAAAAGGTAATAAAAGACGCTTTAGAGTAATTCCAAACCAAGTGATGGTTTAGTCCTTCAATAATTCCTTTCTTGTTTTAGGTCTCTGGAAGCTTGTGTTAACCAATGCTCTCTCAAAGATCTCTCTAGTTGTAAACTTTTCTAGCTCTATACTCTTTTTTTTTTTTTTTTTTTTTGAGACAGGGTCTCGCTATGCAGTTCAGGCTGGCCTCAAGCTCACTTTGTAGCCCAGGCTGGCCTTGATAACACAACGATCCTCCTGCCTCAGCCTCCCAAGTGCTGAGATTATAGGTGTGCAAGATTATGCCTGGCTTATAAACTCTTTCTCAAGGGTTCATGTTAAATGGTAAGAATATGAACTTGTGAATGTATCTTTGGAATAGCCAACTTAGTAGACCAGTAGTCCTCAGTTCTGACTGGACACAGGAATCACCCAGGAGCTTTATAAAAATACTGATCAGGGACGTCACACGTAACAATGGCTTCCGACTTAATGAGGGCAGGGCAGGGTCCAAGCACGGGTATTTTAAACCTCTCCAGGGATCCAAATATACAGGCTTCAAACCTACAGATGAGGACTGAAGGCTAAAACCAAACGTGGCCAGGGCCCCGTTGGACAAGATAAATGAACAAAGAACGCTGGACACGGGGAGCTAGGAACACAAGACACACCTACTTTCCTCCTACTTGCGATAGACATGAGCAAGATCTTTTGGTTTTTTTCACAAGGAATGCTAGGAAACCAGCTTTTAAATGAAATTGTGGCTTTTAAAATGTTGGCAACTAACTCCCAACAATGTACAAAGAATGTGTAAGTCACACAAAATATGCCCACATCCTAGTGTGGTACTATAGTCATCAGTTTCTAGCTTAAACAAAACCAGCTGAATAAATTAAACTCAGCAGTTCCCTGGGCTCTCCCCGTCTCTCCCTCGTCTCCCACTCCGAGCCCCCCTGCATCTGCTCCAGGTCCACAGCCTGGCCCTTTCCTTTGCCTTTCATTGTCTCTTTCCCAACCTTCTTCGTCCTTCCTAAGAGATGGAAAATGACACCTGCACATTAAATCTTCATGTGGCCCAGACTGTGTCCCTAGACAGGCATCTACACTTGGGAAAATGCAGGTTATAAATTGTAACCCGAGGCAGTGGCTCCATTATGTCAATGACTGGTTGTCTTAGTAAAAATCCAGGGAAAGGGTCAGTCACGCTCTTAACGTTGCATTACTCAGACTTTATCAAGCAACACATGGAGATCTTCATCTAAGTTCTGGAAAGGTTTTGTTTGCTTTGCCTTAAATCTAAGCCACTCCCTGTCAGAATCGCCCCAAAGGTATGTTGCTCTCGCTGCTTTCTGGCTTATTTGTGTTTTTAATTCCCATGTATGGGCTTCATCCCTTGACAAATACATCTCTGAGATGCAGTCTGGGCACAGGTAGATTTTAAGCACCTGGGGAGGCTAATGCAAAGCTGGTGCTGAGAACCACTAGCCTGAAACCTCCCCTAGGCCAGGTGTAACGGCACACACTGGGGATCCCAGCACTCAGGAGGCTGAGGCAGGAGGATCACTGCGAGCTTGAAGCCAGTCTGAGCTACACAGCAAGACCCTGTGTCAATCAATTGATCCCCTCCACCGACCCACAGACTAGCAGTGTGCTTGACTCTAGACCACTATTATCTTGACTTATCTTGCCAACTTGCTTTTCATCGTATCCTCACAACTGAGAAGGCAGGCAGCTCAGATATCACTATTAGCACTGGGCAGGTAAGAAAGTAAGGCACAAAAACATTCAGTCAGGCTAGGCCTGGTGTTGTGTATCTGTAACGTCAGCACTCTGGGAGGCTGAGGCAGGAGGATTTCAAAGGAGGATTTCAAGTTCCAGCCTAGCATGGGCAATTTAGGGACTCAGTGAGACCTCGCCTCAAAAATATAAACAACAGTAACAAAAACATCCAATGAGCTGTCCAAGGGTCCGAGTTAGTTATTCACAAAGACATAATCTCACTGGCCTCTGTGTGTGTGTGTGTGTGTGTGTGTGTGTGTGTGTGTCTGTCTGTCTGTCTGTCTGTCTGTCTCCTTGTGCTGGGTATGGGACTCAGGGCCCCATGCTTTCTAGGCGAAATTTCTGCCCAAGTGACATCTCCCTCATCTCAGAGTCTTTTTGACTACATGCCCAAGTGCCAGTTCCCCCAAACCATGTTGCCAAGTTGCCTCCCCCAACCCTGATCCACTTTACTACTGGAAAACCACTAAATGTGTGATCCAATTCCAAAAATAAGCATAACATTCTTAAAAATAGTCATAACAATGGCTTTAAAAGACTCAACTTGGGGTCAGTGCACCCCATGCCTTTTTCTCAAGGCCATGAGGCAGTTGTGTAAGTGCCCTCTTCCCACACACCTCCCCCACCCACACCACCTTCCATTCTCCCAGAGACTGAAATGGTTAGTTTCCATTAGGATACTGCCTCAGAAAAGATCTTTGAAAAGATCAAACAGCCATAGAACTGCAAAAGTAAGGGGAATTTTCCTGATCCACTTTCCCCACTTCCTCTGAAAGATAAAGAACCCGAAATCCTTTTTAATTTAACATATATGAAGCGCTAACACTTCACCAACCATTATCTTAATTAAATCTTTAGGATAACTCAGTAAGATAGGTACTGTAGCCACCACGACTTGAGGCCTATTTAACAAATAAGATAAACAACAAAGCCCTGGAAAATAAGCAACTTGCTCAAGTTCCCGGGTAGAGTAAATCTGAGACCTAGTGTTTACATGTGATTCAGAGCCTAAACCCCTGATCCCGTACCTCCAACCACCTGGAGTGACAGTAAGGCACAGCGTGAAGAACAGCAAACACTTCTTTCAAAAGATGGGAAAACGGCACCTGGTCTAGACCAGCACTAAAAACACAACTTCAGTGGGCATTCCAGACTGGAATCCACAGAGCTACTCAGGCAGAAAATCAGATAGCACAACACAAACTGGGGAGAACCAGCAGAGAGAAAAGACGGAAAAGAGATCAGTCTGCAAAGAAATTGAGACTTTATAGGCAGCGTAAACCCCAGGAAGTATTTTTATGAGGCAAAAATCCTTAAAATTAGGAACTGAAGTTTAGAATATAAATTCAAGCAAAGTGTCCTGGTCGTTTGGGGGCAGCACTGCCCTGGGGTCTAGGAGCGCACGGGGAGAAGTGTAACTTGTGCCTGCAGCCCTCGGGGGTGGCCCTGGCATCCTCCCGGCCGCACCCTGGAATCTTCAAGGCACCTCCACATCTGTCCCTGATCCTCACATGCCAACATTCCACTTGAAATGCCATCGTGGTCAGGTGACAGGGACCCCGAACTTGAGCAGCGGGGAGAGACAAGAAGGCAGGTTTGAGGGCATCTGAGAGGGCCGGGTCGAGGCTCCAAAACACACACAGTGGTAGGAAGAAGGAAGGTTCTGGGGCCTCAGGTTGAGGAGAACGAGTAGACAGATGCTTTGTGAAAGACACGGACAACGGCATCGCAGAGAGGGGGAAGGCACGGCGTTGCGGAGGTCTGGACCCAGTGTTTAGTCGGCAACCACACCGTTCCAGGCATTAGGGAAACGATGGGTAAGATCCGTTTTTGCCTCAAGTATCACCCTAGCACAGTGATGGTGAACCTTTTAGAGCTTCCAGTGATACAAACAGTCCTCTTCCTGTGCCATTGTCAGGGGCAGGAAAAGCCGCAGCAGGGTAGTCAGATATCAGGCCTCCTTATGAAGAAGGCACTCCTCATCCCAGTCTCTCTTTTCTTTTTTTTAATCTTTTTGAGAGAGGGTCTCACTATTCAGTTCAGGCTGGCCTTGAACTCACTTTGCAGCCCAGGCTGGTCTCGAACTTGCAAGAATCCTCCTGCCTCAGCCTCCCCAGTGCTGGGTGCTGGGACTACAGGAGTGCAGCACCACGCCCAGCTTGTACCAGTCTTAATTCACCGAGCAATATAAAAAATTGTACATAAGAGATTACGTTGTAAAAAGCTGAAAACGCCTTTAAAATCTATCTCCCTCATCTGCTGAATTATATCGCAGTGAAAGAGTGGCAGGAGTACTTGCTATTCCTCTGGCAGCCTTCTGCCCCCCCCAAAGACCTGATACTGTCTTATCATTAGGGTCTCAGGGCAAAAGTCACCACTCATTCGGCCCCCTTTATCTCAAGCACCCCCCTCAGCGCAGGACTCCTCCTTTTTCACTGCCTGAATACCTGAAACGTATTTATCCGTGTACTGATACAGTCTCTTTCCCGGAGGAGGAGGGAAGCTTCACAAAGCAGGAACTTGATCTGGTTAGTTGCTGGCAGCCACACAGCAAACATTTATTGAATACTGCACAGTAAATGAGGGGTTGTTAAACCTCATCAAGATAAAGACCTCAAACCAACTAGATTTCCTGTAACTGAGTTTGAACAGCAAAGTCATTTTCCAAGGAGGGGTTTGAAACAAAATCCAGGGGCTCACACCGGATCAGTGTCCGGGCAGTTTTGCGTAAATTAGAGGAGTATCCTCGCAGTGTGAGATATTTGACAATGAGGCGAGCCAGCTGCCAGCTCAGGTTTTATTTCCGTTGTCCTTCTGACGTCAGAAAAAGCACGAGTTGCCGCACAGTTTCTTCTGTCAAGGTGACAAATTACAGCCTCGCCAGGCCCTGCATTCCACACACACTCTCCCCTCCCCCTTACATTTAAAAAAATGTAGTAACCACTACGGGGATGTCAAATCCCCTTCCCAATGCACCTTGTTTCCCAAAGGTGGGTCTTGCCCGCTCGTACTGCGTTCATCACCGTGGATTCGTCTGAGAAAGTACGAGAACGCAGCAGCACTTTAGCTTTCACCGGAGAAACAAGCTGCCAAAAGTCCTGGGTCGGCGCCGCAGAGCGAGACACAAAGGACTCGAACTGCAGCACCACCTTCCCGGCCGGCCAAGGCACTGGGCAAGGCGCGAGGCGGTCACCCCGAAATTGCTTTTGCAGCCAAAGCTCCTGGCCTCCGGTGACCGCAGATCGACAGGAACCCGGGGCGAGGGGCCCGGCAATAAGAGGCGCCCGGGGAGCCCGGAGGCCGCAAGGTCCAGGGGCGCAGAGCAGCCGGGCGCGCGAGTGGGGTGCACACAGCCGGGCGCTCTCCCCGGCCGGCGAGGGCAAAGGCATCGGCGGCAGTGCCCAGGGCCGCAGGCGAGCGAGGTGCTCGGGAGCCGCGGAGCGCGCAGCGAGGCTGGGAAGCGCGGTCCGAGCCCGCAGGCAGTGGTTTTTTGTTCGCGGCCGCGGCGGCTCCGGCTCTCGGCAAAGCTCTCCGGGCCAGTCTTCATTTCAGAAAGACTTCGTCAGGGCGGGAACGCGCGTGGCCCGCCGGGCTCTGTCCGTAACCGTCCCCCGCAACCCCGCTCCCCTCGTCCGTCGCCCGGCACGGGGCGCCGCGGAGCCAGGGCCGGTGCTCCCGTGCGCTCGCGCTGCCCCGCGGCCCCAGACCGCGGCGGCCCCGACTCCCCGACCACGCGCCGCAGCGGGCGCCACGCGCTCCGCACCCGGGCCCTCGCGGTCCCCGACCCCGGGAAGGGCGACCAGGTCTGGCACCGTGGAAACCCATTTTAAGAAGTAAGCCGCAGCCCGCTCAGGGGCGCAGGCACGGCCCTGGCGCTGCCACGCGTCGCCGCGCGCGTCCGGGAGGACCGAGGGCCGGACCTCTCCCTCCGAGCTGCAGCGCGGGCCAAGCCAAGCCGAGGGCGCGTCCTCCCGCCTCCCGGCTCCGCAACCGCGCCCCTGCCGCCGCGGAGAAGCCCCTACCTGGGCAGGAGGGTAGAGGCGGCGAAGCCGGCGGCGGGCCCGCGTCCTCGGTGCCGGGTTCCGCGAGGCTCGGGCGCGGACGGCGGGAAGGTGAGGGCGGAGGCTGGCGGCGACCTTCAGGCGGAGTGGCGCGGCTCAGCGCGCTCCTTTCCGGGCCGATTGCATCATCAGCATCTCCCCGACACCAGCCCCCGCCCACGCGGCTCGCCCGGCGCCCGGCGCGGAGGGGAGCGGGGGGCAGGCGTTTCCTGCCGGGCGTCGCCCCGCACCCCTGGCTCGCGGAGGGCCGCGGGAGCTCAGGCCATCGTCCCGCCCGCGCGCCGCGGGTCATGCGAAGCGGTGTGTGCGAGCCGGGACCCCGTTACGCGGCGGCGGCTGGCGGAGATGGGGCGGGGCGGGGGGTGCGGGCCGCGTGAACCCGCGCGCCGAGGCTGCGCCCCCCGCTCCGGGCTGCGGGAGCGGCCGGGGCCCTCGCGCTGGAGGCGGGGCGGCCGCGGCGCGGGCTGGGCCTCGGCGGGCGGGAGCTGCCTGCACCTCGGGGCGCGCGAAGTGACGGAGATGCATTGTGGGCACGGCGCGGCGCGGCGCGGTGCGGGCTCGGCCCCAGCTCCCCGGGAAGGCTGCGGCGGCCGGGGCGGCGGGAAGCGCGCGGACCCCTTGGGACCCTTTGTCCGCGACGCGCGCCTCTCTCTTCCGGGCTGGCCCTCCGACTCGCCGGCCCTCCCGGAGCCGGGGTGCGGGCTCGGTGCTGGGGGCCGGGGAGGCGACCCCCGAGCGCGCACCTGTCCGGAGGGGAGACCGCGCCCCTCCGCGCGGGCCTGCGGCGCTGCGGGCCCTGCCCGGCCGCACCCGGAGCTGCAGGCGCCGCGCGCTGCTCCCTGCTCCGCGGCCCTTTGTTTCGGGGCGGCCCCTCTAGCCGGCCCTGCTCGCCCCGACTTGGGTCTCCGTAAAATGGCGACAGGAAATCTCACCTGCGCGCCGGCCGCGCGGCGGGGTGCAGACCGCAGAGTGGCAGGGGAGGCCCCGTCGCAGTGTGTCATCGGCACAGGAAAGGGAAGCTGAATCAGTCCGCGCGTTCACCTACCTGCAGTCTTCCCGGCGGGAAGATCGAGTGGTCACTGCGTGGCAGTGGTCATCTCACCTGGGTCACCGCTGGAGACCTGAGCGAGAACAACCCAGCGGGAAGCTCCTCCTCGCGACTCACGTTTTCTCCCTTCGGAAAAAGGGAAAGGCCTTGGTTAATGCAGCTGTGGCTTCCAGAGAACCCGGTTTAGGAGGCAAGTTCTTGATAAGCCTAAGGAACAGACAGGTCAGTTCCAGCAAGGGGGGAGACAGGCAGCCTCGCTCAGCCGGCCTGCACTCCGTTTATTTTCACACACGTGTTGCCTCCCTCACCTGCTTTACTTTTTTGTGTGTCCTGGTGCCATTTTCCTAGCTTGAAAACAAAAGATGATTAATAACAGACACATCATGGCAGTGTTCTGTAGGTCATCTACTCTCTACCTTTGTTCCTAGAGGAACTTAATTTAGTGTGAAATTACTGAGGTTCAACAGAGGGCCCTTAGCCTGGCACAAATAATTCTTGTGAATCAAGAAATTGAGTAGGTAAAGAGGTAAATCGTGAGCCATAGTTCAGTCAGTCAGTTAAAACGTTTATCTTTTTAAAGGGAGAATATATGTTCATCAGGGTTTGAATGAAGCTGATCTCAAACATATCTTTTGGTTCCAGGTTTTTTTTTTTTTGTTTTTTTTTTTGGCGGTACTGGGGATCAAGGCACTTACTCCACTGAGCTATATCCCCAGCCCCCTTGGTTCCAGTTTTAACTTAATGTGCTAGTTTCTAGCACACCAAAACCTCAGTCACCAAGCACTGTTTGAACTGTTTGAATAGTTATGAACTAAGGTCTTACCATTTGCCAGCTACCAGGCCAAGGACTTTCCAAAGAAGCGTCTTCTCACTTACTCCTTTTCACCCTTCGGTTAGGTTGGCCTCATTTACATAAGACAGCAAGTACGAGGGGAAAGCTATTCCCTTGTGGGTCTGATTTCAGAGTCCGTGCTCGGGGGTCTCCACCACGTGCTTCAGACCAGTTTGCAATCGGATAAGGACAGGCACACCATCTCTGGGTTTTGGGTGACCTGGAAGTGAGGATTCTTGAGCTCCAGGATGTTTGCAGTGTGGGGGCTGGTGTGGAAGGGGAAAGGGGTGTTGAGGGGGAGTGCCTCAGTTACATCAGTGTGTTTTTTTCCTGCTGGTGAAACTGCTGTTTTTTCCAGCAGGCTGTTTTTGCCTGCTGGTGAAACTTCCTTGGAGAGGTTTTGTCTGTAAGTCGCTCAGCTCCTAACCCTCATGGCTGTGCTTTCTGTGGGGTACAGGGGGTATCAAGAAGGCGGCCCCCTGTTCACTGTGTACTAAGACAAGCAGTAAGTGAAGCACTTTATTTACTTATTTATTATTTGATCTTTTTGAGACAGGGTCTCGCTGTGCAGTTCAGGCAGGCCTTGAGCTCACTTTGTAGCCCAGGCTGGTTTTGAACTCACAAAGATCCTCCTCCTGCCTCAGCCTCCTGAGTACTGGGATTGCAGGCATGTGCCACCACGCCCAGCTAAGTGAAGCATTTTAAAAGGGTCTGCCGTGTAATGCTCCCAGCATGGCTAACAGGATGTGCCATCCTAGGTGCTGATTCAGAGATTAAAAGAATTTGTTCCAAGACCACAAAGCTGCCATTGGCACATCTAAGTCTTGAATCCAGAGCTAGGTATCTGGCTCTGACGTGTTCCTTGACTGCCCCAGCCCCTGTCTGGAGCACCAGCCAGGGAGGAGGTCCCAGGCCACTGTACTTTCAGATGGGAACCACCACTCCCAAGTCTGGGGAGTCAGTTTTCCACGCAGTAGTTAGATTTGCAAGCTCTGAGGCCACTGTTGGCAGTACTGAATGTTATCTGTAGACCTCTCCTAAGTGAGCAGACTTCCTGAAGTGATACTGAGGGAGTCTGGGCTGCAGCATTAAGAAGGTAAGACGTCTGCGTCCTCTCAGAGCGAGCTTAGGGTACAAGGAGAGCTGGGTAACTTCAGCGGGGAGTTTCTAGTAGCTTCATCGCATCCGTGGTACGGTTCCAGTAGGGTCGGGCCAACTTGTGAAGAAAAATGAGGTGAACTCCCGAAGAGGACTGAACCTGAACTGAAGCCACATTCGCCCTCATCCCGACTGCCCGGGGCTCAGCGGGGCGGCCCTTGGTCCATGTCTGGGCTGCTTGACGGCACAGCTGCCCAAGGGGCCACCACCAGCTGCCTACAGAAACCAAGTGCCTTCCCCCAAGGGCTTCCAGAGCCCTCAGGTTACGTCTGGTCTGATACTGGCAGGCTTCTGGTGGACAGATTTTGAGTAATACAGCATGAGAACTGTACCCTGAATATAGTCTTCCTTTTTAACTTTAAAGGCCTGTTGGGGCAATCTCAGTTAAGGCAGTGATTTTAAAACTAGGGATGTACAATGGAAACAAAGCTTTTGTAAATGAGGAGGGGAAGAAGGGTTGAAGGGAAGGTAGGGGAGTGGGGGAAAATGAATCAAGTTACGTCATACACAGGTACAAATTCCCTGTGATGACCGTGATCAATATGTGGACCTACAGTGTACCAATAAACTTAATAAAAATAAGTAATTAAAAACGGATGTCAACAGGCTGGGTCATTTCAGGACAATGGGTATTTCCTCCATACAACGGAAGGGGCTGTACTGTCAGACACACACGTTCTACCTCAGTAGAAAAGTTGTTCGTCGAAATCAGTCTTTTATTCCCGGTTACAGGATCTATAATGGTCTTTAAACTTACTGGTTTTTCTTGACTGATGGAATCACATCTCTTTGCCTGATTAACCCTTTTACCAGCCTTGTTCTCTGGATCTCATCCATACGTGGCGATATTTTGACACTGGAAGTAAGAGAAGCAGCCACAGCCAAAAGTGAATTCACAGTGAAAGGAACTCCCCGCTGTTTTGGGTATCCTTCTACGGACACCCTACACTGTGTGGCCTAAACCCCCATAGGTAGCACTGGGACAGGGTGTTGTCACTTCTTCCAGCATGGTGATAAACATTACACTTTCCAGATTTGTCACTAATTAGCTCTGGCAGGAGGTCACCAATACACACTGAATCCCAAATGAGTTTAAATTAAACCCCAGAATGAGCCTCTTTGGGAAACGCCTGTTGTCTCTGGCTTTGGCCTAGGTCAGCTTTGTGAGGTCACCTACTTCTTAATTTGTTAGAGGCGCTGGAGGTGACATTCATGAGGTGCTGTAGCTGCATGGTAATACAGTGTAATTTGTTTCAGTTAAAGAACCAGCAACAAGGATGAGGCTGGAAGTTTATTGTCTACCTTACCTGGTGCATTCCCACCATTCCTCAAGTTCACTGTGAGTCCGTTCCCCACCTCGCTGCAGGGTGAGGCTGTGATGCCTGTCCGGTGAGCAGATGACTCCAAGGCTGCAGAGCACCGAGCAGGAGGCTCAGGCCACGAAAAGTACCTACCAGACGGTCCCCGTCACTGCGCGCACACTGCAGACACAAACGAGGAGCAGTGAATCTTCAAAGCCTGCGTTTATCAGCACAAAGCATTTACTACATTCGCTCCATACCCAAAAGCTGTGAGGCCGCATCTCAGTTTTAACTCCTACTGCTGTGGAAGTGGAGGAGAGAAGGCAGTAAGTGATAGGCTCCTTGGCACCTTCCAATTAACTTAAAGGTAGGGAAGCATGTTCGAGGTATACCTGAGAATTTGTTGAGTAGAAAGTGGGAGAGGCCTTAATCGAGTATAGCATCTGTATTTACTAAAATGGTGCTGGTGTGAAGTGATAACATTTTCTGTGAGGGAGCAACTTTAGTGGTTGTGGGCTCTGGGGACAGATTTCTCAAGTTCTGATCTTTTTTAGGAGCCGAGGGACCTTGGAATCAGACCCAGGAGCATGTTACCGCTGAGCTAAACCTCCATCCCTTTTTATTTTTTGAGATAGGGTCTCACTAAATTGCACAGGCTGGCTTCAAATTTATAATCCTCCTGCCTCAGCCTCCCAAGTAGCTGGGACTGGGACTACTGGCATGTACCACTATACCTGGGCCAAGTTATGATTTTGATTTCACAATGTACTAGCTCTGTGACCTTGGCAAATAATTGAGTTTCTCTGTATCTAGGTTTCTTCACTTACAGTCACTTCACAGTTGTATATAAACGCATTCTTTTTTTTTTTTTTTGGTACCAAGATTCAAACTCAGGAGCTTGCACTTGCCAGGGAGGCACTTGTGCCACTGAGCTATATCCCCAGCATTGTATATGAAATACATATATGTTAATACATAGAAGTTGCCAGGTGTGGTGGCGCATGCCTGTAATCCCAGTACTCAGAAGGCTGAGGCAGGAAGATTGTTGGAAGTTCGAGACCATCCTGAGCTACAAAGTGAGCTCAAGGCCAGCCTGAACTGCATAGTGAGACCCTGTCTCAAAAAGACAAAAAAACAAAAAAAAACCCCATAGAAGTCCCTTAAAATAGTTCACAGCCTATCTTAACGACACACTAAATATTACAGGAAAATAGTCTGACAGAAGTGGAAAGAACCTAGATACTATAGGTGTCACTTCTGGTAATTTGAACCCTAGAAATGATGCTCAGATATGTTCCCCTATAGCAACACAGCTAAGGGGCAGGGTTTGGAATGAGCCTAGTACAGGTGCAAAGGTTGCCTTCTTTGTTTATTTTCATAGTGCAGAGGTAGCCCAGTTCATGAACTTAATTCTTGACAAGATTCTGGTCACAAACCAAACTGGATGAAGAAAATCAATTTAGATAGTTAGGATCAATGTTCACCTTATGGGTCAAATTTGATTTCATTCTCATCCAATTCAGTTGCAGCCAGAATTGTGGAAAGAATTGAGTTCAGGAACCAAGGCACCACAATCCTCAGAAAGAAACTCAAGACCTTTGCATTGAGCTGTGTCCCCATCCTGTCTCCCTCCCTTTACATTTTTTATTTTACGACAGTGTCTGGCGAAGTTGCCCCAGCCAGGATCAAACTTGTGATCTTCCTGACTCAGGCTTCCAGAGTGCTGGGATCACAGGTGTGTGCCACCTCACTCAATTTAAAAAGTTTTAAAAACATTTATCACTTGCCATGTGTGGTGACACACACCTATAACCCCAGCACTCGGGAGGCTGAGGCAGGAGGATCCTTGTGAGTTTGAGACCAGCCTGGGCTACAAAATGAGCTCACGGCCAGCCTGAACTGCATAGTGAGATCCTATCTCAAAAAGACCAAAAAACTAAAACAT
This sequence comes from Dinomys branickii, assembly GCA_004027595.1. NCBI lineage: Eukaryota > Metazoa > Chordata > Mammalia > Rodentia > Dinomyidae > Dinomys > Dinomys branickii. Next base: position 111,047 of record PVLD010000972.1, on the reverse strand, counting down.
TCATTACAGAATTGTTTGTTTAGACAGAGTCTTGCTATGTACTTCAGACTGGCTTTCAACTCACTATGTGGCCCAGGCTGGCCTCAAACTCAGGGTAGTTCTCCTGCCTCAGCCTCCCGGGTGATTAAACATTTGTGCCACCATATATTTATTGAAACCAAGGATAACAAATTTATAAATGACAGATTCAGTTAAATGCAGGGTTGAGAGAGCTCTGGACCATCTGTAAGCCCTTAGAGGTGCTTTGAGAAGCAAGATACAGAGGTGACGCTTCCTTACCTCTAATCTGGTGTGATCTCTTTCTTTCTTATCAAGTTGAGCACTGGAAGGGAGCGTAGCTGGAGGAGGGATCTTCATCCAAGATCAGAGAAATGGACAAGATCACAGGAAGTGATGGAAGGCATCAAGGAGAGTCAGCATAGAGATAAGGAAACTAGGAAAAAAGATAAAGACCTAGAGCCAGGAATAGCTGAAGCAAGTCCCAGACAGAAGGCCCCGGCTCAGGGCTGGCCTCAGGCCGGGTCATCTCAGGATGTCAAATGTGCTCTCGCTGCGGGCAACGATGTTAGAGTCTTACTGGACCAAACCAGTTTTCCTGTTTTCTGCTGGAAAGCTACCTTTTTGTGGGGAAGGGATGTCTCGATTTTGTTTGTCTTCTTACTGACAGTATTTAAGAGGCGAAGGCCTATTTATAACTTGAGTAGAATACCATGCTTCACCAAAATAAGCTTCTGTTTTGAATGGTCTTAGAATAAGAAACACCAAATAATTTTCAGTGTGCTTGATTTTTATATTTGAAGCTATTTCAAAATCACAAAGGGGGTAATTTTGAGAACAGATTTAAAGTTGATAGTCTTCTGTTGATCTATATTTATAGTTATTTATGCACACGCATTATGTGCCCCTGAAATGAAGTGCTTGAAGTTTTTTATTCAAACGCAGCGTGTCCAAAATGGAAATCATTGTTCTCCCCTCCCCTCTCCCACCCAGACCCTCTCTCTCCAGTCTCATCTTGGGAAACAGCTCCACACGGGCGAATGCTCAAGCTAGAAGTCTGGGAGGATCTCGGCTCGGCTCTTTCCCTCTCTGCATGTGATTAACTCACTCTTTCAACTAACATTTACTAAGCGCCAGGCATGCTGCAAGTCTTCCAGGGAACTTGGAGTTGAGGATACGAGACTGGCATTACTCAGATGATCACACAGGTGGAATGCACAAGTTACAAATGGGAGAAAGTTGGAGGGAAAGAGTGCTGATTCTGGGGGAGATGCAGAGGACCTTGGGCTTCCCTGGAACGTAGCCCTGAGTGGGACTCCAGTTTCTCTATGCAAAGGGTTTCAATAAAGAGCAAGGGAGGGGCATGCTCCAGAGTGTGCTCTCCGAAGGGCCCAGGTGTTGTCAACCTGTCCCTCCACCTGTCCCCGGCATGCGTTCCCTGTCCTCCACCCCAGTGCCTGTTGCTGGTGTGAGATTCTGTCAGCCCGCAGCTGGGCAAGTTCTCCCAAAAGAATGTTGATAATGCACCTCGTTATGAGAAGCATCTTGACTATGCCCACCCAACATAGTCTGTACATGTTGGCATGACATATATGGAAACTGTCATTATGTACATTCAGAGCATTCACAAAAAATTTAAAATTCAAATAAGACTTTACATTTTTATTTTTTGAGACAGGGTCTCACTATGCAGTTCAGGCTAGCCTTGAGCTCACTTTGTAGCCCAGCCTGGCCTCAAACTCACAATGATCCTCCTGCCTCAGCCTCCTGAGTACTGGGATTATAGGCGTGCGTCCCCACACCTGGCAGGAGTTTATATTTTAGATTTAACAGCATTTTATTCTATTACTGAAATCTTTTTTTTTTTTTTAGATTTTATTGGTGTCTTGCTGGCTGTAGAATAATAAATAGTAGAATGATGGCTAATGTGTAAAGCAATGATTTATGGGATTTAAATACGAATTCTAGGTACTGCTGTCAAGTACCTCACTGTTGTCCTTTAGATCTCTCCCACATGCCTAAGAACGAGATGCTGCAGATTATCTCCATTGCTCTGATAAGGAAACCAGAGTCCAGCATGAGTTCTGCCTTGCACTTGGGCAACATGAGAAACTGGAGGATGAAACATTTCTAATTATGAAAATCCTCAACATTTTGGTGAGACAAACTGGATTCGATATACTTTTATTATTTATTATTTTTTAAGATATCAATTAACATTGCTGCAAAATGGTGGTTCGTAAACCCTGGTTCGAAATTTGGCTCATTTAGACGTTTGGATGTCATGGCTGTCATAGCTGGAAAGAGACCTCACGGAGACATGGAGACTGAACAGCTGCCACGCCCCCCCGGGCTGCAGGCCGGAGCCCAGCCACCCATCCTGTGTCCCACCCACGAATCTGCAACCTTCAAGCCCACAAATGTACTTAGATGGGGGTCCTCGCTGGTAGTGAGGGAGGTGAACCCACCCACAGGCCCTGCGTCATAATCCTGACCGTCGCGTCCAAGTAGCCTTACCTTAACATTGTGACCAACCATAGGACCTCTCAGTAGGAGTGCAAGTGTCAGCTCTGCTTTTCCTGTTTCCGTGTGCTTCTGTTCTTACTGCTGCAGTGCTAGAGTTAGAGCAGAGAGCCTTAAACATGCTAGAAAAGCCCTTTACCACAACACACCCTTAACACTTCTGTGGATTTAATCTGAAGTTTATTCAGAGGAATCTTCCAATTGTCCATTCTGGGAGGACAAATTAAACTAGATAAATCAGAGCCAGACTTGGTGGTGCACACTTGTAATCCCAGCATTCGGGAGGCTGAGGCAGGAGGATCATTGCAAGTTCAAGACCAACGTGGGCTACAAAGTGAACTCAAGGTCAGCCTGAACTACATAGCGAGACCCTGTCTCAAAAAGAAAAAATAAACAAACTAAATCAGATAATATAAATTCATAAATTCATTCAACTAAACACACAGACACTACAAGACGTAAATATATTAGAAAGGCATACAGCAACACAGGTATGACGGTCCTCATCCCTGTGCTCCTTCCCCAAGATACCTGGAGGGCCAAGAAGGATCATGGGCAAGAAGGCAGGAACATCTGGTTGCAGCTGGACTGCTTCGGAGTTGAGCCCTGAGACAGAGTAGGAGAAACGAGATTCTTCCCCAGAGCCCAGTAATCTTGCGCCATGAGCAGCCTCGTTGAGCTATGTCCCCATCTCCCTACCTAGAACAGGCTGGTACAATGGCCCCTCCTCCGGTGCTTTCATGGGGGACAGGTAGGAACAGGCAGCACTGCTCTGTGGGTAGAATGGTTGTTGGGACTGCCAACTGTTGCTCCCTGTGGCCCTGCCATTGCTGTACATCTGGGGGTGTTTGTAAGAAATTCCACCAAGAGAGGTGGAGGAGAGGTGTTCTGGGACCCCCGCCTCCTGTCCAGATCCCTGCAAGCCTGCTGACCTCTTTAGCCACCGCTGACCTCCTCCAAGCCAAAGTGTAGCCTAGCTTTTGTCTTCCTGTTTAGTTTTCATCCTTTTCTCTCCCTCTTTATGCTCACTTTATTAAAATGGCATGACATTGATTTGTATAAACTATAAAAGTGACTGAATGGTTAAAATAGACTTGCAGGCCAATCTTACATAGGGTAGGAGGGTGGGATAGGGGAGGATATTTTGATATAAAAAATGCACTTTGGGTGTGTTTGGGAATTTTTCTGGGTGGAGAAGGTGGCTTTGGGATGTCCTGTAGATTCGTTCCAGAACAGGGCATCTATATCGACTGTACTAATGGGGATATTTATCTTTAGCCAAGGGACAGGAGTAAATACTACAGGTCCTGTAGGAAAAGCCTATGTATAGTTCCTGGCCTTTCATGTCAGTGCAGGAGATACTGCATTCTTACGTTTGTGTCTCGTTTTTGTGACTGCTGTACTGACTCATGCTTTTGGGAGAGGGGTAAAAGAGGTTTGAAATAAAAATGTTTACATATTTTGAAAAAGGAGAGAGGAATGCCTGGAGGGCTGTAGGGGACAGGAGCCACCTGGCCGTGGAGCTGAGGGAGAGTCACTGTCAAGCTGTTAGTATGAACAGAAGTGTTAGCATTTTTTTTTCCCCAAAGTCCAGTTGTAACCCTTGTTAGCCTTCTACGACAGCCTCTTAACTGGTCTCCCTCCACCTACCCTTGACCACTTCAGTTATTCCACTACAGGCTAGCAGTTGCTTCCTTGGGAAGCTATTTTTGAAGCCCAAACTTTTTTTTTTTTTTTGGCCTTTTTGAGACAGGGTCTCCCCATGCAGTTCAGGCTGGTCTTGAGCTCATTTTGTAGCCCAAGCTGATCTTGAACTTGCAAGGATACTCCTGCCTCAGCCGCCTGAGCGCTGGGATTACAGGCGTGCACCACCACGCCTGGCTGAAGCCCAAACTGAAGTGTTTTCCTATTAGAAGTTATTTGGACACAGACTATTTTTCAGGTTGCAAATTGCACAAGGGTAGAGCCACCCCCCCACCCGCCCAGGTAAACAAATGTTTAATGCCATTCTAGATGCCATTTTCTGAATGGTTTACCAGCACCTGCCACATAATAGAAGCTCAATAAATAATTGTTGAGTGAAGGAGTAGAAAAAAATGTTAATAAGATGAATATATAATTTGTACTTCAGGTCTTTCAAAGGACAAAGAGTAAGCAAAAGGTATGGCTTATCAGATTTACATTTAGTGACGTTCTTAAAGTTTAGTAACCTATATACATAAATCAAGTCAATAGCTAATTTTGGAACTGTAGCTAGTTTTGGGAGCTTGTATGAATAAATTATAATTTTAAAACATCAAGAGAAAGTCTACTGAATGTCATTTGTAAAAAGAAAAAAGGAAGCTCAGGCTGTGTTTAAAATGTAATATGTTTAACAGTTTTCTGCAAGTTACCTGGAATCTCCAGAGCCCCAACTGCCTAGAAATTTACCTTCCTTTGTAGCAGGTGTGGTTTTCGCTTCCAGACTTCCCTGGTAATGTGCCAACATTCTCCAAGTCATGCTGTCAGTATGAAATGAACTTTTGTAAATGGAGTCTGATTAAATGTCGTGCTTTGAAAGAAGAGTTACAAGCCAGTTTGTTTTGCTGTTTGTGCTTGGTCTTACAAAAAGTGATATAGGTACAATCCTGTACAAAACAGATACAAAACACTTAGCAATATGAGTTTAATAATGAGTTCAACAATTCTGCCCCTTGTTCATTATTGTTACTTTAATGAAAAAAGAAATGCACCGATCTTTCCTTTTCAGTGTTGTAAAGAAAACGATAGAAAACTTTCTTAGCCCCATTCATTCGTTCATTCATTCGCTGTGTTTCAAGTTAATTCCTTTTGCAGCGTTCTTGGAGTCATATCTTTTCAGGAAACTTGTCCTGCGTTTACTTATTTACTTCTGTACCTTTATCCTCTTCTCCACTGATCATAACATATCCGAAGTTTATCATTAAGAGAAAGGGAGAAGGAGAGAGGAGAGGGAGGGAAAGGGAAGGCGTTTCCCAGAACTTAATGTCCTCCAGCTACAGCCCTCATCTGTCTTCTACCTAAGAATCCAGCTTTTCCACAGAACAGCTCATAACTCTTTACCTCCCATTCATTCTTTAAACACACATACACACATACTTGGAAAATTCTTTTCTCATTGTAGAAAACTTGAAATGTTGTAAAATGTGAGGGGAAAAAAACTATCCATAAACTTACATACCAGGCGTAACTACTGTTGTTATTTATTTATTTTGTATGTGCTTGTTCCTTTTGACATTCTGAATCACGTGCAGTTGAATATGGGCATGTGACGTGAAATTATGCCCCATTTCACCATATCATTAAAAGTTTTTCAAAAACAAATTTTAGCTGAGCATGGTTACACACACTTATTAGCCCAGCTATTTGAGAGGCTGAGGTGGGAGAATTGCAAATTTGAACCCAGCCTAGGCAGTTTAAGGAGATAAAGTCTCAAAATAGTTTAAAAATGGGGTTGTGGTGCACAAGGAATGTAGCTTAGTGGTAGACCAGTTGCCCAGTGTGTGTGAGCCCTGGGATTTAATTCAGAGCACTTCCAAAAAATTTTTTTAAAATTTTATGTTAATCAAATATTGAGTTTTTTCTTAGACCTATAAATTTACTTCTCACATAGAGATAATATTTATTAGAATTTGGCTTTTGTCCTAATGACTTAGACTTTTCTCCCTCCATTTAACTCTTGAATCCATCTTTTATTTTTAATTTTTAAAAAATTTTTTGGTACCAGGAATCAAACTCATGACCTTGCACTTGCCATGCAGGCACTGTACCAATGAGCTATGTCCCTGGCCCTTGAATCCATCCTAAGAGAACTGAGAATGTAAATTCATTTTCCTTGAATCACTAACCAATTATTCTAGTACTATTTGTAGTAATTCCGTCTTTTCTCGGTTGTGGTGCTTCCTTTATCAGATAGTGTTACTTTACAAAGCAATAACGATTCAGTTCTGCTCCAGATCTAACTATTCTTCCACTGATCTATTCTTTTATTACTCACACTAATTTATTTGTTAGACCTTTTCATATGTTTGTATCAAGTAAGACACAAGGCTTTTCATACTTTCCTTAGCTGTTTATTATTCTAGGTGAAGTTTAGAATATTATTAAAATCAATAAGACAAAGACACAGGAATTGGCCTTTTATTTGCCTATAAATGAATTTGCACATACACATAAAACATCTACAACAAAAACACATAGAATAACTACAAACTCCCTTATACAAATGTAGTACAAGCTTTGTAGCCGAGCGTGGTGGCGCATGCCTGTAATCCCAGCACTCAGGAGGCTGAGGCAGGAGGATAGCTGTGAGTTTGAGACCAGCCTGGGCTACAAAGTGAGCTCAAGGTCAGCCTGAACTGCATAGCGAGACCCTGTCTCAAAAAGACAAAAAAAAAAAAAAAAAGCTTTGCCAGCATATAAATAAAGGTCTGAACACACTGAGAAATATACTGAGCAGTCTAAAGATGTCAATTTCTCCCTGAATCAGTGTATAGAAAAGTAACTGCAGAAAATCCTATTGCTTTAAATAAAAAGTGAGTTGTGATAACTATGCCCAGGTATGATAGTCACTTTTAGGTAAATTATATGTCTACCTTGGGCACGCATAAATTTATGTACTAAATTTTTAACTATCTTTAACAACGTAGAGGTAAAGAGAAATGACCCACCTTGTCGTTGCTATAAGGAGTGAAAGAAATTTGGGGCTAGTTTACCACATATGTGTGAAAATCAACCCATGAGGTGTCTGTTGCAGGCTGAGTCCCTGAGAAACAGACTCTGAAGACAAGGTGCGCAAGCAGAGCTTATCAGAGTTCTCGGGGCCACACTTGAGGAGAAAGCAGGACCAGGGGCGAGGGAGAAGCCAGGGTAGGGGACCAGCCCTGTCATCCAGGCCTTAGCCGGGCCCAAAGGGAACTCTGGCCAGGACGGCCCGCAGAGGTGGGCAGGCAGCAGAACTTCCCTCCCTGTGGTCCAGTGATCGCGCACAGGTTACTGCTTCTGACCTTGGGCAGAGCAGCTTTTTTCTGCTGAGGCGCTTGCAGAAGAGGACCACTGCGTGAGGCCTTGCTGCCCTCGGCACCCCAGCAGCTGTCCCCAAAGGGCACAGGCACAGGCACAGCCTCACAAAGTCCGCTGTAGTACGCACCTCTAGTTGCCTTTTGTTTCTTGTTCTCTTTTTGAGACAGGGTCTTGCTGGACTTGAGACAGTTCAGGCTGGACTCGAGCTTACTTTGTAGCCCAGGCTGTTCTCAAACAGCACGACGCTCCTCCTGTCTCAGCCTCCCGAGTGCTGGGATTATAGGCGTGAGCCACCACAGCCGGCTCACCTTTAGTTTCTGTATCATCAATGTGCCCTCAGTAAGGATTTTTAAAAATTACATAGCAATTATTGAGAGAATTGTTTCTAAAAAAACACCCGACCTGCTATGTTCTGTTTGATAAAGAGATAAGAAATGTAAAAGAAGGGATCCTAGGTTTCTCATGTATCTAACTCTTGGGATTGAAAAGTTAGAAGATTGAATCTCATTTTCCTTTGCTGTCATTCCCTCCTATAGTGGAGCAGTGTCGTGAGAAAAAGGTGGGGGCTGGGGTTGCAGTTTAGTGGAATAGCACTTGCCTAGCATAGCGTAGGCAAGGCTCCGGGGGAGAGAGAGAGAGGGACAGAGAGAGGAAGAGAGGGACAGAGAGAGGGAGAAAGAGGGAGAGAGAAGAGAGACGGACAGAGAGGGAGGCGAGGACAGGAATGAAGCTACCTGCCTCACCGCACCGCACGGAGCACAGTCACTGGTAGTAACTAGATGCATATTAAGAACAACAGCTCCTGTCCTGCTTCAGGCAGCATTTGGGGTGTAGGGAGAAGCAGGTGGAGATGGGAGGGACAATGGGAGGAGGAGGTGCAAGCTGCCTACCAAAGCAAGGTGCAGGCAGAGAAGTGAGCACCCCAAACCCCTGTCTGTGATCATCTCTGGGTCATGTGCTTGCTGAGTGCTTTTTTTACCTCGCCAGCCTTTGAGACAGAATTCAGACTCAGGTCTGTCTGCGCTCAATGCCCGGCTTCTGTCGTATAAGAATGAGAGACTGAGACAGAACAACTCACAATACCATTTCTGTTTAGAATAGCTCAGGGTGGTTTTGTTTGTTGGTTTTTCCTGTGCATCTGGGCTTGAACCCAGGGCCTCGCATGTTTGAGCCAAGTGCTCTACCACAAGCCACGCCCACAACCTCTAGAACAATCCTGTCATCATTTGCTGGTGTAAAGAACTTTCATAGAGTATTTCTCAGATACTTCATTATTTGCTAGGATAAACAAGAAATTATATGAATAAAACTATTTTACATAGATCTATGGATTTTATCAGACTCATTAATTATTGAGGTGTAAGTTTCTCTATTTCACTCCAGTTGGTAAGTATATCAGTCAGGGTTTACTAGAGAAACAGATTTAACACAAGATATACAAATGTACAACAAATTACAAATTCGGCTTACAATGGTCAGCTATAGGGTTAAACGAGGAAGACTGCAGAGGGTGTCTGCACACTGGAGATTGAAGAGCCCAGGCCTGGGGCCCGGAGCTCACTGCAGAGTCCATATCAAGGGCTGTTGGGTCTGCGAGGAAATGCTGATGAATCTATCATGAAGGCCAGAAAGTCAACCCCAGAAGGCTGAAGAGCCCCAGGCAAAAGCGGAACAGCCTGCCCCGGAAGCCAGGAGACGCCCAAGCTGAAGGTGAACATCGGAGCTCCTCCAAAGACCCAGCAGCCGGTCCTTCCTCAGTCCCTTTTTTATGCAGTCTATCCACTCTGGGAGGGGGTCGGTCCTCTACCCCCACGCCCTCTGCACGCCTTCCTCTTGCACAGGTTTAGGATGAATACAAATAAGCACCCAGCTCCCTTCTGAGTCACATAGTTAACCTTCTAAACTTCCCAAATTAACATAATAAACAACACCCCAGAAGGGTAAGGGCGTGTCCTTTTTAGCTCAAGATTTACAGCTGCTGAGTTATTTAGCCAAACCTCTAGATTCCCCAGGTTGACACAATGCATCAACCATAACAGTAAGGTGACTGAAATAATTATCCAATTAATACCTTTGCTGCTTTTCCAAGATACCTGTATGTGTGTCACGCTAGCATTTGAAAACACTAAAAGCACAGAGGATGCCCTAGGAAAGCAGGATATAAATTGGTGTGGTCAGGGGTCCTGTTTTTCTAATGGAGGCAAAGTAAAAGAATCCAATGTAAACAATACAAATTTTGGATATAAAGGACTATCTTGAATTGTTTGTTGACATTAATGAACCTAAAATAGTAAATTAGCCATTCTTTCTTTTGGCATAGGATACTGGATACAAACATGGGCTTTGCTACTAAATATACCCAAATTCCCAGCTGGGCATGGTGGCACACACCTGTAATCCCAGTACTTGGGAGGCTGAGGCAGGAGGATCATTGCAAGTTTCAGGCCAGACTGGGTTACATAGTGAGTTCAAGGTCAGCCTGAACTACATTTCAAGACCCTCTCTAAAAGTGAATAAATAGATCTAAATTCTCATTTGTCCTCTGTCAGATGTAAATGTGGGTAAATTAATTACCCTCCTTAATTGTGAGTTTCTCTTTTTGTGAAGTAGGGATAATAATGGCTAAAAATAAGACTTTTGTGGATTACATGAGATATAAACTTATATGTCTTGTGTCTGATACACAACCTATAAGATCTTGACCCTTAGTAGTGCTTAGTTATTAGCTATTTTCAAGAATTGGCATCCTTGCCTGGCACGGTGGCGCATGCCTGTAATCTCAGCACTTGGGAGGCTGAGGCAGGAGGATTGTTGTGAGTTTGAGACCAGCCTGAGCTACAAAGAGAGCTCAAGGCCAGCCTGAACTGCATAGTGAGATCCTGCCTCAAAAAGACAAAAAAAAAAAAAAAAAAAGAAAGAAAGAAAGAAAAGAAAAGAAAAAGAATTAGCATTCTTTACTAGAGCACTTAATTGTGCCCTCAGCCTGGGGAGGCCATGGGGTGTGGTCATCCAGTGTTTAAGAGAGCCAGGCAGCTTGGTATCAAGCTCACCCTGTGCCCAGTGCCGGCAGGGTGATGTTAGGCTAATTTCTTAGCCAAGTTGTCCCTCAGTTCCCTGGCCTGCAAAGTAGAGGATTCGAGAGTTTCCTGCACATAGTGTGAAAGTTAAGGGAATTACAGTGTGCAAAGCCTCTAGAATGCCATCATCAGAAGGGGCCATGTGAATATTAGCACACACCCCCAACACCCTCATTGCTTGGGCTGTTAAGTCGTGGGCTCCTCCAGATGAGTTACAGTTGCCAGTCACGCAGCCCTCAGACACATAGCAGCGCGCGCACACACACACACACACACACACACACACACACACACACACACGCATGCACGCAGTCCAAGCAACTATAGTCCCTTCCCTTGGAGACCAGGAATGTGTTGCTCCCCGGCTAAAATCCCCCCCCCAGCACTTTCCCTGGGGAAGGCGCCAACCTCTCTAACAGATCCTAAGGGCAGATAAGCAGCGTAGCCTGTGTCCCACGCAGCAGCACACAGAGGTGTCCCTGCATCGCCTTGCTTTCCCGACAGCTCCTCCTCCCTCTGCACTCTCGCTGCCCCCCAGGCCTCTCCTATGTCCAATCGCTGCTGTCAGTGAATTTTAGCGTCACATCCGGGTTCAGGTGTGAGCGCTATTTAAGATACTTGCTGATCACTCGGGGCATGAGACTCCACGGGGCCTTTCCTTTTTTAAAGGAAGGATCGTGTCTGCTGTACTGCTTCCCCCTCTCCCCTTTCCCCTTAATGCCTCCCCCAGGGCAGGGACTTGCCCACGGAGCAGCGGACATTCTTCTCCTCTGGAGGTGGGGAGCCGCCCTGGGGTCCTATGGGGTGAGCTCAGGGACAGAACCTGTGGCCGGTGTCACTCCCCTCTGAGATACTAAAGCAAAGCAGGCCTTCCTTCTTTGGTTTAGACCTGTCATCCTCATTTGCCGATCACTAAGCGACCGAGTGGATCGGTTACTTGCTGTGTTTTCAGTTGCCGCAGACAGAATTCGAGTGGCCGGTGTGACTTCGGACCTCAGGCTCCCCAGCACCAGGTGCGGCCACAGGTTGCATGAGGACGCCCAGATGTGAGGTGAATCGCGGCCAGCAGCTGGGCTGAGGGGCAGATCCCGGAGGGGGCGCATTTTCGCCGGAGGGGGAGCTTTGTTTGTGTTTGGCTTAGCATCTCTGAACTGTTTCAGGTTTGATCAAAATCCCTTGGATCAATTTGGAGCTATAAAAAAATGATTTTGAAAACAGGGTCACTTTGCTCTTTAAACAGAACACGCAGGCCTGACCCTGCACCTGCAGGCTGTGTGCCCAGCGATTAGCTCTGTACACAGGCAGGCTTTCCTCTCGAGTACCGTTATCTTCAGAGTGTGAGTGCCTTTTTCACACCCCATTTAACCTCCGCTGGTCCTACCTGCCTGCACAGATGGCCCGCTGTTCCTCTGCCGCGCTTCACTTGCGCTGAACCCGGGGCCTGGGAAACGCCCACGCGGGTTCTGGAGAGCAGGACTCCGGCAGAGGGGTCAGACGGTGCTCACCTTACGCCGCAGCTGCAGTAGCAGTGCCGGAAGCTACATCAGGCACAAACCATACAAAAGACATTTGCAGCATAGTTAATAAAATGGGAAGTAGCGAGTAGCGAATATTAACTGAAAATAAAGAAACTAATGTACCAGTCTGATTCTCAAACGGCAGCTTTAGATGGTGCACATAACTTTTTGTTTTGTTTTGTTTTTTGTCTTTTTGAAACAGGGTTTCATTATGCAGTTCAGGCTGACCTGCAGCTCACTTTGTAGCTCAGGTTGGTCTTGAACTCACAGCGATCCTCCTGCCTCAGCCTCCAGAGTGCTGGGATTACAGGCATGCGCCATGTAAATGTTTTTGAAGAGAAAAATCTGTCTTTTAAAGACCAGAATCTTTTCAAAATATATGATGTGCTGAGCCATGCACATCTGCAACACTAGCCCTGAAGGAGGCTGAGGCAGGAAGACTGCAAGTTCAAGTCTTGCCTAGGTATCTTAGTGAGACTGTCTAGAAATAAAAAATGAAAAGGGCTGGGGATGTAGCTCAGAGGTAGAGCACTGGAGGTGATCTCCAGATATATGTATATGGTATGTATTTACTTATTTCTGGGTTAAAGGTGATTTTCATGTTTTCTTTAAGATCATGTGCATTTTCACCTTCTGTGCATTAATTTTATAATCAGAAAAAAATCTCATATTTGTTGAAAAGACAAGCCAGGCTTTGCGGCCCTTGCCTGCAATCCCAGGAGGGTTGCTGAGTCTCAGGCCAGCCCTGGCTACATAGTTGTTGATACCCTGTCTCAAAAAAACAAACAAAAAATAAATAAATAAAATTAAAAGGACAAATGGCATTTAGAGTTTTTGTTTTACCTGTCCGGTGTTTGAGTGAGGATTAAACCAGCAGTTTCCCCTAAGCCTGTTGCCCAGGGGTTGGGGGCAGCATAGGTGTCCTCCGAGGGTATGGAGGGTCTGCTCCAGGGGCCTGTGGGGTGGGCAGAGTCCAGGCGCCGCCTAGGTTCTCACTGCCCTGGTGAGCTGACTTGCTCTTCTGAGCAGAAAAGGAAGGCCAGCCCAGAGGGGCAGAAAGAGGCTGGCGGTGGAGTGACCTCTGCAACAGGCCTCCCTCTTCTGCACTTCCCAGCGGTGGCTGTCCAGGGACTCGGCCAGCTGCAGGCTGCAGCTGTGCTCCCAGCTGTGCTGAGCGCAGCGAGGGGATGCGTCTATCTGGCAAGGGCTGCCAAGTCCCTTGGCCAGCAAAGATGGGGAGGCTGGTGACTGTGGTATCACTGCGGGTACATCGCATCCTTAAGACCTTGGCTTTCTGGGCTATTTTTATAAAGTTAAATACCTTTTAGGCATTAGAATGAGCAAGTAGCCTGAGGCACACACACAAACTGGAGACTGTCCTGCCACTGCCGGTGAGTTCTGTGAGGCTGCCATTACTCTTTCTTTAAGCACCACAGCTTTTGAGCTGAATCACTCTTACTTTCATAAACGTTGTAGACAATTTTTTAAATTTCCTAGCATATTCTAAAATTCAGACAGTAGCTGGGTGTGGTGGCGCATGCCTGTAATTCCAGCCCTTGGGAGGCTGGGGCAGGAGGATCACTGTATATTTGAAGCCTAACTAGGCACATAGTGAGTTTGAGGCCAGCCTGAACTACATAGCAAGACCCTCTCTCAAAAAAGCCTGTTGCAGAGGTCACTCCACCCTGTCTCAACTGAAGCCGGGCATGGTGGCACACACTTATAATTCCAGCACTGGGGAGGCTGAGGAAAGAAGATTGCTGTGAGTTTGAGACCAGCCTGGGCTACAAAGTTGAGCTCAAGACCAGCCTGAACTGCATAGCAAGACCCTGTCTCAAGAAGACAAAAAAAAGAGACCCCCCCCCAAAAAAAACCCACAACTAACTACCGAGACATTGACATTATAATATGCGGAAAGAATGTTTCAGGTAAGAAAAGTTGAGAACCCAATTATCTTCACATTAAAGACTTACGGTAAATTTATACTGTAAAGATAAATAAACATGAGTACAAAAATTTGAGGGAAGAAATATCTAAGAAGCCACTGCTTAACACAACCGTCACCAATTTTGTATATTCCTCCCAATTTTTTTCTTTCCTAGAAGAAATGTCTGTAAAGTTTAATTTTATTGGATACAATTTTGTAATTATATCTTTTCCGATTTTCTGTTTAAGTTCATATTAAACAGGAGGCAGTTAAGAGTGATTGTTAAGGGGTCAGCTAGGAGCTTCTTCAAGGAGTGACTTCTTAGGAGGTGAGAAAGGGAAGTTCAGTCCGCAGACAGACACGGGGCAGGAAACACTGCGGGGGCTGCAGGCCCCACGGGTGCCTTAAGGCTGCAGAGCCTCCCAGAAGTGGGACCTGGTAGGAGGAGTTGGGTCATGGGGGTGTGGCCTTGGAGCGGTGGGACAACTGCCCCTCCCTTTCTGTGCTTCTGTGCTTCCGTGCTTCCGGGCAGCTCCGCTGGAAGTGACGTCCTGCTCAACACAGGCCCAAAGCAAGAGGGTGAGCTTCCATGGGTCCAGACCTCCAAAAATGTGGGCAAGAATGAACAGTCCTCCTTGTAAGTTGTTTATTGCACGTTTTGTCCCAGTGACAGATTTAACACAGGCATGAAGAATTGTTTAAGAGAGCTTGAAAACATCTGTTTCACAGTTGCTGTGGGACAGATGAAGTAATATTTGTAACATATTTAGTATATGGCCTGTGGCACAGTCAGTGCTTAGTATGTGGTAGCGATGGTACCCTACACATATTATTACACAGCCTTGAACTGATGTTTCAGTATCAGTGCAGAATCCATCACAGAAATTACTATACTGTCTTTATGACTGACATTTGATTTTTTTTTTTTTTTTTTTTGTCTTTTTGAGACAGGGTCACACTACACAGTTCAGGCTGGCCTTGAGCTCACTTTGTAGCCCAGGCTGGTCTTGAACTCACAGTGATCCTCCTGCCTCAGCCTCCATAGTGCTGGGATTACAGGCATGTGCCACCACTCCCAGCTTTGACATTTGACTTTTAAAAACAATTTTTAGCACTGTAAGCAATACAAGGCATAGTTTTCCTCATTTTAGATTATCTCTGAAGACTACGGGTGATTTAATGGAATTACTAGATCAGAGAACATTTTTATGATTCCTGGAACATTTTGCCATATTTTTCTAACATGCTTCAAATTACAGAATAATCATTAATATTTTAAAGCAGTAGTTACCCTGCAGCACTTCCAAGGTTGAATACCAAGGTTAGTGTTTGTGTACAGATGCTGGTATGCAGGTGCACATAGTTGTGTGTGCTTGCTGTTTTGGTGGGAAGCTAATGATGATGCAAGAACATTTTGCTAGATCACATGGAAGCTTCTGATTCGTTGGTGTGTGGAATTAGGAAGCTGTCCTGAGAGGTCATCTGCATGATCTGGGTAGACTGACTTTGTCACTATTAGTAAGTGGCAAAGCCCTTGGGGCATTGGCTCAGTGGAAAGTTTCCTGCCTGTCGTGTGTGGGGCCCTGGATTCAGTACCCAGCAACACCTGCTTCATGCACATACGCAGAGTTCTAGAAATTTAACCGCCATGGAATATTCAGGATAGATGCCCAGCTGTATCTCCCTATTTGTGTTAATTCAGGAGGTTAGTGGGAATGAATTAGAATGGGGCTCTGTGTTAATCGCAGTGTTTGTCACTGTGACAAAATACCCAGTGAAAGTAAATGAAAGGAGAGAAGGTTTATTCTGGCTCGATCTCAGTGTAAGGTCACTTGGCTCTGTCCTTTTCAGGCTAAGATAAGGCCACACATCGTGGTGGAGAATGTGCAGTGGGGCAGAATCTCCTACCTCGAGACAGCCAGGAGAGGAGACAAGGGAGGGGGCAGAGAGAGAGACAGAGTCGTTTGCTGGTAAGAGTTAGTATTTTCCTATGGTTTTGGAAAGAGGAAATGCCCTAGTGGAGTAGGAGGAAGAGGCCTTCATCATGTGGGCATGATCTCTGCTTGGGCAGCCTTTCTCTGGAAGGGCAACCTTCCTCTGGAAGAGCTGGTGAAGAGAAGCAGATGTCTCTCACCAGCTGGAGACTGAAGAAAGACCTGGAACGGGTGGGACAGGCAGTGGGGTGTGGGCAGCAGAGCTGTGGCCGTCTGCGGCCAAGAAATAGCTAAAAGCTCAGATACTGAGGTGGGGGCAGCCATACTTTAGGCCCCTCAGCTTATGTAATTAAGGGAGGCAGTGGGCGCGCCTGGTGCTTCCTGCTTTCCTCTTTCTGAATTGCTGCTTTCTATATGCTATGGTTTTGGAAACCAGGCACTCAGTGTTGTCAGAATTGTTTATAAAATAACAGCAAAAAAAAAAAAAAAGACAAACAAACAAAGTAATAATGAAGGTCTGAAAGAAGCATTCTGGGAAGATGGCAAAATAGGAAACATTAGCAGTCTGTCTCCACATGTAGACAGCTGCCCTGGCAGAACCTGTCTGACGGAACTGTTTTGGAGCTCCATGGTCTACTGGAGCCTTGCGGATACTAGGAGAAGGCTTAGATAGAAAGTGCACTTCGTGTCAGTAGAGTTAAACTATTAATATAGTGGCGTTTCCCATAGCCCCCTCTCAGCCCTACAGTGGGAAACTGTGTTTGTTCCCAAAGTGGCTTGCACACAGCTTGGGGGAGCCAGGGGTGGCAATAAATCCCCTGTCCTCCAAACCTGACTTCTGGTTGCTGCCTCTGATGACAAAGGTGCATAGAAGTGGGAAGTTGTTGTTCCTCCCTACATTGTTAAATTCCCCTATCCTGGCTGAAGGGACTTCCAGGGCATTCACAGGGCCAGTACCATTCTTCCTCTTTTATTTTCTCCTCTTCTTCATCTGAGATCAGGCAATGAAAATGAGAACATTCAGAAGCAGCTGCTTATAAAGGGGACAATGCAGAGTGACGGTGCATGCCAAGGGAAAGGGGTACTTTCAGGAAAAACCTGGGAACTTTACATTTACGCCTTAGCTGATCCTGAGCAGAGATCCCCTACTCTACCAACCAGCCCACCCACCAGCCAACCAAGCAAACAAACAGAAACAACAGCAAGTCCTGGAGAAGAGAAAATCTGATTTCCAGAGTTAGATTACAGTGAAATGCCAGTTTTCAACAACAACAAAATCAAAAGCTTACAGAGAAAGAGGAATGTAAGTCCTACTTCAAGAAAAAAGTAACAGAAACCTGAATGGTGGATCCACCAAAGACTTTAAAACAGCTGCTTTATCATAGTCAAGGAATTAAGAAAAATGTGGAAAGTCAACAAAACAACATATAAACACAATGGAAATATTAATAGATATTAAACATAAAAAGAAACTAAAAGAAACTCTGGAACAGAAGAGTATAATAACTGAAAAGAAAAATGCACTAAAAGGCTTAAGAAGCAGACTTGAGCAGGCAGAGTCAACGAGTGAACACAGGGATAAGATAAAGGAAAGTGTCATGTCTTGGGAACAGAAAGAAAACATTGACGAGTCCAGGAAATGGTGGAATGGTGAGCAGCAGACACAGCCTGTTGCATAATTGGAATCCAGATGCTGGAATGTAGCAATGTGAGGAAAAGAAGGAAGGAAGGAAGGAAGGAAGTTGGTCCTGAGGACCCAGTAAGGATCTGAACTGAAACCTGGAGCCCACAGAGAAGGACAATAGATCATAATGCAGAAAAGAGAGGTAGCAAGCTATGCTTCCTTCATGAGCCCCAGCTTGTGGCATAGGAGGGCCGGCTTGAACTGGCAGAGGCATGGTGGCTGCTCATGACCCCAGAGGCCTCCATAGAGAAATGTACCATTGGAATGGAGCAGTGAACACTGCAGACTGCAGGGGCGTATGAGTTATTTGGGTTCAGATAATCCCCAGAGGAGGGCAGTTGGCCAGGGAAAGGGGCTAACAAATTAGAACACAGAGCAACTGCAAGTTAGATCCATCTCTTGGTTCCAAGCGTCAGGGTGAGGCATAATCAAGTTCAAGCTGGCAAGAGGTCAGGGATCTGAGTTCAAGCCCACAGGGAACTGAGTTCAAGCCAGCAGGAGGACCTTGGAGTGTTGTAGGCTGAAAATCTTAGCCTCACAGCCAGAAACCAGAAGCAGCCTGAACTTCAGTGGAAGGAAAGGCCCAGATTTGCTGGGATTACCCACCACCACTATAGTTCTGCTGCTGGCTTGCTGGTGTCAATCAACATGAGTCTGGGCTGTGTCAGCACTCTCCCTGCACCAGTAAGAGCAGAGACACGCCGAAAGTGGACATTTTTCTTTCTGTTTTTCTTCTTTGCTTAGCTTATTTTTTTTCTAGTTTTTCTTGATTGTTTATTCTTATTTTTATACAAATGGGAATCTTGTTTGTAGTTTTTTTGTTATTGTTGTTTTGTTCTGTTGTTGTTTCTGTTTTTTCCTTCTTCTTTTCCCTCCTGTTTTCACCAGTTTCCAAAACTTGCATAATCTTCCATTGTCCTCCAGTTTTCCTTCTAATCCCTTTCTCTTTGACTGCTTGTCTAGTTTTCACCCTAATCCCTTTAAATTTTCTCCACTGAGGGTAAAATCACAATATTGAGGGGATATTTACTGTATACAATTTTCTAGTTTGTCTTTTTGAGGCAGGGTCTCACTATGGAGGTCAGGCTGGCCTTGAGCTCACTTTGTAGCACGGACTGGTCTTGAACTCCCAAAGATCTCCCTACCTCAGCCTCCCGAGTGCTGGGATTACAGGTGTGCATCACCACACCCAGCCTTCTAGCCCTCAAAACTATCTCTCAAAACTGATGGAGAAATAAGGTACTTCCATGGCAGAGAACACCTGAAGAAACTCATGACCAGCAGCACTCCAAAATGTTCTGGAGGACGTTCTAGAAAGCGATAATAAGGACACAACTCCATTAGACCCAACAGAATGAATCCACCAGGCCAATCAAGTAATTAAACAGAGAAAGGGAAAATATCACAAGGATGAGTCAATGCTATCAATTATAACCATCAATATAAATGGTCTGAATTCACCAATCCAAAGAAACAGACTGCAAGACTGGATTAAGAAACAAGATCCCAAAATAGGCTGCATACAAGAAACACATTCAAGTCAAAAAGAAATTCATAGACTTAAAAATCAAAGGATAGAAAACAATACTCCATGCAATAGGAACACAGAGAAAAGCAAGAGTAGGTATTCTATTTGCTGACAAAGTGGATTTCAAGTCAAGACTGATCAAGAGAGACAAAGAAGTTCACTACATCCTTTTCAGGACAACAGTCCAGGAAAAGGTAACAATCATAAATATATATGCACCAAATACTATCATACCCAACTATATAAAACAAATATTGATGGACATGAAAAAATCAAGTAAGCACTAATACATTTGTAGCAGGGGACCTCAATACCCCACTGTTACAAATAGATCAAACAGACAAAATATCAATGAAGAAATTCAGAACCAAACCAAACTTTGGACAAATGGACTTAGTAGATGTCTCAGTAGAGTGTTCCACCCCCAACATCAGAGTACACATTATTCTCAGCTGCTTATGGGACCATCTTCAAAATAGACTACATACCAGCTCACAGAATTTGCTTAAGTAAATGCAAAGGAATTGAAATTATCCCATATATATTATGAGACCGTAGTGCAAGGATATTAGAAATCAATGACAAAGAAGCCACAAAAAACTTCATAAACACATAGAAATTAAATAACACCCTGCAGAGCAACCAAAGGGAAACAGGTGAAATGAAAGAACAAATCAGACAGTTTCTACAAATGATGCTGGAAAAGCTGGATTTCCACATGTTGAAGACTAAAACTAGACCCACATCTATCACCATGTACTAAAGTCAAAATGGATCAAAGATCTAAATATTGAAATAGAAACATCAAATGTGCTGGAAGAGAGAATAAGCAGAGCTCTTGAAGACAGTGGTGGGCAAAAACTTTATGAGCAAAACAACTGCACAGAACTATCACAAAGAATCAACAAGTGGGATCTCGTCTTACTAACAAGCTTTGTACAAGAGAAACCACCAAGCAAGTGAGAAGACAACACACAAAATGGGAAAAATTTTGCCAGCTTTGCCTTGATCAAAGGACTAATATCTAGAATATACAAAGAACTAAAAAAAAAAAAAAAACTCAGACCCTCTGAATTTAATGACTCAATCAAAAAATGGCCATCTGAAATGAATTGATACTTCTCAGATGAAGAAGTAGAAATGGCAAATAAATATACAAAAAATTTTCAACATCGCAGGTCATTTGAGAGAGGCAAATTAAAACAACACTGAGATCCATCTTTCTCTGGAAAGAATGACTATTATCAAAAAATCAATAACAAATGCTGGAGGGGCTGTGGTGGAAAAGGAACCCTTTTCTACTGCTGGTGGGGGTGTAAACTGGTGCAACCATTGTGGAATCAGTATGGAGAGTCCTCAAAAACCTAAAAGTAGAGGTCCCATCTGACTCAGCTATTCATCTTGGTATCTTCTTGGAAGAATTACAAGCATCATACGACAGTGATATATACACACCCATATTTATAGCAGTATAGTTTGTAATATCTAAATGTTGGAGACAGCTCAAATATCCATCAACCAATGAAGAGAGATACTTTTTTTTATGCAATGGAGTATTACTCAGCCATAAAGAAGGATAAACTTGAGGCATTCATAGATAAATTCATGCAACTTGAAACCATACTCTTAAGTGAAATAAATTAAATACATATGTTCAAATATCACATGGTCTCTTGGGTGTGAGAAACCAAAAGTGTAAATAAGAAATGTGTAATAGATATTGTGAAACAGGAAGAAAATGTTTAAATGGGAAGGAGAACTCGAGGCTGGGGAGAGGAAGGGACAAGGAAAAACAGAATAGAAGAAAAAAATGGAAACAATATTTTGTAAATAAGGAGAGGAAGAGGGGTTGAAGGGAGAGGAAGGAAAGGGGAAAAAATGAAGAATCAAGATACACTATGTGCAGGTACAAATTCCATATGACAGACATAATCATTATGTATATCTAAAATGTACCAATAAAATTAATTTTAAAAAGAAAACACTAAAGAAAAGAGAACAGAGTGTGAAGAACTTCTGGGACACTGTTAGCAAATCAACATGTGCTTTGTGGGAGCCCTGGAAAGAGAATAGAAAAACATATCTAACACACCTGGTGAAATAATGACCAGACATGTCCCAGATTTGATGAAGGACAGGAATATAAACAACCAAGAATCTCAACAAAATTCAAATAAGGTGAAGTCAAAAGACACACACGGCAAGACATGTTAAACTGTCAGGACAAAAAATAACGAAGTTTGAAAGCAAGAGGCAAAATGACTTGTTATGTACCAGAGATTCTCACTCTGGTATGAAGTTTCTCACCTGAAGCTGGAGGCCAGAAGTTAATAGGCTGATACAGAGGCGCTATTTTTAAGCTCCTTTTTTTTAATAATAAAAAAAAAAGAATGAAAGCATATTAACAGACAGACACCCATTTACAAAATAGCACAAGAATAATGCAAGAAATACTGAATTACAGACAAGGTGACAGGAAATTAACAACAGTTGCTGTATTAAATAGTGATAACTTCAAAGTGGTTACTCATGAAAACAAATAGAGACATGCAAGGTTGATCAAATAATGAATCATTAACTGTTCCTTTCATTAAAGTGAAATAAGTCAGTAGTAGAACTATGTTAGCTATACTGTATGTACATATATATATATATATATATAGTTTTCCCCTGATACAAAGGATTTTAAGAGTACTGTGAACGGTTGTATAGTGGCATATTGGTTACCTGGATCAAATGGACAACTTAAAAACTGAGTTACTGTATTACTCTGCAATCCCACTTCTGAATATATATGCAAAACAGCTTATACCAGAGTCTTGAGGAGCTACTTACTGACCAGCATTATTCACAGTAGCAAACCTATGGAAGCAACTCAAGTGTCTATGGATGGGTAAATGGATAAACAAAATATGCTGTATGCTTGAAATGAAGTATTCAGCCTGAAAAAGGAATGGAATTCTGCCATATTCTAGAGCACAAGGGTCCCCACACCCTGGGCCACAGACCAGTACCAGCCTGTGGCCTGTTTGGAACCAGGCTCCACAGCAGCTTAGCTGAGGGGCGGGGAGTACAGCTGCATGTGTATTTACAGCCACTCCCCATCCCTTATGTTCCATCCAAACTACATTTCCTGCCAGGCCAGCAGTTGCACTGGGTTCTCATAGGAACACAAACCAAGCTGTGAGCTGCAGGTGTGAGGAGTCTCGGTGGTTGTCTCCTTATAAGCATCTAATGTAATTGTAGTAAAAATGGATAGACCCTAGACCATAGGGAACCAGACCAGACCTTCTGACACAAAAGAAATCTTTATTGGGGGGAGTAGCAGGCCGCCTAGTGGACCAAGGCAGGGCACGAGCTGAGCAAAGTATGGGCTTTTAAACTCTTTTTCAGGGTGGGTGTTGGCGGGTCAGAACAGCCCAAGCGAGGTGAGTTCGTCAGAGTCCTGCCAGAGTGGATGAGGGTGGGGTTGCCTTTTGTGGCCAAGGGGAACTGAAGTGGAACAGGTAAGGGAAGGAAAGAAATACTGAGTTAAAGTTTTCCCACGAGGGAGCTGGCTGCCTTGTGACTCATCAGAAATAAAATGCAGAGTAATATAATAAGCTTGGATCATTTCCAAACTATCCCTTCCTACTTTGTGGAAAAATTGTCTCCCACAAAACCTGTACCTAGTACCCAAAAGGTGGGGACTTGCTGCTATGACATCAAGGAACTCTGAGGACATTATACTAAAGGAAATTATGCCCCACATACACTGTGATGCCACCTGTACACGTCAGGTCATCAAAATTATAGAGACAGTAAATAGAATGGTGGTTTCATGGGCTGGGGTAGGGTGAATATGAAATTATTGTTTATTGGGTAGAGAGGGCTGGGGATATAGCTCAGTGGAATAAGCACCTGCCTAGCAAGCGCAGGATCCTGAGTTCGATCCCAAGTACCGAAAAAACAAAATTCTAACTTATTGGGTAGAGAGTTGCAGTTTTGCAAGATAAGAAGAGTAATGGAGATGGATGGTGGGGATGGGTTGCAAAATAATACGCATGTCTGCTGGGGACCACAAATTCACAATGGCCAATTCTGCATATTTCCCTAAGGGGTAAATGGAGGCTTGGGATTATCATGTCACCTTTGTAAGAGTTCCCATTATCCCTTTAGGAGTGGGCCGTCCTCTCCCACCCACTAACACTAAAATTAAGACGATTTAGATTAAAAGTCACTCCGGGGCAAGATCCTTCTCAGCAAAAGATCACTTTCACCCTTTGGAGTCATCTGATAATCCCCTCCTCAAAACACCCTCTGTCCCCGGGCAGGCGTGGTGACACATACCTGTAATCCCAGCACTCATGAGGCTGAGGCAGGAAGATCGTTGTGTGTTCAAGACCAGCCTGGACTACAAAGTGAGCTCATGGCTGGCCTGAACGACACAGTGAGACCCTGTCTCAAAAAGAAAAAATATATATATATATTTTTAAACACTCTCTGTCAGTAAAAGCTGAGGTTCTGGCTGTTTCGCAGGCTTTGATCCTTGTGAACAACTGGCCATCCTGGATCCTGCTGTACTGCCATTTTGTCTCTCACCCCCCTCCCTCCCTCTCTCTCTCCCTCCTTCCCTCTCTCCCTTCCTTCTTTCCTGTCTTTTTCTTTCTTTCTCTCTCTTTCTTCTTCCCTCCCTTGCTCCCTTCTCCCCCTCTCTCTCCCCATTTACTGTAACACTTGACAGGAGATTGGAGGCTCACTGCAGAGGTCCCTGATAAATGTCCTTAATGCCACTGAACTATATACTTAAGAAAGGCTAAAATAATAAAATTTATATTACGTATTTTGTTTGCAATTTTTACAGACACACATCAGACACAGGCCATGAATGAGAAACAGATCTTGGTTGTGTTAAGTCACTGAGATTTGGGATATTTTGTTACTGCAGCATAACTTTCTCTGTCTGATACACTGAGTAAGATCAGCTACTCCTGGTAAGTCAAATGCATACAGCCTACACTGTTAACTAGACACCAGTAATTAAGCCCTTTCCAAAAAAAGGTTATTTTTCTCTTATATTTCATCCTCCTACAGAATCATCCAAGGTCTTTAGACCAAACTTATAAAGGGAAGGGAATTCATATATAGAAATACAATTATTCATGTGCATACATAAACCCTCATTAATGTACGATTCATTAACTTTTGAATAAATTCATTTTCTGCCATCTGTGACTGGGTAATGTGGACTGGATTCGCCATCTCATCAGTGTCCAAGGAATTCATCTGTACCTTGCAGGGGCTTTTTTGTTGTTGTTTTTTTGAGACAAGGTCTTACTATGTAACCCAGGCTGGCCTTGAATTCGTGGTCATCCCTCTGCCTCAGCCTCCTGAGTGCTGGGATTACAGACATGCACCACCATGGCTGGCTGTACCTTTTTGAAAGTCAGGAGAGTGCATAAAGTTCTGATTGAACTATTTGTGGTTTAGTTCTGGAAATTAATTTTTTCATTCAATGAATATTTACTGACCATATAATATAGGCCACACGGAGATCTTTTTATTCATTTTTTATTTTAAAGACAAAAGAATGGAGACATATGAACCAGAACAAGCCATAAACAATACGAAAATACAAAATTATACAGAACATAGCAGGGAATTAGCACTGCATGCTGTATTACATAATGTCATCTTCACACTAGTTAACACACAAACATTGAAGGAAATACCAAATTATAGAGAAGATAGTAGGGAATCATCACTGGATGCTGCATAACATAAAGTTATCTTCACTTCTGTTAATACAAAAACGATTGAGGAAATACAAATTATAGAGAACATAGAAGGGAATTAGCTCTGGATGCTGTCCTACATAATGTTACCTTCACATTTGTTACTCAGTTACACAGATGATGGCCCATTTGATCATTCAATTTTCTCCTCCCTCATCTCCATTGCCCTACCACTCAATCAGTCATCTTCCCTGTGATAATAACTATATTCCTGGGTTTATCTATACCCCTGGACTCTCGCCTTGGAAAGAGATATATCTACCTCAGACTATACTATAGCATACATGGGTGTATACAAACTGCCATGGTGGGAGGTGGAAAAGCACCTATGCTTACAGCAGACCGCCCAGCTCTGCCCCATTGCTGTGCTATGGGTGGGGGCAGGTCCAGTCCGTGGGGTGCCCTCAGCGGGGCCCTCAGCGGGGCAGCCGCGGGGCCCACAGCGGGGCAGCCGTGGGGCCCACAGCGGAGCAGTGTGGGGCCCTCAGTGGAGCAGCTGCGGGGCCCACAGCAGAGCATCCGTGGGGTATGCGCCCCGTCAGGGTGCCCTCAGTGACCCATTTGGCTCTGTCCCATTGCCTTCATGCCAGAGGCCCTTTCTTCTCCTCCTCCCTCCTCCTGATGTCCAGTATGTCCACCCCTTGAAGCTGGGCATTGGACGAACTTACGATGCTTGTATAAGGGCTTGAAATCTCCCCAGCCTGTTCTCACTGTGTTAGTTCAGGGTATGAACTGAGTTTAAAGGTTAGTTCTAGAATAGAGTTGGAGGATTTTCTCAGGTCTGCTGTATAGAGTATGTTGTTATTTTTCAGACTCCCGGTCTGCTGCTTTTCATCTAATTTGTTGCTATGCAAGGTTCATGCAAGGTTCATATGTGCAAGCTGTAAGGAGACCCTCTTGGTGCTCACATTAATAGTTTGAGGTGAGTCCTGAAGACCATGGATTCGTCCCATTGTTGCCAGGAACAGGCGGTGCTTACTCAAGCCACCGAGACTCAAGGTGCTCCCAGAGAGAGTTCAGGGTGGGAGCTGAGTTCTGGCAACCCAGCTCATGCTTCCTGCCTGATGTTGGAGTGAGAAGGGCGTGGAGCCACGCGATCCACCTCCATCTGCATCTCCCTCCTGTTGCAGTGCTGGACCCCCCATCTGCTCCTCGGCCAGATCCCTGGGAGCCGCCGCGGCTCAGCGCCGAGGTTCCCCGCTGCTCTCTTCCAGTAGCTGCTCACCCAGCAGAGAGGCAGGGGCCCACCGCCTCAAGTCAGGTGCAGAGCCGGGCGTGGTGGGCTGTGTACTAGTTGCATTGATTCTCTCCAGGCACAGATTAGGAAGGTTGCCGCAGGGTGGGGACTCTGCCCCAGTGGCTGTCGCAACCTCTCCTTCTCACACTGGGTTCGACAACTGCTCCCGACCGCCATTGCCTCCTTTGCTGGCTGCACCCTCCTCTCTCCAGCCCTGGACCAGCCCTTGGAACTCCGCTCTCCCCTGGCCGAGTCGGGAGGCTTCCATGAGCGTGGGCCTCCGAAGCTGAAGCTGTGAATGCCAGAACGAGGGCGCAGGCCATGGGTGTGCTTGGAGCGGTGATTTCCTCCTTTTCCTCTCCCCGCAACTGCGCCAGGGGGAATCTCTGATCCTTTGCTCCAGCAGAGGTTTTGCTTAGTCTTTCCGAGGGCTTCAATTCCCATTTCAGATCCTTCCTGAGTTCAGGATACCCACCTCTTTCCTTTCTGTCCTTCACATGTTGCTATATTCCTATATTCCTTTGTCTGAGTGGCATTCCTCCTGGAGGTTCTCTCTCCGCTGCCTACCCGGTCACCATCTTGAAGTCCTCTCATAAAATTTATTTAGTTATTTGTTACTTTCTAGTGAATTGACCACTACATTTCTAAAGTTCTGAAATGGCCAACAGACCGTAGAAAGATACCACTTTAGGCTCCTGCTTGAAACCAACAGCTTCAAAAATCTGCTGGCCTTGATTCAGGGCCACCACACAGAGTCTTTTAAAATACAAATTTCTTCTTATCAGCCTCCTTTTGAAAACTCTTCTGGTGATTTTCTAAGTACTAAAGCAGGACATGTTTTATTAGTAACACAGGACTTTATATCTTGGGAATCCAGTGATAAAAGTATACACAAATTTTAGTCTGCTGTATTTGGGCTGCCTTCAAAGAGGACACCGAGAACAGCAGAGTAACAGCACAAATACTCTGCCTGTGCAGACTCCTCTGTCCGCTTCCACACACCCACAGAAACCAGTGGTTCCTGCTATTGCAGCTTGGATGACCCCACACAGTGACTGATGGTCCACTGACCCGACAGTCTCACCAGGGGGTGGGTTCTTTAGAGACAAGGTATCTTTGGGTTCCCAGTTCCTGAAAAATAGTATATAATCAATAAATGGTAAAGACAGCAACTATCACTTATGAAAAACTTGGTATATATCAGTGCTGGGCTAAACACTTCATATTCAATGCCTCCTCCAATCCCGATAAGTCATCTGCAGGTCTTTTTAAGTGAAATATTTGTTGAACGAGCCTCCTGAAGTCCTTGGGCTGCACAGGGCTCCTTGCCTTTTAGTACCTGCATCAGAAGAGCTTGAGCGCTTACTGTTAATACTACTGTCCTCAAGATTCCTGGACACTTAACATTACTCTTCCCCGAGTCTCTGCGATGTCCCTCAGCAAACCGGGTGAGGGAGCTGTCCTCTAACTTCAAGCATTACTAGTGCAGACAATGGAAGCCGCAGATTTCTACAGAGGTCTGGAAGGAATGCATGAGGCCTGTTGCACCGCAGTCTGGGTCGATGGGAAATGAGCGTGAGCCCAGGTGTCTCTGGGAGACAGGGAAGACACTGCCCACAGTAGCCACCCCCCAGAAGGAACTGGAGGGCTGGGGTTTCCAGACTGGAGTGGGGGCTGAATCCACCTGGGCTTACATATCACTCTTTTAAAGACAGACAAAGTAAAGCACAATTTAGAAATCATTTCTAAAATTGTCAGAGACCTTTGCTGTTTTAGCAGTCCCTGGGCTCCCTGCTGCTCTGAGCGCTTCTGCATCCGCCTCTGGGACCTCAGCTTCCGGCTTGTGGTTGACTTCCTCCTTCCTTCCTTCCTTCCTTCCTTCCTTCCTTCCTTCCTTCCTTCCTTCCTTCCTTCCTTCTTCTTCTTTCCTTCCTCCCTCCCTTGCTTCCTTCCTTCCTTTATCCTTCCCTCCTTCTCTTTCCTTCTTTCCCTCTTTCTTTCTCTCTTTTTCCTTTCTCTCTCCTCTCTCTCTCTCTCTCCACCTCACTCCTCTGTTGTTCACACTCTCCCTTTTTGTTGATTCAATCTCCATTGTACTTTCTGCTTTCAGTTTTCCAAACTGTGCCGAGCAGACGAGGGAAAGGAGAGGCTGCCCATCTCCTCTCCGAGTATGAGACCAAGTCTAGGAAGCTAGACTCGTTTAAATCACATCTTTCAGGAGGGTTATAATCACAACGATGGAAAGCAAGTGTTAGCCATGACATAGAGGAGTTGGAACTCTTGTGCAAGGCTAGTAGGAATAGATACTGTTGCAGCTGCTTTGGAAAACAGTTGGGCAGTTTCTCAAAGAGGCTTGCATAGAATTACCATAGGACCCCGCAGTTCTACTCCTAGATACATATGTAGAAGAAGTGAAAGCAGGGAGTCCAACAGATATCTGTATAGCAGTGCTCATGGTAATATTATTCACAGTTAAAAAGTGGAAGCTGGGCAGACAGCGGGAAGCTGAGGCAGGAGGATCTCCATGAGTTTGAGGCCAGCCTGGGCTACATAGTAAGTTCAAGGCCAGCCTGGACTACATAAAAAATTGTAGCATTCTCTACCTCAAGCCAACTAGGGGAGAACCTGTCTCCAAATAACCAAACAAATGAAAAAGAAGTACTGTGTGTGGTAGGAGTAGTTGGTGTGAATCACAACTTACTTGTCACTGGTCCATACAAGTTCTCCTTTGTTTCTCTGTGAGTTTTTCCATCCTGTGAACACTGGCGAGCTCCGTTTATAGCCACCCCCCACTGCCTGTCCCGCTATGCTCTTTCAGACTAACTAGTCTTGAATGCTGTATCATGTACATCACGCTTCTTTCTTTAATTATAATAGCAAATATATTAATATGCTGATAAAGCTGTTTAATTTTGGTTGTTTTGAACCTTATGAAAAGAATATAATTCTAGATATATGTGACATCCTGGAGCTTCCTTCAACTTTTTAAGTACAAAATTGAGTGGCAGTTTTTTTATTGCTGCGTAACATTCTATTGTATGATATATAGTGACATACACTTGGGTTATTTCATTGAATGTCTAAAACAACCCTCAACCTAGGTGTTTAATGTTTATCTTTGCTTGTTTTTTTTTTTTTTTTTTTTTTTGCTACTGGGAGTCCAACTCAGGACCTTGCATTTGATAGGCAGGCAGTATATCCACAGTGCCCCAGCCCTGTCTTTGCTTTGAAAGTGGGTGGATTAGTAACACGGGGTCAGGGTTGGGGCTTGAGTCTCAGCTCCTTTTCTTTTCAGAGCAAGCTAGTTAGCTTCTTCAGGTTGAGGCTTAGACTATAAGCCTGTTTCTTCTTCAGTAACAGTGGGTTTAAAAAGTCCCTGGGGGTTGTTGGGCTTGCTTTCCCTGCAGTATCCGGCAAATAGGAAGCACCGAATCATGTAAGTCATATTTGATTTTATTGCAGAGTGAGGCAACCGAGGCTTGAACAGGTTAAGGATCTTGCTGGAGATCACACTTCCAAATAGAGCAAAGCAGAACTTGAAGCCTTCGCCGCACAGCTGTAAGGTCACACCACAGCCCCTAGAGCTTTCCAGAAACAGTGTGGCTGAGGGACAGCAGTATGGGACAGTAACTGGCATTGTTGGGCATTCACTCTTCTCCCATAAACGTCATAGCACAATGTGTGAGCGCTTATTGGAAATCATAGCCTTAAGAGAATGGTTGTATGCCTGGCCATTGTTTTTAGGAACAAAGAGTGCTGTTACAAGTTTACTTCCCCAGGCCCCAGCAAGTGAGAACGCGCTGCTGGCCATGCGTGCTAACCATTTCTTTTTGGAGAAGTTTATGTGAGAAAAATGCCTCTGAATTTATGAGGCTCTCATGCATTTTCAGAAGAGATTTTCATATTCCACATATTTCCTTCTTTGGATCCTTCTATTTAGGGAGCAGTTTAAAAATACAGCTCCTCTCTCTGGAGCAGAAGGGTTGTGAACCATGAGTTCTACATCTCTTGAGACGTCAGTCACTTAAAAGGGAAATACAAAGAAAATGAAAGGAAATAAAAAAGAAATATAGGTTTTTTGGGGCCTGAAAGATAGCGTGATTTCATGATAAGCTGTAATAAACTGAAGACACTGAAATAAAATTTATCATTTATCAAAACTTACAGAGTGTTTTTCTCCTTAAGAAAAACAAACGCTTGCTTGTTGGAATTACATCCTTAAAATAGGGACTCTTGATATACTTGGTTCCTTTCATTGCCTGAAATATCTCCCCAGACAAACGCTTTTTCATTTTCTCTTCTTTCTTTTCTGTTAGTTTTTTTTTTTTTTTGGACTGGTTGAACCTAGGACCTTCATAGTGAGCTACACCTCCAGCCCATTTATTTTTTGCTTTTCATTTTGTGACAGGTCTCACTAATTTGCTGTTTTCCCTGGCTGGAAGCTCTAATTTTGATTGTCCTGCCTCAGCCTCCTAGAGTGCTAGGTCTACAGGCATGTGCCATCATGTTTTGCTTCAGGTACATCAATTTAAAAAATTGTACTTCTGTGTGGTTTTGCTACATTTTAATAATGTGTGGTGGTTCTGAAAGTTTAAGTTATACACTTAGGACCCCACATAATTCCCCATATCCCCAAGAAATGAATGATTCAAACGATTAGTTTATTATCATGTATTTACAACTAGACCTAACTGGAGGTTTACACATTTTTATTACAGGTACCTCTTCTCCTTATTTTAAAAAACCATGCACCTGGATGTGGTGCAAACACTCATAGTCCCAACCTTCTGTAAGGCTGAGGCAGGAGGATCACAAGGTCAAGCTTACCCTGGGCAACTTAATGAGAATCTATCTCAAAATCAAAAATTTTAAAAGGGCCAAGGATGGAACTCAGTGAGATCTTCTGGTCCCCAGTATCACAAAACAACAACTACAGTAACACAACATGGTTTCTTGCAGCCAAGGGCAATTCTGATCAGTGGCATTGCTGCCAACTGCAGAACATGTCCAGCCAGGATGATTTCTTCACCTGCTCTGCCCAAGAGACACTCGGAAGGACCTGAGAATCTGTTGAGCAGACCATTCCAGTCACAGCACTTGGCTTCCACGTGAAGCTCTTCTCTGTCTTGGTCCTTGGATCTGTGCTGAGATTGCAGCGAGTGGGTACAGACTGCAGCTAAAGCCCCGTCTTGTTGGAAAGCAGAGAAAGGCTCTTCTCAGAAGGTAGCTTCCGGCTGGTAGGACTATTCCTGTGGGGTAAAGGGTGGAGGGGCCTCTTCCTCCTGGAAGAACTTAGAGCGGCATTTTTCCAGTCCCACTCTGTAGGGCCTGAGGTTAAGGCCTCAGGAGCCATTGTGCAAGGCTGCTGAGAGGCCGGGCTTGGAGCCCTAGACTCACCCATGGCTCTGTTTCAACCAGTGCAGATCTGCTTTTTTTCTAAATTATAGATTGGGCTCTGCTTTAGATAGTTTCAAGATAATCAGATGACAAAATTGAATTTACCAGAACTACTTTCAGGGTAAGTACGTTAAGTAGTTTGGAAAGATCTTAGAAAAGTCACTTAAGAATGGGTAGGGGGATTTGAGAGTGAGATCTTCAAGAGCAGAATGGAAATAAAAACACATGGCCCGGAAACCATCATCTAAGGAGTAAATCCTACTGAAAACTTTATTTTTTTGGTTTTTCTTTTGAGACAGGGTCTCACTATGCAGTTCAGGCTGGCCTTGAGCTCACTTTGTAACCCAGGCTAACCTCACACTCCCAGCAATCCTCCTGCCTCAGCCTCTTGAGTACTGGGATTAAGGGTGTACGCCACCAGGCCTGGCTGAAAACTTTAACACTTCCGCTTTTCTGAGAATAGGCAGGTTTGAAGGCAGAGCTGAACTCCTTGAGAACAGAAGGTGGGCTGTGTCTGGATGTCAGGAAACCGTAACCCTGGTTCACAGCAGCCAGGTGACTTGGGCGAAGGAATGTCAGATGGGGCAGCACGGTGCTCACAGCACAAGATGGAGTACACAACGTGAAGTGCTCCTCTGCCATCTAACATTTGAACCCCCCAGGCATTATTTAGTAAAACTCACTCCATAATGCTTTGAAGCTTTCATTGAAAACAGAGCCTTCCTGGAGAAGCAAGAGAGACTGAGGGTGGTGAACTCATGGCTCGGAGAAAAAACAAAATACACATATTTCGTTTGTTGCTGAAGGACTCCCAGGACTCAACAGCGGGTGATATTGACTGCTAAGGCTGATGACAGGCAAGGACACAGAGCAAAAGCAACAGGAAAAAGATGTGCAGGTCGAATCAGGGGTGTCTGGTGTAGGCTTCCCAGAGCTCCCCATTCAAGCCCACGTAGCAATGCTTTCTCTACCAGTGAACTATGGGGACACACAGGAAACTTCACCCAGGGAAGCCCAAGAGGCTCAGGCCCAATGCTTTTATAGGGAGGGGTTGGGGGCCAGTCACATAGGATTATCTTGCTATGCAACTTGGCCTTTAAAAAGTCAGAACCCCACCGATAAAACCAAGTACACATCATGAATCTTGGAGTTTGTGCGAAGCAACCTGACAAACCAGTCTGGCATGGGCCATTGCTCCGGGTGAACTTAACAAAACCTCAGTCACTAACATAAAGAACAATCTGATGTTGGCTTTCTTGGGAATTGGCCAAGGGTCAGAACCCAAACTTGCTGTGTTAACTCTTTCCTCACAGTTCCAAGAGGGACAACCAAATCTGGCTAGGACTTGAAAAAAAAGCATTTCACTGCCACAAAAATCATTGAGGCAGCGGAGGGTAAAGGTGGCTTCTGCCACCTGCAGGCAGCCTGTGGGTTAGATGAGAAAGTCTTCCTGTCCCGGGTCTCTCTGGTTGAAGGGGAACAAACTTGAAAGTCAAGACTGATTTTGCAAGTATTTAGCTTATTCTTCTAGAAGTACTATAGGAAATTTATACTGTGGGCCATTTATTTCATCAACAGTTACACACAGTACCTATGGACTGTGTACCTCAGAGTTCTGAGTGTTGGTGATAAATTAATGAAAAGAAAGATGCCTGCTCTTATGAATCTTATAGGGAACTAGGAACAAGATTGGTTTAAAGCTTTTGAGTGGGGGCAAAATCATAAAAGCAAGTGGGTGTTCTCTGTGGAAATCTCAAAAAAGTAAATCTTGTGTAGAAATGAGTTTCTTGATCTCGCTAGGCTGTTTCTTTGTTAAGATACATCTGAGGGGATTGCTTTCTAGCTAGGGGTAGTCAACAATCTCAATTCTGGGCTCCCCAGGATGGAGTGTTCACAGTGCTGACAGTGAGACAGTTGGTGATGCCTCTAGCCCATGACCACTGTACCCCTCTGGGAAACTGTTCTACCTGTAAGGACGGGTGCTGGCAACTGTCACCTAGCACACCCACCTACGGGGGTGACTGCAACAGCGGATGTTTAACATTGGGCTAAAAGCCACACTGCAGAGAACAGTGGAACATGGGTGTCTGAAGACAGGGCGAGCATGTGGGGAGGGCTTGCGGGAAGGCGTCTCCTACTGTGGTGAACTAACCATGGGCGTTTGAAGGGAGCAGGGCGACGCAGCTTACTCGGGGTCGGATGGCACAGCGCTGCAGTTAACCTTCTCACCCTTGTTGGTGAGGTCTCTGCAGCAGTGTTTGCCTTTTGAAAGCCCTTTTAATTCTTGCAAAAGTCCCCATCTCCGTTCATTCTCTCCATCTGCCACTTTTCCTTAACTTACGCTGCTTCTCTTTTTCAGAAATTTAACCGAGCCAACGCTGCAGGTGGGAGTACCTCCTCGTGAAGACAAATGGCTCTGATCTTTGGAAATGCTCCTTGAGCGTTCCTCAGGCTTTAGGCAAATAAACCAGGGAAATCACTGGCACCCTGGAGGTCATCTTGAGTACCTCTCTGGTGTATTTTGGCGATATTTAAACACACGAGCAAGGTTTGAAAGGGATGGGTTCTCAGAACGGAACAGACACCACACAGGATAGGTGCTGAGCCAGGGTTGCTGGACACCTGAGAATCCCAACCTTTCTTTGCTCGATTCGGATTTGTTGCAAACTCTGCTGCACCTAAATCCACAATTCCTTCTTTGCTAGTTCGGCAGCCAGGTTGTTCTTGGAAATTAGTCTCTGGAACCACTCCAAGCTCACCCGCTGTCACTTCCCTGATTCGGCGTTGACCGGTTCACTAAGCCCACCCTGCGGTCAGCAGCATCTCAAACTGGGAAATCCTGCGTGACCCCCCCCGTCTAGCGCCATTGAGGGAGACAAAGCTGCTACACAGTAAGCACCGCCACTTACCAGCCCTCTCCTGTGACTAGCTCACCAGAGCCTACCCTCCCCCAAGAGTGTACCTGCGTGCTCCTCAATTCTAACTGCATCAGGAAACAGCTTTCTGAAAGAAAACGAAACCCATATTCTGGCCTGCCCTCCAAGGCAGTCTTGGTCACAGGGATGCTTTGGCATCTTCCCAGTATGAAAAGTCAAATCTATTTCATTAAACTTATCATGTGACACTACTAGGCGCAATGCTTACTATGTGTTGTGTTTGTCCTACTGTCTCAAAGAAAACACTGCTACTCGGGATTAAGCATGTATTTATTTTAGTTCAGTTAAAACAAACATACATTGTTTCATTGAAACGGTGTAGAGCTTGTTGCCAACAAACCCTGTACTGGAACTGCTGGCCTCTAACAGCACAGCGGGGTATTTACACTATATACAGCAAGCTGACACACCCAGCTTCTCCAAAAGCCTTTCAGTATACAAGATCACATTTTGGTAACTACTGCATTTTGAAAATTTGGACCTTATTCAAAATTTAAATAAGGGATTTGAACTTGCACCAAGTTTTTGTGAAAAAATTTTGATGTCTAACCAGTTTATTACAAATACAATTTTGTAACAAATATTTTAAATGTTAGTATTTGTACATAATCTGTCAATTTTATATTCAATTCTCTGTACAGGTACTTTTGTGACATAATGTGAATTCATCAAAATGCAGCTAAGAAACTTACAGGAATATATACACTGAACCCCAAGACCCAATCCTGATATTATATACAACCTATTTACAAATACATATGGACAGACACTGTATGTACATAGATTATCATAAATATTGAAAAATAGGTTAGCTTTAATGGATTAATGGTGTTCTATAAATAACATTACAGTTAACTGAAACATCCACGGAAGACAGTAATGCAAAACGAGGTGACAAGGCAGTGGTTCTAATACTGAAGACTGCTCCTTAATGGGAGGTCACCGCTTTGGGACCTACAACAGACAAGGTAACTCCAAGAACACGGGATGGGATTTATCTTAAGCGTTGATTTCGAACCTCCAGCAGCCAAAGGGTTAAGGGGAACCTCTCCACACTGATTTGCTGTGTAGAAAATCCCTGTTTCCACCGCAGGCTCCCAAGTACTTCACAGAAGGATGTGAACTGCAGAAAACAACTCCTTGCTTGGTCCTCCCTGGCAGGCCTCAGGTATAAGCATCTTTTGCCGGGAACTCGGGTAGAAGTGCCAATTCTTGGTCTGAACTAGAGGTGAGGTTCTGGATTCGAATGGAGTGTCCAAAGCCCAATTAAATGAAAGCAGTGCTGTCGAATTTGTCTTCTCACTGCCTTTTCATTTCTAGATGGTCCCAAGAATTGTATCTTCGTAGAATCAAAAACTGACCATTGGTCTCACCCAAGCTAGCACTACAAGATGTCTTCCAGTTCTGTAGGGGCCTCAGATTACAGACACATCTTGTGCATAAGTTCAGTCACACAGAATACAAGAGTGTGCAACAAAACCCTGTCTGTCACATTTCTGGCCCTTGCTTCAAACTGAAAATGTTTCATTCAAGAGAAAACCTTAGAGCCAGAAAACTAATTGATAATTCAATTATTTGTTTCCCTCAACCACTTAATGGAATTACATTAGATTTGACATTATGCCAGATGGGCAAAGTACCACATTACAATAATATATTCACCATACATTGTAACGTACAATAAATGTGCTCTTAAAGCCAAGTTTCAAAGTAATTTTGCCACTTCTAACTGGAACTGAAATGGAAGGGTGAACATGCAGCTGGACCAAAACTACATACAATGAGGTTGCACTGTTTTCCCTAATCATTTGTTGGATGTAAACAAGTAATTCTACACTGTACAAGAATGAGATGACGATCCAGTGCAAACCAGTTTTTTAAAAAGCTTACTGCATGAAAGACCCATTGGCCTATAGGAAGAGAACGTATACCAGATACAGGTGTAACATGTGGATTCGACCTCTACTGCAGACAAAACACAAACACAACTAAGCCATACATTGTCAAGTAAATCACACTTCCAGTAGATGAGCATTTTAAAAACTATACTCTCTGGATAGAATGGTTTTGGCCTATTGCCAGTCAAATGCCCATTTCTCACTGCTGGAAGCAATGTCAAAAAAGGGCTGGCCCAAGAGAAAACCCAGAGCTGCCATGCAGCCCTGGAGACAGATGCAACGGAATAAGCCCCGTTTTACCCAATTGCACTACTTGGTACCTCAAAATTACTCTATTTCCCACAGAAATATCTGTATTATTTTCCATTCTCATACGCTGAAGACCAAATTATCTAGGTGAACTTAAGTATTTGGGGACAGAGAAGTGATGAACAGAGTCCATCTGATTTGGTGTAGCAATAAGCACTCAATTACCCTTGAAGTACAGTTAAGATGGAAAACGGAACTGTCCCTAATTCATGGTACAATTTTTCCTTACATTGTTTCCTCTAAAAATTACTTTGGGTAAAAAAGTATTTGGCTAATAATGCCTTGAAAACAGGCAAAGCATTACCTAAAACTAATATTTATTTTTAAATATCAGTTATTTTATGGAATTGACAACTGTTTCTGGATAAAGTTAAAAAAAAGCCATTTCTTAAAAGTAAAATAGTGCATCTGAGGTCACTAAGTATTTTTGGTACAAAAAAAAGTGTTTTCTCAATGGTTATTTCAATACTTTGCTGTAAATTAAGAATTGTTTTTCACATCGAATGGTTCCATTAGGCACATTCAAGTAAAATCATAAAATATCCAAGTTAAACAATGACACAGCCAAACATGTGGCTTGATAAAAGTTAAAAGTTCATCCATTCTCTGGAATGGAATAAAATTGTCACTTCCCTTAACCCAAGTCTTGTGGTTTTGTTGTTGATATCCATTCCTAACACACAGATAAGTTCCTTTTAAAATAAAAAAAAAAAGTAAAAAAAGTTCACTTATTCTGCATTCAGAAGAACCAGCGAGGAACTTGCATTCCAAAAGGAAGTGAAACTGAAAACATCAGGTGAAATTTCGTCGCAGTTGTGAGTCCACTCAGCCCTGGCAGCAGCGATGACTGCAGTGTGGCAGCGCCCATTAATGGCCGTCTGCAGCGGGCCCGTACACCCAATCCAGAACAATCAAGGCCATGCTCCCAACCATCACCAGGATGCCACTGAGCAGGAAGAGTAGCGCCTGCAAGGGGTACACAGATAACACACCGGTGAGCAATACACACGTCCTGCTGCTGTCCGCACGGACCCATCATCCCTGGGAAGCCCATGGCCGTGTGATGCTTTACATGTGGCTGACAGTGGAAAATGACTGGTGCTAAGCTGACACTTTCTCATCCCATTCTCAAACACGAAGGAAACTTTCTTGACTGAACTACTTCACCAAGAGCTGGACTACAGGGGTTTTGGGCAATCTTTAAAAAGTAAAACCATTACTGGCACTTTGTAGTTCTAAGCAAAGCAAGAGGACAGCTGCTTGTTTACGAACATCCATAACACTTTATACTGGACTGGGACAGCAGGGGCAAGTGCTGGCTGAGAAGCAGTCCTTCTCCTGTACACCCCCACCATGATCCTGGCTCTACTTTAAATTTTCTTTTGGTAACCGGCAATCGAACTCAGGATCTTGCACTTGCCAGACAGGTGCTTGTGCACGCTGAGTTATATCCCTGGCCCCAGGATTCTGGTTCTAGACCCACACTAAAGGTTAGTGTATCACACTCTTTAACCAGTCCTTACTACCTCACAGGTTCACCAGTGATCACCACAGAGAGAAGGCCCCAGAGCTCTGCTTTGAGAATAGTCAGTCTTGTGTGAATGCGCCTATGCACTCCATCTTTTTCTCTTATACAAATGGTCTCCATTTAAGCACCTGTCACATGGTAGGCTGGTAAAGGAACGCAGGTTCAACAAGTGCATGGGTATCTTTAGGCTACTTTTTCTTCTTAGCACTAAAATATCTAAACCTGGGCTGCGGATATAGCTCAGTGGCACCGCGCCTGCCTGACGAGCAAGAGGTCCTCTAAGTTTGATTCCCAGTACCCCCCCACCAAGTGAAACCATGATGGCTGAGAAACTGAAGAAAATAACTGGCAAAATGTAAAAGGCTGTTGCTGTTTTCCTAGTCACAATCTTTCACTCACTTACCCCAATCTTCTGCACAGACTTCATTGGTTCTTTCTTCACCAACTTGATATAGAAGGCAGATGGGAGAATAAAAATCAACATAGCAGCTGCAGATGCACCTGTAAAAGAATATTTCAGCTGATTAACTTTTCAAACCTTAGCATCCCTTATAGTTAATTTTTGTATTTTAAAAAACTTACCAATGAAACCAAAGATATCCCTGATAGTTGGAACAAAGATGACCAGCAAGTTGGTAAATGCCAAGATACACACAGTAATAAGACTGTGACGCCACCAACTGAAATCTTTTGCTGCACATAACAAATGAGTTACAGAACTCCGGATCTGCGTAAAACAATGAAAAAAAATTCAGCTTTAGCTAATGCAAACAATTCCCAAGTAGTAGGAATTCCATATAAAACAGCAATCACTTGTAAAGGAAAACTATTTTTTCTCCTCTGCTGCTGTGTTTTATCTGACCGGATTATCACTTTTCTGGCCTTTTTGGAGACAGGGTCTCACTATGCAGTTCAGGCTGGCCTTGAGCTCACTTTGTAGCCCAGGCTGGTCTCGAACTTGGAACAATCCTCCTGCCTCAGCCTCCCAAGTGCTGGGATTACAGGTGTGTGCCACCACACCCAGCATGACTGGATTATTTATTATCTTGAATTATGAGAAGAATGTCCCAGGATGTTTTGAAAATCTACAGTGCTTTAAAGAGAGCCCCTTAGAAACTATCACCAACCGGATATTGCTCTACTACAGTGTCCCTTCTCTCACAAAATAAAACTGTCACAAATCTTCACAGGTTTTAAAAGCTCATCCTTACTGAACAGAGGCAGGTAACTGATTACTTACCGGGAAAATAACTACTGGTACTGTCAGGGTGACAGCTACTAACACAGCCAAACGGACAATTAGAAGAATGATATCAGTTCCCACGACTTTAGAGTAGGTATGAAGCAGTTCTGACTCTACGCGTCCTACAGGGAAAGACCAAAAAACCTTTCAGTGTATCATTTCCTCTGAAGCTCAAGTAGAAAATCTAACATCCAGTGAAATCTCCGCTACAATTTTTAGCTGCTCACAAAGTAACTATAAACTAAGAGGCTAATGCGATTAATTTGGAATTACAGTTAATACAATTAAAATAACATTCAAACAAAAATCTGACTACCAAGTAGAGATTTAGCCACATGACCTCCACTAAAAACAACAGGAGCTAAATAGCTAAATCCCCTGGACTGGCTCAGTTTATGTGTTATACAGTTTAACAGCAATGGGAGAACAAGCAAGCAGGCTGAATTTATCAGAGGCAGAGACATCATGCAAATATCCCTTCAAATAGGTATGTTTTCAAACCCAGATTTTAGCAGCTATTGGTGAAATACACTATGGAAAATTCTAAGGTCTGAACTCAATGGCCTATCAAATATACAATGTCCCAAAACAGACTGAAGTTTTAAAGAACTAGGAAGGTCTCATTTCAATAAATGCCCCCCCACCAAGTAGGTACTGTTTACCGTAAAAAGTCAGGTATCCAAAGAGGGCAGCCAGCAGATACATGAGAAACATGGCAAAGAATGAAATCTTGGACACATTCATCATTCTTTTTCGGCTGCGGCTATGGAGATTCAAAAGAAAATGCAAATGTGTTTTAGGGACAGTTGTAAGCAGCAGTCTAGCACTTTTCCAGTGAGCTTGTATGAAAAATGCACTTACCCCTTTAGCTCTTCATAGATGGGCAGAATGGCAGGGTGACAGACAAACGAAAACGTCAGAATCGGTACCGCATACACAGTCTGGAGAGAGACATGAAAATCTACTTACTACCCTGATGTTATACTCTCGTCACTTTTGTAGCTAAGTTTCACCTATTTAGAATCAAAGTCTACAATGTTTTCATTTGCACTTGGCCTCCATCTTCTCACTTGCCCATTCGGTGTGGCATCTTACTTGCTGAGTATGCCTTACCACTACGATTACTGTATTTCTCTATCTACGTTAAGAAAACCACCACTTTCTTCACAGTTCTCAGTAACCAGCTCATCATATGCTTCCTCAAGTGCCCTTACCCACCTTCCCTTTCACCTCAGGAGTTACTGAAGCTCCCAGTGGGTGTGTTCCCTCTTCCCTAAGATGTCCCCTTGAGAACACACTATTTGGTCACCTGTGAGTTGAAGATGAAATAGTGAGGCCTGCAAAAGTCAGCTGAAGTGGTGTTGAAACCCTCAGAGGCTGTAAAAGCTGCGGGCTGTGTCAAGGTCCCATTCACTGTCTCATTCAGCATCAGAGCAACTTCCATGGGGCAGGGGATCTGAAACTTCTTGCAAATGACCTGAAAATGTATTATTTTGTAGTTAAAAAAAAAGTGACAAAGCTTATAAAAAATATTTTCTATATAGAAAAATTCAACCTACCACAATCAGAAAGAATAGCATACACAACAAGGAAAGGCCACTGGTATATCCCAGATATCCTGTAAGAGGCAGGAAAAAAGCAAGTTATTAGTCTGATGAAGTTAGGTTAGGTAGAGAAGTATCACTTTTCCATGGATTACCCAAATTCTGCTGGGAAGACTTTATGCACCCTGAAGTTTATAGTAGGTACTTTTTTTCCTTGAGGCAGGGTCTCACTAGCAGTGTAGGCTGGGCTTGAGTTCACTATGTAGCCCAGCTGGCCTTAAACTGACAGTGATCTTCCTGCTTCAGCCTTCTGAGTGCTGGAACTACAGGTGTGGGCCACCACACCCGGCCAGAAGGTACAATGTTAAACTTGTAACATATGAAGATATTGTTGCAGCCAAAATAATAGCAGATGATCGTTAAGTATTATTTACAAAGTAAAAATACAATAGAGAAACGTCAATGAAGTATTTTGACTTCTTGGGCGTTATCTTGCTAGGATGCTGAAATAACTACAGGAGCTAAGGATGGTGGCCGAGCTCTTGCCTAGCACACACAAGGCCCTGGGTTCAATCCTCAACACAGCAGAAAGGAAGAACTACAGGCTTTTCATGCTTGCAACTCCCCCGTGTATGTTTTGGGGCCTTCAGGCTCACTGATTTCTAGTAAGAGTAAGCCCTGGTGAGTCTCCTTTCAGTATACTTTAAAAATGCATTTACTCACCTAAATTTCTCAGCAGCGATAAAGGAAGAATGAGTACCAGTGACACCAGCAGAACCAAATAGTCACCATTCAGATACCATAACCTAAATGAAAGAAAAGAGAAGGTCAAAGCTAGTTAAGGAGTACATGGAAGTATTCACACACAACTTATGTTATGGACACCATAAAGATACACATGAAAGTGAGGGTCTTGGAGTATTTCTTAGTCAAATCAGGAGCAACTTTTAAACTTTGTATATTCACTCAGGTTAGAGTTGAAGCATAAAACAGTCTTAACTTCTTTTGTCCTACTGCTTGCTCTAGGAAAACTGCCAGCCAACTCGTAACATAAAATGCTTCTTAAAGGATTGATACTAACATTGGGAACAAAGCTGCTTTGTGAAGCCAGTAAGCTTATCTCTAAGCACTTCTAGAAAACAACACTACACCGATTTTGTTATAGCTTGAGCTTGCCATTTCAAATGTGGGTGACAAGTACATTTTACAACGAAGGTTTTTTTCTCCCAGGTTATTTGTTAGCAAATACACTTATTAAACATTTCAACAAGGAAAATTTTCCACACTTAGGCAAAAACGAAAGAACAAAACCCAAAACAAACCTGTGCCCTAAACCCTAACTTTGCTCTATAGCATGGAGTATGCTGTTGATATTCTGATCCACCTTGATCACATCTGAACACTGCATATCCCTCAATATAGAACTAAACTCAGAAGTTACTATGTATCTGTGAACTCTACATAAGAATGCCACTACATTTACTTCAGCAGCAAGGACCCCAATGAAAACCAGTATGTAAAAATCCATTCATCACCCTAACTGAGGCAGAAGGATCACTGAGTTGAGGCCAGCCTGGCTGGGCTACTCACTGAGCTTAAGGACAGCCTGAACTACAAAGTGAGATCCTGTCTCAAAAAACCAAAACAAAAACAGCAGTTTACCCAATTAATTTCTACATTTCTAAAGCAACAAAGACACCACACTTCTCCATTTTGAGATAAGGTATCTGAAGCTGGGAAGAAGTAATTTAGCCCTCTCTGCTTAAGGTAAAAACTTGCTAATCCACTGAGATAAGTAACTTTGCCAAAAGATTAAGGTTCCCACTACACAGCCACACATTTCGCTGTATCTGGCATGAAAAGTTTTGTGATTGGCCAGCCTGAGCTACATGGCAAAACCCTCTCAAAAACAAGCAAACAAACAAACCAAAACCCCGAGAAACTACCGTAGATACCCAGAATTAGAGTTAAATACTATCTTTGGCTTTTCATTTTCAAAGTTCAAATCAGTTTATGGGCAGACTTCTTGGTCAACAGAAACTTTAATGTTCTGCTAATCATTTTATATCCAACTTTGAGGAAATGTATCTGACCATTTTAGACTACTGCTTCTTAGCAGTAACCTTACTTAGCACCTACCCAGTTGCATCTTCAATGTTCATTAATGCCTTGATCACCAAAGGTAACTCATATTTCACTATGAAGAGGTAGCTTGACATAGCTGGAGAAAACAAAATTATACCATTACAAGTGCAAAACACCGCACATGACACTGCAAGTTGGGTGTCACCCACTCTGTCTACCCAAGTAAACCAAGTCTACCCAAGTCGCCTTGTAAGTTCTTACCTCCAATGTTCTGCATGGTAATGGACCCAGAGGCCGCAAGCTTCCCAACCATTCCAAATGCCTTATGTCCCAATTGTTCATATAATAAAGACCCTACAATTTAAAGAAAACAGAGCAGGAAGTGAGTAAGTGCATTATGAGGAAAATAAAGAAAGGTATAAATTATCTGAGAAAAATTAAGAATGCTATCATACCTCCTTCATTGGCAGTTTTCAAAAGGAGATGAACAGAATATAGGGAAAATATTGACACAAATGTCAAGAGAATTCTGGGGAGAAAAGGAACAGGGTTACAATATAAGTAAGTAGGTCTATCACAATGCTTTTAGGTTCTCTCAAATAACATCAAATGTGGAAATGTCTTTTGTGCCCATTGCCCCTAAGAACTATTCTTTCTCCTGTTAGCTGAAGTGTCAATCTGTCACC
The DNA here is from genome assembly GCA_004027595.1 of Dinomys branickii. NCBI lineage: Eukaryota > Metazoa > Chordata > Mammalia > Rodentia > Dinomyidae > Dinomys > Dinomys branickii. The sequence goes on along the minus strand of PVLD010000972.1, from coordinate 67,183 downwards.
TAGCACTGTCTCATGTCCCAGGTAATAGTTCCACACTATTGGTTAAACAGCAAGTCACTGAAATCCCAACTTCCCAACAGGAGTTATGAAACTTGTGTTGTGATTTTAGCATCTAGCTGTGTGCCTACAACTTCTCTGCATTTTGGTAGCTCCTTGTAAGACTTTATGTGTTTACACTCGGCCCACAAGGTTTTTTACAGAATTCAACTAAGGTCAGGAAAGGTCTGGTGACTGCATGGATTACACAGATAAGGCCAGCAGTGGGGAGAAATGACACTCAAATAGGCGTCAGGCCCTGTACACTACACTAACTGGGCAGAGAGAGATGTAACCACTATAATGATACACTACACTGATCCTATGGTGAGCAATAGAGGCCAAGCTTGTCACAGGTAGAACACTGTGCTAGAGCAAGTAGCCTATCGGCACCATTGTGTACACTGCCTTTGACTCTTCCACTGGACCTTGCCGGGTAGAGGGAAGGACTAATGGGACACTAAAACCATTTAGTTTTCCTTTAGGGCATGGGTTGTCTCACTCCACTTAACCTGCCTTCCACTGAGAAAGCAAGTAAGGATATGGATCTTTATCTCAACAAGCAAAAATAGATGCGGGAACACACCTATAACCCTAACACTCTTGGGAGGCTGAAGCAGGAACACAGCAAATTTCCTGGCACATAGCCCAGCCAGTGCAACTCAGAAAAAATAAAGAATTAAAAAGTAAAATTGGGTAAACTCAAAAAGCGCTAAGACAACCTTGCATTGACTCTCTATAGGCAATTACATACAGTACCATGTAAACTGAGGCAAAGAAACTGATGTCTAGGGGTTAAGTGCAGAAGCAGCACTTATCTAGCAGTCTAATGCCAGAATTTTTATGGAGTTGACTTCTAAGGTGACACTATTTGCTTCACCAAGAACTAGAGAAAAGATGGTTTAATTAAAAATAAAACAAATGAAGTCCTTCACTGTCTCACACTGAAACACAAGGGATAAATGGATTTCATATCCATTTACTTTATGCCCTTTGAGGTTACTGAAAAATCAAGAATGATTCCACTTTAGGTCAGCTGGAGAACTGCTTAAAGTGAACTGTGGCAGTTATGTGGCTTCTGGCCTCTCCCTATAATGAATATCGAGGAATAAAAACTCACGCAATCTTGGTATCATTTAGCCATTTATTAATATGGTTAATCAAATACATAAGCTCCTATGAAAGCAGAATTCCAATAGTTCAAACATAACAGTTTTGCTTCCACTCGTGAAACAGTTGCCATTTTATCTCATTAAAATTCTGTACTCTAACCACATCGGCAGGATTTAAAAACTGCTTCCCACTTTTAATACCAAGAGCTAGGAAAAGATTTGAAATATTTAACTATGACATTCAAGTTTCCGCACTAAAAATTTTGCAACCAAGGATCCTATCCAGGTCAACTCCTGATCCCTTAGTTTTCAAAAGGTCTTAAAAGCCTCATTCTAGTGAGACAAGCCCAGTAAACCTTAGCTTGTAGTACTCATGGCCAGAGCTAACTCCTGTGGAATTTCACAAAGCAGAGTACTGCCAAATTCTGCTTGCCTCTTTACTGAACCTCTTCATGCTGGAGAAAACAACCGGAGTAGCAGTCACCAGGCGCTAACTAGGGGCATCTGTCACAAAGGGGCGCTGTGTGGTTTCCTTATCTGCATGATAAAAGCATTAAGGTATTAATTAAGCCAGTCCTCACTGCAAGTCCACAGGTACTTGAAATCAACGACTATGACAGACCTGCATGGTTGTTAAATACAGTTCCTATGTTTCCATTGTAACTTCCAAGGGTCAATGACCCCCAAATGGCTAAAAGAATCACTTCTGTAAAGTTTTCTACACTTCCAAAATTTTCCCCAGGCATTTATGCTGGAAAGCAAAAGTGCAGCTGACTCTAACGGGGAACTGGAAAGAAACATTTCCAAGTGGGTACTTACTAAATTCGTTTTTGTCACACTATGTGGCAATTACATAGATCCAGGAAAGGTAAACATTTAAAAAAAGGGTTGTTTTTCAGTATACAGAAAATGACTCACTTGTCCTAAAATAAACATTTGCCAGGCTAGGTAAATATCACCACACCTTACAGTTTTCTCTTATCCATGTAATGGGTCATAGATCTTTGGGGTGACTTTGTCAATTTATCAAACTGACATGGGAAGCATTTCACTCTACTATTTTTGGCTTCTGCTTTTACCAGAAAAAAATTTATAGCTATCCTGGATTTATCCATAGTTCTTGTTTTCTTCAGTCAACTGCTTTGAAAAAACCATCTGCATTACCTGAAAAGATTTTGGACTTACTTTTTCAGTTGTAAATGCGGCCCTTTTTACTACCTAATTGGTTTTCTTGGTATTGTGCTATCTGTAGTAAGGAAATTTGGGGGTTTCTCATAATTTTAACTTTAAACAAGTAATTTTTAAAGTCAACTATCTCCACAGTTCCTGGAGCTGAAATATGTTTTACCCATCACATAACTGCCCTGCGCGCAGCAGACTCACTACTTACACATACTTACATAAAAAGAGCAATTCCAGTATTAGCCATGGCATAAGAAAGCCCAAGGATTCCACTGCCCACAATCGCATTGCTCAGATTAAATACTGACATTCCAAAGGAAGTAGTACCTGGATGCTACATAGAGGGAAACGATAACCAAACACATAACAACGATTAAACGGGGAAAACCAGTTCCGGGCAAGTTAGCTTTGAAATCTACAAGTCAAGCTAGTCTTTTACTGCGTAGAGCCACAGACACACACATTATAATGTTCAACTTACAAAGTCAGTTTCGTACTTCTTCTTCCCCAGATTCGAGTCAAGCAGAAAGTTCTGGTTTTCAGGATCTGCATCTGCATAGTGGCTGCAAAATGCACACAGGCACAATTTAAATATATCAGAACACTCTCCTGGCACAAGCATGTGTAAACACAGGAGACGCTGTCATCGCACTACGACGCCCTGGTGACTCGCAATCTCAGACTCCAACTGCGCGGTAAACGCAAGGCCAGCACCCGGAGGCCAGGGCCCTGCCCCCCCCCGCCCCCCGCGAGCGAGCCGCTCGTTCCCGGCGCGCGGCGTCCGCACCTCTTCAGAGCGGCTGGCTTGGTGGGGTAGGCGTAGCTGAAGTCGCTGTTGGAGCTGTAGCTGCTGCTGTCCTCGTCCGGGGAGATGTTAAACCTCCCCATCTCGCTCTTCTTCATGCCAAGCATTGGGGCGGCGGGCGCGCGGCGCTGACTCCTTTTGTCCTTGGCGGCGCTCGGGCTCGCGGCGGCCTGCGCAGGGAGAGGCGGCGTCAGGACTGCGGCGCCGCCCGCTCACGTGACGCGGCGGGCGGCTGATTCATCCCCGGCCAGGCGAGTGGAAAAGTACCAGGCGCGCGGGGGGCGGGGGCGGAAAAGTACCGCGGCGCTCGAGAACAAAGCTGCGCCGCCGCCGCCCGCCGCGCCCCGCGCCGGATCCACGCGCCACCCGCGCCCCTCCGCGACCCGCAAGGGCGGTGATCGCCCGCCCGCCCGCCCGGCCCGACCCCGCGAGCCCCCGCCAGCAGCCGCCTCTGCGCGGGAGAAGCTGATGCAACCGCGAGCGCGGGTGTCAGCGCGCCCGGCTCCCGCCCGGCTCCCCTCCGGCCCGGCCGCCCGCCCGCGGCTCGCCCACCCGGCCCGGCCCGGCCCGCGGCTCCGCGGTGCGGCTCGGCCACAGGTTCGGCGCGGCGGGCGAGCGCGGCCCTGCCTCGGAGAAGCGGCCCCGCGCCCGCAGCCCCGCACTTCCGCCCGCCGGCCAGCCCAGGCGGGCGCCCCGCGCCGCCCCCGCCGCGCGCTACCTTGGCGGTCGCGGCTGTATCTCCGCAAACCTCAGGCAAACGACTCCGGGAGGTTTCTCTCAGTCGAGAAAAAACGAATTGTACGAAATAAATCTTTTTTTTAAAAAATCGGACAACAGGCAGGAAAAATGAACTGTAACTAAACAAAGACACGGGGACACGGCTGCTCCAGTGCTCCGGCTGCTCGTCGAAGGTGGGCTGCGGGGCGCGGAGGCGAACTGCGGGTCGGTCCGACGGCGGCGTGGCGCGCTGTGGAGAGCTGGCGGCCGCGGGTTATAGCGGCTCCGGACCGCCACGTCAGGGGGCGGGGCGCGGCGCCCGCTTTGTGTACCAACAGCACCTGGGCGCGCAGGCCCCGCCCCGCAGATCGCGCCCGCCCCGCAGGCCCCGCCCCGCAGGCCGCGCCCCGCCCCGCATGCCCCGCCCCGCAGATACGCGTCCCGCAACACGGCCGCTCTGTGCCCTCAGCCGCGTGGTCGCCCTCCCCTCGCGGGCCATGCGGCCAAGGTCCGAGCGACGCCTCGGGCGCGAGGCTGCCTCCGCGTGCGGCCGCCTGGGCTGGCTTGGGGTTTTCTCCGCTCTCCCCTCCTTTCCGCCCAGATCTGCGCTGAGTGGCCGGCCGGCTAGGGTGGCGGCGCGCTGGGGACCGCGTTCCTGGTGCGGACGCGGGAAGCCTCACGGGCCCCGCCCCGCCCCGCCCGCGAGCGGACCCTGGAGGAGCCCGTCCCCACCCGGCGCTCCCTCGCGGCCGCCGCTTCCGACTTCAGCGGGTGCAGACCGCGGGCCCGGGCTGCGTGCGGCGGCGGGGTTGCGGAGCTGGGTCCAGGCGTCCGGCCCCGCGAGGCGGTGGCCGGAAAGGCGCGATCCCGTCCCTGCCGCAGACAAAGACCCCAGGAGCCGCGCTCCCGGGCGAAGGCGTAAACAAACGCGTGTCGCCTCCTGCCTGCTTCCTCGCCGGGACGTGGGCGACTCTGGGCAGGGCACAGTGGAAAAGGCTGGGTGTGATCACCGTTTTTGCTTTCAATGTTTTCCTGGGGAAATCTGTACAGCGGGCTATTTCCGTGCACGTGAGGCTCCGGGCGCCCTGGCCTGCTCCGGGTTCGCGGTCTATTAAGGAGAAGATTTTCTTTTTACTTCCTCGCGGCCCCACCCCTCACCCTCTGCTCTGGTCGGGCCGGTTGCACGAAACAATGCTGTTTCTGGCATTGGCGACAACCTCTCTTCTGCCCCTCAAATGCCACCGTCACTCAAGGCTTAGTCATGAGTCCCAGGAAAGCTTACTCTGCCTGCCTGGAAATCCCTGCCAATTCGAATCTCTTTTTTTGCAGGTAGTTTTCTACACGGTGTGTTGCTGGACTGTTTTAAACTTGTACGGTCTTGTACAGTATTGAAAAATTCGTTCACAGTGCTGGTAGTCTCTCGCCAGGGAGACGGTGAACTCTCCGGGGCTTTGCAGTTTGACACAATCTGAGCTGAAAAATCGCGATGAGCCCCCTTCCGTTATGTGTTCGCTAGTAATGCCAATCTACTCCTTTGTCAGAAAAGCAGTGGTGGGGAACAGAGGGGCCCTGGGAAATTCCTTTCTATCAGGTTTCAGTTGAGGGAAATCAAAGGCTTCAGCCCCTTTTTTCATTCAGGTGAATCTGAGGTCATTCCTCTGCTCAGTCGCAGGCATTACGGAAGTTTTCAGGGTTAGTGGTTATGGCTGGCAACTAAACCTTGTCCTTTGGACTTTTTGGTAGTTCACATTACAGCATATATTAAGAGAGGTGTAATATCTGTAAAATGGAGGGCATGTGTGTTGGTGGCTTTAATTGCGATCTGATCGCGGTATGGTCACAATCAATAATAAATGACAAAAAAGGTGATGTTTTTTCTATGACTACATTCTTCTCAAGAGCCAACCTGAGGTACGTCTGCTAACAGGTGCCTTCCGGCTGAGCCCTGGTGTGCTTTGGGCTTTTGCTGTAGTGCTTTGGTTGGAGTGCACTGGACACGATGCCTTCACCAACTCCTGCGAAACTGTATCACCGAATACCTGATGTCCCAGTACCATGATTTTGACTGGCATTTTAAGCCAATGCTCTGGAAGAGCAGTGTTTCTCAAACTGTAGAACAGGACTAAGCAGTGCAAAGTGAATGATTCAGTAGACCACTAAGTTTATTTTCTTTTTTAATGCAACTAGAACAGAATAGGAAAAAAACTCAGTATACACTTACATAGTAATATTAAATAGTCCATATAATTTGTGAGCTGGGTGTGGTGGCACATGGCTATAATTCCAGTGCTCTGGGAGGCTGAGGCAGGGCAATCATAAGTTTCAGCCTAGCCTGGGCAATTTAGTGACTTTAGTGAAACCCTGTCTCAAAATTTAAAATTTGAAAAAAAGACTTGGGATTTAGCTCACCGCAAAGGTCCCAGGTCGAATACTCAGTACTGCAAAACAAACCAAAAAATTTTATAGTTTGATTATGTGTATATTCTGGGTTGTGACATAAAATGTACTGCCTCTTATCAGTCGGGGGCCAAAGAGTTTTGAAAGCTACCAAAAGCAAACTTTAGAGACGATCCTAACACAAAACAGTCACAAATGTCAGTTGCCCCTTTGGATTTTCAAGAATGTATCATTAAGTTAGGTTGCTAGAAGTTTTCTGAGTAAGAGCAGATGGCTATCTGCTATAGGATTATCTGATCATTATTATCTGATAAAAGTGAGTGCTTTTGTTTCCTGGGGGGTGTAATTAGTTTACCTTCCCAACTTGCTAAACAGCTGCTCTTTAGGACAGCCATGAAAATCCTATTTATCCAGCAGTTCCATTTGTCTAAAGTGGACTTAAACATTACGTTTGCCACTCTGCCCTCCACTTCCAATGCAATCGTTCTCAGGGTGGCTTCCGCGGTTTTCTTTGATCTGAGCCAGCCTGTACCTTCAACAGAGTCTTCCATGACTCCTGCAGCAGAAGCCCCACCACCTGGCATGCATACCTTTTGTATTCCGCCCCCCCCAGGGGCTGGGTCTAGTGATGCACTTGTACGTGTGGCAGGAGTGACACCACATCACTCCTGAGACAAGGTTACTAAAAGAGGTGGCTCTCCTGTCCTCTCTCGCTCTGCCTTGCATTTGCTTTGAGGGCAACCAGCTGGCATGCCGTGAACTGTCCTATGGAGAGGCCCACAGAGCCAGGAGCTCCTGTCTGGTGATAGTCAGGAGGCACCGAGGTGGGGCACTGAGGTCTGCCAACGGTCCCCTGAGGAGGCTTGGAAATCCACCCTTCCTGGTGGAAGACCGCAGTCCCTTGTGATACCTTAGCCAAAGGAGCCCGGTAACTCCGCCTGGATTCCTGAGCTACAGACAATGCGTGTTTATTATTTTAAGACAGTGGTGACAAACCTATAGCATGCTGCCGTTTGCTATTGTTGAAAGCTCTAAAAAGTTTGTCATCACTGCTTCAGGGCATTAAATTTTGACATAGTTTATTACTCGTCAATAGATAAGTAATACATCCACCTTGGTTTTTGTTTTTTTGTTGGTTTGTTGGTTGGTCTTTCTGAAACAGGGTCTTGCTATGCAATTTAGACTGGCCTTGAGCTCATTTGTAGCCCAGGCTGACCTTGGACTCGCAATGATCCTCCTGCCTCAGCCTCCCGAGTGCTGGGATTATAGGTGTGCGCCACCAGGCCCGGCCTTACGTTCTCCTCTGTGTACTCCAGTGTTTGTCAAAATGCTCACTAGGTGTTCTCCCTGAAAGCCATTGTCCATGGCCTGGAGTGTTCTTCATGGTTCCATCTCCCCACCTTTCCTGTATAGCCGAACTGCATCTTTCCTGGGAGAGCCAGCTGAAGGACCATGTCTTTCCTTATTTTTTTATTTGATGTTTGTGTTATGTACTAGATTCTTTGTGAGTGTCGTTCTGGGGTATCCTCTGGCTAACCATACTCAGCCTAGTGACTGATAAGGTACTTTTTGAGCACATGGATGAATGAAATATGCTTTTTTTCCTCTGTAGTACCCCCACCACCTGAAATTATGTTGTTCATTTATTCACTTGTTTATCTCCCTCACTAGAGTGTGAGCCCACAAAGGCAAGGATTTGATCTGTTTTGATCACTGCTGGGCACTTAGAACAGTGTCTGCTAATAGGTTTTTGCTGAATGAATAAACACAATAGTCAATACAGAGGTAGGAGAAATCTACTGTCTGATACATCTAAGGGACATTTGTCTGATCCATTATTGGCCATGGCAGAACTGTTGATTTCCCTGTCAAAACTGTTCCTTTTCTAAGTTTCCAGTTTAGGAGAATAACACCATGGTTGGTGAGGGCACTCAGGCCCAAATGGAACCGGGGAGTCCTCTTGAATTCTTATTGTGAAGCCCCCTTTCCCTGAGGGACGGAGCCATCAGCGAGTCTGGCGAGCTGTGCCTCCAAATACACGCAGGACCCTACCACTTCCCAGCACCCGCGCTGCTCTGGCCCCAGGGTCTGCCGCTTTTCTCCTGAATCCTGTGGGCTTCCACTCCTAGCACTCACCATTCATTCTCCAAGTAGGTCAGGAAGATCTTCTCCGAACATAAATCATCTCTCACTTACAGGAATGTTACAGCCTGTGTCTAGATGTTGCCCCCAAAGCCTCATGCAGTCATAGGTGGAGCATTTTCACAGGTGATCTAGTGTGAGAGGCTGGACTCAAGGGTGTGTGGTACCTAAATTAGTTCCCCGAAGGGTTGGGGTACTTCTGAGTGTGAGACAGAATATAAAAGGGACAGAAAGAAGCTGCTATTGTTGCTTATTGCTGGCTGCTTTTGCTGTCTTCTGCCTGCCATGAGCTATTTCCTCCGTGATGCCCTCTGCCATGCCAAAGTGCCTTAGAGCCGGCTGGCTATGGACTGAAACCCCTGCAAACCATGAGCCAAATGAACCTTTCCTCCTTCAACTTTGGGTGTTGAGTATTTTGTCTCAGCAAAGAGAAAAGTAACTAATGGAAGGAATAAGCCCTTTCCCTTCCTGAAAGCCTTCCAGTGGCTTCTAATTGCCGCCGGGATAGAACCCATGCTCAGCATCCAGCATGGCTTTCCCTGGTTGTTCACCTGCCTACTTCCTCAGCCTCATCTCCTACCACTGTTGAGTTTATTTATTTTTTGGAACTGGGGACTGAACTGAGGACCTTGTGCTTGCCAGGCAGGCTCTTGTGCTGCTGAGCTATATCCCCGGCCCTCTCCTACTGTTCTTGCCCCTTTTCACTATGTACAAGCCACACTGATTTTCTTTTTCTCCCTAAAATACAGTGTTCCTCCCTTCTCAGGGCTTTGCACTTTCTGTTTCTTCCACTTAAAGTCTCCCTGCTGTCTTCGTGTGGCAGCGCTGTCCTTCAGATTTCAGTCTTAAAGAGAAAAAGGTCCACTCAACCATCCCAACGAAAGCTGACACTTGCACGCAAACTCGCTTTCCCACTGTCTTATTGTTTCTATTGCATTTCTACATAAAACGAAGACGGTTTTGATTTTTCCCTTTCTGTATCTTCCTGCCAAAATTGCTTTCTGCAATGTTAATTCCACATGAGAAGACTCATTTTGCTCAACATTGGACTGTCAGTGCCTAGAACAGTGCCTGGTTCAAAGGAGCAATGAGCAAGTGTCCGCTGACTTAGTGCATCTAACGTTCTCTCATGGTGCCTGGCACGTAAACTCTGAACAAATGTTCCTTGCAATGCCTGGATGGTGCAAAAGGACAGTTTGTCCCCCTCAGATCTAGTCTTCTGGGATCCACAAACACCAGAGCCAATTCCATGATTTGCTTTGCTTCCGTTAGTGAAATGACCCTTTGCTAGGTGTAGTATATAGTTTGAGCCCCTTGTCCCAAGACAGTGTTCTTCAAAATTCAAGTTTGAACAATAGCATCATAAAGAGATAAATTATTTTTCCTTCCTTCCATGTGTTTCATACCATGCATTTCACTTTATTCCCATGAGTTCCATTTTCTTAATTTTTAGTTGCCAAATAATATTATTTTTCATGTACAACACAATGTTTTGATACATGTACACATTGTCAGATGGCTCAGTTGAGCTAATTAACATCTATATATGCAAAGCATGCTCATGCTTTGGGGTAAGAAGAGTTGAAGTCTACTCTCAGAATTTTCAAACTACATTATGTTATTATTAATGACAGTCACCATTATGAACGATAGGTCTCTTGAATGTAATGTCCTCCAGATTGATCCATGTTGTTCTATTCCATCTTTTCTTTTGTCCTGCTGTGCTGGGTGTTGAACCCAGGACCTCCACATGCTAGGCAAGCACTCTGCCCTTAGGTGCACCGCCAGCCCTCATTTTTTATTTTTTTTATTAATCTTGTGCATGTTCTACTTGATTCTCCTCTCTCTCTCAGCTCAGTACGGGGGACTGAACTCAAGCCATCCCAGCCTTCAAAACTTTTTGACACAGGATCTTGCTGAGTTCCCCAGGCTGGAGTCAACTCTGTTTTTCTTATCATTCTTATGTTTTATTCTTGGAATCAACACATGAAGAGTTGTATTTAACCTCGGTAAGACAGCTCACAAGGAACAACACTGTGAGCGTTTTGTTGACTTTGGCATTTTTTTCTGATGTTAAAGGGTACTGTCTTAAGAATCACTTGCCATAAACAAAATTACTCAAAATTTATTGGGTGAAAGCAACAATAATTTATTATTTCTCAAGGTTCCTATGAATCAGGAATTCAAGATCAGCTCATTTGGGAGTTCTGGCCTGTGGTCTTTTTTAAAATTTTATAGTTTTTTTTTTTTTTTTTTTGTTTTGTTTTTTAGTGCTGAGTTTTGGACCTAAGCCTTTGCACCGAGCTACATCCCCACTTTTTTTTTTAGTATTTATTTTGACTCAGAGTCTCCCAAGGCTGGGTTCGAACTGCAGTCCTCCTGCTCAGCCTCTCAGAGTGTTGGGAATCCAGGCAAGCTCCACTGCTCCTGCTTCAGCCCGGAGTCTTTCATGAGGTTCCAGTCAGCTCTCAGCGGAGCTTTGTTGAGCTGGTGGCTTGACTGAGGCTGGAGGGTCTGCTTCCAGTGTCACTTACACACTGGTAAAGTGGTGATGGCCAGTTAGTTCCTCTCCAAGAAGGTTCCTCCTCAAGCCTGGCTGAGCATCCTCACGACACGGCTTATTCTAGAGCAAGTGACCCAGGAGGGGCCTTATCATGAAAGATAACTTATTCTGGAAGTACTGTTGTCCGTCTCCTATGCCACCGGCCAGGATCAGATAAGTCTGGAAAATAAAATACATTATATTGGGAGTTCATGTTATTTGTAAGCATGAGTGTTTTCTGAGTGCATATTCATTTTTCATTAAGAATAAAGTGATGGTGCCTATAGGTACTCAGCATAACCTTTCTTAAAAGAAATATTTAGGCAGTTTTACAGATATTTCAGTATAAATACGAATACTTTCAAGACTGAAAATGTTTCCAGAAACCCAGTAGCAGTACTGCTTCTCTCATCTCCAATTAAAAGGGAGGAAGGAGTATCTTGGCTGCTGAGCGTTCTGAGATCCCCGGCTGGTCTTTGCACGTGACTGTGGAGTGGTTTATATTGCTTAGGTGTTCTGTATACAACTGAAAAGAAAAGGAAACAGTGGCAGAGAACTATGAAGAATTTACTAACCATGGTTCTCTCACCATCTACTAACTAGCAGTAAGGGGGTCTGAAAGGGACACGGGAAATCAAAATCATCTGTATGAATTCTCACATACGTGCTCCTTACAGGTCACTCAGAATGGAGAGTTGAGCCAAAGGACATGCGCATTAATTACTAAGTAAAGATTTCTGTTTCACTGAGTAGTACACTATGCTCCATAGTTTTGAAAAATTAAAACTTTCAGACCTTTCACAACTTTCCAAAAATTGGACGATTTAGAAATATCTTTTACTTTTTACAACTTTTCTATCTTCTCCATACATTCTACCCAAACACTCTTACAGCTGCAATGGACCTGCATTCCTGGTCTTCATTCCATTTCCAGATCTTTCTTTGCCCAGGGCTAAGATACTGAAGTAAGGATTTATTAAAATTAATGTACCTGCAATTCCGGTTCTTAGAAAGATTTAACATATGGGCTTGGTTATGAGATCTTTACTTAAGGTAAACTCCCACCGTTTTGGCTGAGATCATTGGCTTATCTGCTTCTGGGTTCAAATAATCCCATCTGGGACACCTGGGCCCATAGGGCTCCCCGGTCCCCTGGGCCAGCAGCACCCACCCAGACAGCCGTCCGGGGGCAGCGGCTCTGCCGTGTCCGAGTTCTGGCGTGCCCGCGGCACAGCACCCCTTCTGAGCGAAAGTGTCACTGAGCAGCCCGTCCCCGCGACGGGTGAGGTCGGGACGACCCTTAACGCCGTGGGCTCAGGAGTAAATTTCGTCCCTGGCCGGGAGAGCTAAGGGGAACGTCGGGATGCGGGGGTAAAGCTCCTCTCTCCCCCCGACAAGCGAAGGAAACGGGCCGCTTTCCCCGCCCCACCCCGCCAGGCCGCTCCCCGCCCCCAAGCCCGGCCGCGCACTGCGGAGTGGGCGGGGCGCGGCCTCCGGCGCGCAGCCCCAGTAGGGCTCCGGAAATTTCCACTGGGGCCGGGGCGCCCGCTGCCACGTGACTGCGCCTGCGCCTCGAGCGCCGCCCCCAGCAGCGCGGCCGAGCGGGAAGGCGAGGGCTGTGCGGGCGGGGCAGCCCCGCCCCGGAGCTGCGCGGTCCTGCCCGGAGTCCGGCTAGCCCCGCCGATCGCGCTTGCTGGCCGCACCCGTGGGCCGCAGCGGAGAGGGACGGGGCGTGCGGCGCGGCGCGGGGTCCGCCGGACGCGGGGATCGCGGCTCCAGACGCCGGGGACGACGGCGCCAGTCCCGCTGATCGCCCCTCCGCTCGCGCCTTCTGAGGCCGGTCTCGGCCGCCGCGTGTCTCTCGCACCTCGTAGGTCCCGACCTAGTCACCTCTGCTTCCCAACCGGCCCCCCGGACGGCGAAGTCAGGCCCGCGGGTCCGCCGACCCCCGGGGGTTCTGCGCGTAGGCTTCCTCCGCTCCCGACCGGGCGGCCTCGCCCTGTGTACAGGACCCGGGAGGCTGGCGCTGCGGCGCCCGCGCGTGCCACGTGTACTTCCCACGGCCGCGTGTGTTCTCACGGTCCCTGCGGTCACAGCCAGGGTACTTAGTAAGAATAGCGTAGAGTGGACACACTCTTTGAAATGCCTTATAGATACTTGCATCCCTAAGCCATCCACTCTTGGAGGAAGGGGCTATTCAGATCCTGCTGTTTCCCTTTTAGAAAAGAGGAAGCGGCGGCTTGGAGAAGTTAGACAGCTTGCCCGAGGCTTTACAGCCTGGACTTCGAACCTGGACTGTAGATAACCCCGCCATTACGGTCACTGTGCTACAGGAACTTCCTGTCAGTGACTTAAACTGTGTTAAAATATTAAAGTTATTCCCGTTTGTAGGCCCCCCCATATTTAGTCTTCCTAAAGTTTATTTTGGGGAGATGTTTAAATTTAGTTCAGATAGGAAACCGCACGGTTTAAAAAAATACTCTCATGAAGAAATGAGGCATTCTTACATTTTTCTTAAATGGAAGATTACTGAAATATTTGACCTCAGAATTTCTTTTTCTCAGAAATTCTGGCCTTCAGGTAGCTTCTGCCTCTAACACATGGTAAACCCTCCAAGAAAATGACGCTGAGGCTGTTCGATCGGCAGTGTTGGATAAGTACTACACATTGATTGAAACGTACTCCAGAAGTGAACACCCTTGAAAGGTCAATGACATAATGCCCAAAAGGAAATTTCCATAAGACGCATAGACATTGGATAGATTCAGTAGGAACACAATAGTGGCTTTTTTTCTTTCCGGACCCTTCCTTTTGGCTCCTGCCCAGGTTAGAAGCTTCTGTGTGCTGGCACCAGCGTCTGTCCCTAGGGTGGCCCTTACCACCGTCTCCCCATTGCCTGGTTGGCTGCCCAGAGAGCAGGTTCCCCAAGGGCAGGCAGCTGTGCGGCACTGCGGTGTATCCCTGGTGCTGAGCACAGTGCCTGTGCTGGCGTGGTGGGACGTAGGCCTGGGAGAGTCCTGATAGCCCTGGTTAGTAGTGATGGTCATCAACAGCAACTCCTGTTAAAAGGGCGAGTTTACGCAGTTGCTCAGCCTTGTCTTGTTAGGATGTACTGAATCGGCATTTAACAGAAACCCTGATACTGACGCGCAGACGAGCGCAGTCTCTGTCCAGACTTGGTCCATAGGGAACGGTCTTCCCATCCCCCAGCTCCAGTTCTTTCTCACATTTCCTTGTGTTCCACCCACCCATCCCTGCATCATCCAGCCAGCCGTCCATCCGTCTATCCATCCATCCTTGCCTCGCTCCCTGCCCTCCCTCCCTCGGTCCCTTCCTTCCCGCTAGATACAAACTTCCTGAGGCCAGGGTTACATACATAGTTGAATCTGTATGTATCCCGCTGTCCCATACGGTATTTGTACATGATAGTTTTTGATGTTTATTAAGAATAGAAACAACCTCTGAAAAATGTTAAGTCCAATGATTTAACTTTACTTCTACCCCCCATTGATGGTTGGAGGTCCAGCTGTCGCCTTAGTTCTGGGCTTACTAATAGGGGTTCTTATTTGTACTCCCCCCACGCCAGTACTGGTGAATGAGCTGAAGGCCTTTGCGCTGAACTACAGTTTTCTTTTTTTAAGTTTTGAGGTAGGTCTTGCTAAATTTCCCAGGCTGGGCCGGAACTTGGTGATCCTCCTTCCTCAGCCACACAGAGTGATGGGACTATAGGCTGTCCCACCACACCCAGCAAATAAGGATCTTCAGAATGACAGAGTTGGAGGAGTTTTTTTAAATATTGAAGGAGAATTTATAATTGCTCTGTCCAATGCATATCTGCTGGCTATACCTGTTTATAAGTGAATTAAAACAAAAGACAATTAAAAATGAAGTTTTTCAAAATCATTAACTATATTTTAAGAGTACTAGTGACTAATGGCTACTGATACTGGTATGATTATTGCAGAAAGTTTTATTGATAGCCCAGGGCATGGTGGCATATGCCTATAATCCCAGCACTTGGGAGGCTGAGGCAGTAGGATCATTTCGAGCTCAAGGCCAGCCTGGGCTACAAGGTGAACTCAAAGGTCAGCCTGAACTGCACTGTGAGACCCTGTCACAAAAAGACAAGACAAAAGAAAAAAGAAGAAAGTCTTATTGGACAGACCTGGTAAGTTAAAAAAAAAAAGTAGAGGTTTTTGTTTTGTGTGTGTGTGTGTGTGTGTGTGTGTGTGTACACGTGTGTGGTGCTGGGTACTGAACTCAAGGCCACTGTACCACTGAGCTCTACCTCTACCCCCGCCCCCCCCCTTTTTTTTAAATTTTGAGACAGGGTCTCACTAGTTGTCCAGGCTGGTGTTAAACTTGAGGTCCTTTTGCTTCAGACTTTGGAGTGGCTGGGATTACATATGTGTGTCACCACACTCAGTAAAGAGTACAATTTTATTGACTTAAATATATCACTGTTACTAAAATGTATTTCAGGTTGCTTAGCAGTAACAGCTTTCAGAACATACTCGTATTTCAGATGTTTATTTCACATAGGGTAAAATTTTCTTCCTTAACAGTTGTTTTTAATCAAATGCACATTTAAGCATATTCAGGGAACCTAGTGTTTCAAAAGGATTTCTTCTTGTATTCCTTTAAAGTGAATATTCATCCCATTGGTCCTTTGTGAATTTTAATCTTTTTTCTGTTTAAAACTGCTGTGATCAACTTGAGCCACTGCGCAAGTTTGACATTCATGAGATTTGGCTGTGCTTTTTAAGCTTGCATGACTGAGAAACTAAAATACTCAGCAATGTTGGTAAAGGACAAATGCCAGATAGTTTTGGACAGACCAAATATATATTTAATGATATCACATGTACAATGCAGACAGTTCTCAATTTACAAGCTATTCAGAAGCAGCCCAAATACAAAACATACTGGGAGCACTTCCTTTAAAATCCTTCATAGCACAGCATCTCCAAGGTGGCCGCTGCATAAACAAGCAAATGAGTAAGTAAAAAACCGAGTGAAAATAAGCCTTGGAATTCTGACAGGATGTATAGCTTGAGTTGCAGCAGTGGTGAAGCTCTGAGGAAGTTTGCTGAGGTTCTTTCCCCAGTAGAGTAGATTTGCTTAAGTGGTAACCCCCTGACAAAAATAGGCCTTTGGTCCCTCCCATCCCCCATGCCACCCCACCCCACTCCTCGAGGGGTTTACAGTTCTCCAGTTTCATCTGCGCTCCTTTCAGCCCTGTGGATTCTGTTTGTGACTCTAGGTAGGCTTACAAGCTTCTCTGAGCCCCAGTTTCCTGAATGGTGAGATGGTGAGTGCGAAGAATGGGAGAAAAATGTACGTGAAAATATAGGTGAAAAAAGTCACATAGAATTAGAAAGAATCATAGGCTTCAGGATGTCCCTGCCCCTTGCAGGGTCAAATGACCATTAATCATGTGTATACAATGGGAATCTGGTCTAGTGCCTTTCTAAAGGATGTGGATGGCTTGAGGGTTCCCTGTCAGTGTGATGTAGAAGAAATAAAGATAGGTGGAAAGGACACAGACTATCAACCTAAGGCATGGTCTGGGTTACTCATGGATGGCCATATCTATGTGCCATATCTTTATTCCTTAGGCTTGTGTTTTTTTCTAGGCCAATGACACCTTACTCTCGTAAAGGTACTGTAAGTCCATAAATCAACCTAAAGTAAAAGGCTGCAACTTAACCTTAAGGTGAGGAAACAGATTCAAGAAGCGTAAAGATTTTTTTCTCTCCGTAATGGGGATTGAACGGAGGGCCTTCAAGTTGAGCTATATCCCCAGCACCCCTTTTTACATTTTTAAAATTATGAGACAAGGTCTTGCCAAGTCGCCAAGTTTCACAGGCTGGGCTTGAAATTGTGATCCTCCTGCCTCAGATTCCCAGTGTAGTAGGATTACAGGAGTACACCACCAAGCCAGGCCAAAGAATGCTTTTATGCAAAACATCTTAGATCCCTCGTCTGCAAGGATATCTCCAAGACACACAGATACCTTCAGCCCTAGACTACCGTGTGCTGTGCCCTGAGTGCCTCTGTTCCTGTCTGAGTGGCACTTCTTTGATTCTGCTTAATAGTCTTGCACGGTCCTCTCCTGACATGTCCTGAAATGCTTTGCTGTGAGGAGAGCCCATGAACCTACCATTGGGGGAGCACCTTGTTTTGGGGGACCTCCTTGGATCTCATCATCTGATAATCAGAGAAGCACAGCTGCTTTGGGAGGTGGAAGAGAGATTTGCAGAAGGAGACGGAGGCCATGAAAGAGAACAGTTTTGTTAGAAGGAGTTTAGGTAAACACCGCCTTCTCCTTTAAGGGATGAATGTAATTGCTTGCATTTCCTCTTTCCTTCCCTCCTCTGTCTCACTGATTCCTCCTCAGGCTAAAATTTCTACTTTATGTTCTAATTCGTCTAACGTAGACTTTTTTTTTTTTTTTTTTAACTTTCGTGTTGCTTGCTTTTGATTTTCCAGTTGTCTTTTGCTGATGGAGCTTCTGTGAAGGGCACATTCAAAGTACAGCTGGCAGCCGCAGGGTAAGGGTACGGAAGTGGTGTTGTGGTTCTGGGGGAACCAGGGCTGCCAAAACTTTAGTCCCTTAAGAAGCAGTGCTGCCCATAGCACATGCTAGTCAAAGGCAGAGGCAGCAGTAGATAGACCAGATTAAATACACACACACACACACACACACACACACACACACACACACACAGTGTGAGACAGAGACAGATAGATGACAGTGGCAGGAGTGATGCCAAAGAGAATGACGGGTAACACCAGCAGTGATTGTCAGCACAGTACGTGCATCAATCATTTAAGCTTCTCGACTGCCCTAGCAAGTGAGTAGCATGATGGTTACATCCCCAGCTGAGGCACAGAGTGACTGAGTGACTGTAATCAATGTCACATGACGCCTAGGTGGTGCAAATGAGACTTGAACTCAGGCAGCTGGCTCTGGAGTTTATCCCCTTAACCACAACACTAGTAGCTCTCAGATTTACTGTGCTCAGGGCTGGGCATGGTGGCTGACACCTGCAACCCCATAATTCTAAGAAGTTGAGAAAGGCCAACTGAAGACCAGCCTGAGCTACATAGTGAGTCCCTGTCTCAAAAAACAAATAAACAGAAAACAAAACAAAACAAACAAAAACCAAAATTCACTGGTTTCAGAACACCCCTGCACTCTTAAAAATTACAGTAGTGCCTTAGTTCATGAACTTTATTCTTTCTACCATTCTGATCACAGAATGGTAGATCACAGTTCTGATTGCAACCGAATTGCAAGCATAGTACATATATGCCTGCCATTCATCACCATAAGTTAAGGCCAGCCTAGGTGCTACATAGTGAGTCCACAGCTTGTCCCTGCCTGCCCCCCCCAAGTTAAGACTAAGTAGTGAAAAAACAGTGAATTCATTTAAAAACAGTAATGAACTCATATAATGCTGAGATAAATAGCACCCTAAATGAACATAATGCTGGGGTGTAGCTTCCTGTCAGAAAGTTTGCCTAGCACACAAAGCCCTGAGTTTAGTTCCCAGAATTGTGGGGAAAAAAAATCTGTATTTCTCAAAAACGTCTAAGAGTGGCATTGAGGAATCAAGAATCAAGAATGATATCATTTTATAGTTTTGCAGACTTCCGCCCTGGACTAGACCTCTGCTGGCATAATGGTGGTTAGGAAGAGGAAAGGAAAGGAAAGATTCAATGTAAGTGATGGGACCCAGGCCTGTCTCTGCAAGCGCTCCACATGGCCCGTGTGAGGAAGACATAACAGCTAAAGAACCCTCACTGAGAAAGCGAGGGCCATGTCTGTGTTTTTATGTCTACTTTGACCCTCAGGATTCTCTCTCCACCCACCTACACACACATATGAACATACATTTATTTGAAGTTCAATAATATACTTTGAGTCATAAGATGGATTCTAAACTGGAAGGGATTTTAAAGATTATCTTGTAGCAGAAAAAGCAATATTAATCCAAATGGAAACTCATTGCACCGAGGAGTTAAGGCAACTTTATGACACTAGTGGGCTGGGGAACCCAGAGGTTTAAATCACCAGCCCAGAGTCAGGTTTGAGTCCAGTTTAAATATGGTTTGCAAGTGGGAAGTACAAAGCTGATAGCTGGTTATTACATGATTGGTCACATGGAATACAAGAATTGTCATATATATATTTTTAATTTTTTAGTTTAAAAATTTTTTTTGGTACTTGGAATTGAACTCAGGATCCTGTGCTTGCCAGGCAGGCACTTGTGCTGCTGAGCTAGATCCCTAGCCCCTACGTCATATATTTTTGAGGTAGGTTTGTACAGGAACATTCTGGGTGGAGGGGGTCTGGGAAAAGTAGGTAGATTGAAAGTGTTCTTGAATGGGCCAGTCTTCCCCCAAACATGACGGCCTTGAAGCCCTTGAAGCAAGTTGGAATCACTGCATATTTTTAAAACAGAAGCCGGACACAGTCAGTTTGACCCACACATTGTTAAGGCGCAACATCTGGGGCTAGACAGTCAAGGCCAGCTCCGTGACAGGGAGCATGAGCACAGTCACAGGCTGTGAACATATTTCTAGCTTTTATTATGCCTACAAGTCTGCTGGTCTACAAGTGTGCCCTAACAATCTGACTAACCTTCCTAATTATGCATCTGAGGCCAGGTAGGAAGATCACTTATTGCTGGTTGAATTTCTTGTCAGTAGCAAGATTGGAATTAGAACCTAGACCTCCTGCCTTCTCATTTCTGCTCCTGCTGTGTCCTAGAAATTAGTAAATCAAATTGCTCGACCATCAGATAAAATCTATTTCCACTGAAAACGTGTGAATTGAAAACTGTAAAATTTGCTATAAATTCACATGCCTCTTCAACGCACTGTGGGAAATTGGCCCTCTTCTCTCCAGCTTGCCTCTTCCCAGAAGTCACGGTGTGCTCACTGTTTTGTTAGGATTTGCTACAACTTCTTGCTTATTGCCTTTTATTTCTCAGGCAGTGCCTAAGCGAAGATAGGCTTGCCGTTGGGAAGGTGGGAAGAATCTGAGATCCCGTGGTTCTGTGACAGTGAGAGTGCAGACAGGCCAGTCCTCATTATTTGCAGGATCTGATTTTCTTTGGGATGAGCATATTTTGGTCCCCAGGTTTCCAAGACAAGCACATTCCTGCCAACATGATCCCCGGACAAGCTGTTCTGGTATTTGAACTTGCTACCGAAAGGGGGTGAAGTCCAGGACGCTGGGGGGTGACCCATCCTTGGCTACATTATCACCTCCTTATACAACAGTTCCGGGATAAAGTGTTTCCAGATGTGCTATCAGCAAGTACCTAGCACTTAGGTTTTTAACCCATGAGGCCAAAATCTGCTTTCAGAACTTTGGGGAAGCCAGAAGTTAGTTAATTAGCAAGTCATGCCTGGTTACTTCATAAAGGTGATCCTCAGTTGCCCATCATTTTCATTGTTTCAAGATAGGAGATACTAACCATAGCTATATGAAACATGTATGCCTATGTATTTACACATGTATTACCCCACACATATCTTTGAGAATACCAAGGAGTTCATTGGAGTACCGCCTTAGTAAGGATGAAGCTCTTCTTTCTTGCAAATTTTGTTTTAAAAAATTAGAAGGGCAGCATCTAAGGGTCAGTAGTCTAATTTCCTTCCTTTGATTAAGCAAGATGCAACCATAGTCACTGTGATTCTGAGGAGTAAACTTTATAGGTAAGTCCAGGTTAAGGGCCTTCCTCCTTGTTTTGTTGGAAAGTGAGCTTAGAAATTTTTCACTTAATGAGTTTTCTAACCTGAATACACACCCAGGCGTGTGCACGCACACACACACACACACACACACACACACACACACAGAGTCCACCAAAAAAAGTTTATACACACTTCAGCAGTTCACTGTACTAATACATGTCTGGAAGTTAAGAAACACTTTGAGTTTCTCTTGTAATTGTAGAGATCAAAGGTAACTTGTATTAATCTCCCGATAGCTCAATAAGTTTACTATTAAAATATTTATACAAGTTTTTCTTTTCCTGATGTATACTTCTTTTGGTTCTTTCTCTTTCATATATGTGTGTGTGTGTATCTGTCTATATATATGTGAAGAGTAAAGTTGATGAAGACCATCAAGATTATTGAAAGTATGGGATATTTGCTTCACTTGGCTCTAGAAGGTGAGCTGAGGATCACATTTCCTTTTCTTTCAAATATTTCAAATTGGTCTGCAAAATTATGTTTTCTGATAAATGCAAGGGAAACCTCAGCTGAACTGCACTTTGAAGATATGGCATCCTAGTACACCGATGATATTAGAATAGAGTATCAAAGATGTAGGTCTTGTGTCTGCTTTTAAGAACAGGATGAGAGTGCTGGAAAATATCTTCAGAGGTACCTGGACTCCAGACCTAGACTGCCCAGCTCGCTGCCTGTTTCTGTGTTTTACTCACTGTGTGATTTCTATTTCAAGTGTCAAAGATGGGCAATAACTCTTAAAGATTCAATGAACCCATACTTGTAAAGAAACAGCTTAGACTCATGCTTGGCATGCATCTATCAGTGTGAGTCTTAGCTTAAATACAGACAAAAACTCTCAAATCTTCTCTTTGCCATCTCAGAGATGCCAACACCAGGTGACAGCCTAAGCAACATGTGACTAGTGAAAGGAAAAAGAAAACGGGTCTGTGGGATGAATCCTCTCTTGCGGAAAGTCTTGTAGGGCTCCTGCTCAAGCTGGACCGAGGCTGGAGGGCAAGAGTGCAAAATGAAGTGCAAAGTGAAGTGTGGATGCTGTTGACCCGTGTGTAGGCTGAGGTGTCACTCCATAGCAGTTGGTTTCTTTATTTACAGCTGAAGGTGAAGACCAGTCAGCAGAGGATAAGCTACAGTCTGTGTGTAGATTCTCAAGCACTTATAGTTTAACAAGGAGAAGGGGTTGCTTTGACTGGAATGAAAAAAGTTGATCACTTTTCTTATGTTACTTAGAGAATCACTACGAGACAGACAGCCAGGGCCCCTAGTCTCTGCTAGATCCGGGCTGGTGATAGTGTACCTTTCAGATACTTGGAGGCTTTGACTTAGAATGGCCTCTTTTTCCCGGTGGACACAGCCCATCCCAGCATGAGGGCTTGACAAGTGGAGTTCAGGCTGGATTTTAGCCCTCATTACCCTCCACCAGCACTTGGTGCAAGACACAAACTGCACATTGAAGGTCATGGTCGTGAAGACAGGGTTTTGAGTTTTACTCCACATGCTTCAGCTCAGGAATGATGTTCAATCTCTTCAATCTGTATCTGCTTAAATAGTTGGATCTGGGGAAGAGATAGCTGAGTGTTCTTTGTCTTTGAATCTGAAGGTTGTTCATTAATTATTGTTTAAGATAATCTCCAAGTGTCTTGCAGATACTCCAAGTCTGTTTTTTATGTGCTTTTTTATCAAACTACTAAACCTAGGGATAAAGTTTGGCCAAACCTTACCTGAGTCTAGAGACAAAAAGAACGACGCCAAACCAGAATACTATATACTTTTAGCTCTAAGTCTCATCTCTGGAACATCAGGAATACTTTTGTTTCTGCATGTCCTTATGATTTAACATAATGCATTTTATTTCTATTTTAGTTCACATGCTGTAACTGAAAGGCTGGGTGCTCTGGCAAAGGCCTTGGCCAAATACCAGTTCATGTATTGATACAGAATCATGTTAGGAGTGTCTCTTGAGATTTGTGGGTTTTGGCTCCTCTTGTTGCTCATCTAATATTTCTTTCAATATTATTACAGTTAAATTCCTCATTGGGCATGCAATAGATTAAAATCACATTACAGTGTGGACCACACCCAAGCATAGCTGAAAGTCTGGATGCTTTGACAGTACCTCCTTACATTCTCTGGTTAGAGACCAGAGGTCCTCGACTTTGGAAGATGTAGATGGGGTCGTAGCTTTAGGACTCCCACAGCAAGAATGTCACCGTAGGAAGGCACTGAGAACATTTACTGTTTCAAATGTATTTGTTTGTCTTCTTAAGGACACTGAGGTAATTTCTGTTGTTCTGCTTATGTTCCTTTTCAGGTAGAAACCTTTTATTTTTACTCCCATCTCTGCCCGAGTCTTCTGCGTTCTGAAATAATTAGAAGCACTAGTGTTTACTTCATTCATGGTATATGCACACCTCAAGAAGAAGTTATTCTGATGATCAAATTCTTATCAAGTAACAGGCCTGTACTTAACTCATTAAAGTTCCTAAGGCACTTTTAAAATGTGTTATCACATTTAGTCATCATGATCTTTTGAGATGGTCATGACAGTGTCCTCTGTTTTTATAAACTGGAAAACTAAAGTTCAGAGATCATCATACTGTGCTACCCACAGGCTACACAGGAAGAGAATCAGATGTGTCACACTTTATTGACTATAAAATGATTTACCTCTACATTCCCCATAAGATTAACCATTACTGAAAGTATGAAACATCCTTTGCTGCATGTGCATAGTGGTGTGGCCTAATTTGGAAAATATCTACTTTAGGACCTACTGCTTGTGAATTTGTCTCAACTTAGCGAATCTTTTGGTGTGATTTAAAATTCTTAGTGTTTTCAGCTCCGATTACGCACATACACAGACATAAAGAATTAACAGCCCTTGGGTGCTGCAGAATGTAGCCCAGTGGCACAGTGCCTGCTTGGCAAGTGTGAGGCCCTGGGTTCAATTCCTGGTACCAAAACAAAACAAAAAAACCCTTGGGAAAAATATGTAGCAGTTAACATATCTGCAGGTGTTCAAAGCAATTGGAGCACCTGGAATTTCTCTTTGGTTTTGCTTCCCATGAAGTATCCGAGCTATTTTTAACACTTTAATCTTCTCTAACCTTTTTTTTCAGCATGTGTTGGCACTCAGGTTAACACTGAGCTGCTTCTAAGACTATCCTGTGTCTGGCATATTATAGACATTTCATGCATTTCAAATAATGACTGAATTTTTCATTATATGTGTAAATAAAATTTGTCTATAGGTATCCCTGTGGTGTTACCGATGGAGCAGTGACTTTGGGATGTGAAAAGATCTGGGACTGAATCTTCACCTTGCCACTAGTTACATTATTTTCCTTAGGCAACCCTCACCTGTGGGTTTGAGTCTGTGTTTTCTGCTTTGCAAGGTCATGCTAAAGATAATCTGAAATGATGTATACAAATTACTCTGTGCAATTCCTCATGCATAAATTGTGCTCAAAGTTCATGCCCAGAATTTAATGAAGAAATAAATAGCTACTATTATTTTAATAACTTTAAATTATTATAATTAAAAAAGATTTCTGTAAATGCTGTCATATAGTAAAGGTGAGGAGTGTGAAGATATGCAGAACATTATCAGACCTTGCGAGAGTACACACTTGCTATTGAGGCAGTGGCAAGCTGAAGGTTTCTGAAAATGTGCAAAGACTAATTTAAGCCCAACCGGGCACGCAGCTGATGCTGAGGGCCCTGGCAGGCAGGCTGCCTGGGGGTCAGGGAAACAAAGCAGATGAGGGGAACGTTTTTTACTTTCACCTCCCATCCATCCAGGGATAAGACTTTCACCTCTGTCTTCAGGAACTTCAAAACCTGCTACCAGATGCTGACACTCATCAGGAGGGCAAAGAATTATTAGCCCTGCTCGCTGATGGTAGGATTACACACAGCAGCGTGAGATGGCTGTTCCTTATCAGGGAGATACCCAAAGTCTGCCTGTGCTCATAATCAACCAAAGTCATACAGCAATTATTTTTATATGATCTAGAGCCATGGCATATTTGGAATTTATTTGCATATACAACTTTTGCAGTCAAGCTCTTAATTAGCAGATTGTATGTTTTGATTAACCTTTGTATACAACACTCCAGCTGCATAATCTGTAGCATAAAATATTCATGATGATAATAGGGGTGCAACAAGCCTGTTCCACATTTTACATAGTGGAACAAAGGGCCCAAAATTTTACAGATAATTTAGAAGAAGGACAAGGGTAGATTTTTATGTTAATAGACATTTAGTCTCTGGTAAAACTGGTTATTCATATAGGAAAAGCTGTAGAAGTATACCCTTACATTGTACTCTACACAAAAATCAGTTATCTGGGGGTTTAAGATCTAAATGTGAAAGCCAAGTTTTAAATACCTAAAAGAAAATATTTTCTGATTTTGAGACCAGTAAGGATTTCCTAAACAATGCTCAAAAGACAAACTATAAAAGAAAAGAGGGATAAATAAACTTGACTGTTGGGCCCAAGTGTGGTAAGGATGTAAAACAAGAAGAATCTTACATACCATTCACAGCAGAAAGTCATTGAAGCTACCATTTTGGAAGACAGTGCAAAAACATCTAGTACAGTTGATGATAAGCCCTACATTCCCTGCACCTCTGTTGCTGGATCTAACCCTGCGAAAACTCTCCCTGCACCTGCCACTTTTCCTAGTGCGAAGAAAGAACTAAGTAAACAGTTGTTGACGGGAGGGAGTGGGGAAGGGAAGGAAGGAGGAAGGAAGGAAGGAAGGAAGGATATTTGCTGTCACTGGTATTTGCATTGTGATAGGTATTGTGGGACTGCCTTTTCTTTGCCAGCACTGTCCTAAAGGACACAGAGGATCTGTCCAGTCTAGTGAAGCTCTAGGGATTCTCAGAAGATTAGTGTGTAGATCTCAGATCCTTCCATGAACAGAAATAAGAATTACCTTCTGCAAATATATTTCTTTATAGAATTCAATCATCATTCTTTACATAACACACTCTAATTACATATTTAAAATGAACCTATCTAATGTATAAAATGAGGTGCACCAGTATACTGCGGGTAGCATAATGTACTAGTTATTACTAGATATTACAATTCTATTGGCAAGGAAAGATGAGAACTGATGCCCTGAAAAGATGAAACGTCTTTGATGGCCATATGAGAGTAATCAAACTGTGTTTCACAGGTGTGCGAGAAGAGGGCTATTCTTTTCAAATAGTAAATATTCGTATGAACTAAGCCAATCCTTTTCTACGTATATTCCCTAGAGCACAGGAAATATGGCAGCTCTTCCTGTCACTGGAAGAATGTGTGGTTACCCTGGCAACAGCATCTTAGTTTCTGCTTCCAAGTACCACCTGGTGATTTCAAGTCTCACAGCTGCGCAGCATCTACATTTTCGTCAAGGAAATAAAATGTATTCATGCATCGTCTCAGGGAGGATTTAAGAAGAAACCAGCTTGCAAATGTGAAGAGAAGTGGTGCTGCATGCCAACAGAGCCAACTGAAGTTTAAAACCACAACTGCAGTCTTGGAAGCATGCCCAAAATGGCCAAGACAACTGCATTAAGGCTACACGGCCAGCGGGCAGATTTCCCACGTTCGCACATGCCCAGTGGCCTAAGAACACTTTCTTATCCCTTTTCAGAAAAGTACACTTTCAAGTGGAAACTGGCACTCTGTATTATACAGAACACATGTACCTCTATCACGATGTGAGAAACAACATGAAGAAAATAGTGTCCTCGGTTCCCTGCTTGGGTCTCAATGCTCCTAAACTTACGCAGAGTTTTGAGATCTTCCTTAGATCTGGTCGTATTAGGCAAGCAAAATCTTGCAATAATTTCTAATCGAATGTGTTTTGTGAGAACTTCTGAGCCAGGTTGCTGAGTGTTTAGGGGAAGGATAGTGTTACTGGGATGCTGGCAGCAGCAGGCTAGGGATTGTTCTCTTAAAAAATACTTTCAGCAATGTAGAGAGTATATCGAACAGTGTAATTTGCTTTTTTCTTAATTGTTATGAATCTACACGTATGGTATTGAAAGTTTAGAAATGAGAAAAGTTTATAGGAATAAGAAAAAAATTACTGAAGATGCTGCTAAGATTGTTAATCTACTGAAAATTCACTTTTAGTCTTTTTTATGCAATTTCACCTTTCAGAAGGGCCACTCATGTTTCACCCATGTCACTATTGATTTTCTGCAGTAGTAATTATGACCTTTACCATTTCAATGGAGTACTTAATTTTGGTGTGACTTTTTGTATGTGTGTGTGTGTGTGTGCTACTGGGGATTGAACCCAGGGTCTTAGTGCTGAGCTACATTCCTAGCATTTTAAAATTTTATTTTATTTTTTGTTTTCAGATGAGGTCTCACTATCTTGATACGTTGCCTGGGCTGGGCTTGAATTATAAAACAAGTAGACCTTTAATTACGTAATTGAGATTATAGTGTGAGGCATCTGGTAAAGGAAACACAAGTCTATCAGAAACAGTTACATGAACTTCAGAGAAAAACCCATAGTCTACACAGGTGATACTTGAGCTGATAGAATTGTGGGAGACAGTTCTGTGGGTATATAGAGGAGTGGCATTCCAAGAAGACGAACAAAGACAGCCCATTATGAATTCTAAGGCTGTTGTTACTCAGCCTGAGTGAGCCAGATGCTGTCGTAGGGTTTTTGAAGGATGATGTCCCAGACACCACATGGGTCAGGTGTTTAAGGTGCTGCCCACAGGGTTAGCAGGAGGAGGGCTGAGGACTGACTGTGGGAGGGTATGGTGACCTCCCCACACACTGATCTGATGAAGTAATGGGGCAAAAGCTCTTTGGGCTGGATTGCAGAAGCAGCGGAGGAGCTGGACTGGAGGAGGCAGAGGAGAGACCTACGCTTTAGGGAAGTTTTTCTCTAAAAAGGAAGACAGTTGGCGTGGTAGCTGGAGAAGGATGTGGAACTCAGAGAGTTTTATTTTCCTGGGAGAAATGATTACAGCACATCTGTATGCTGGGAATGATCCAGGAGAGAATTAAAAACTCGATGATGTCAGAACAGGAGGACAATTGCTACAGCAAAGTCCTCATGTGTGAGAAACGGGGTGGGCTCCAAGCCCTAGTGACGCAGTTGGTCAGAGGGATGTGGGCCGATTGTCTGTATCTACAGGAGGGAGATCAGGTGTATCAGCAGAGATGCGGGTGCGTGATGCCAGCATAGCACCCACTTGGTGTGGCTCAGCTGGCTTTTCACCAGAGAGTGGTACATGACCGATGAAACCAGTCTGCTGTTTTCTGTGCATGCACTGGGCAGGACATGGAGGACGGCCTCTCCCTCCCTCCCTCCCGCCCTCCACTTTCCTATGGAATGCAAGCAGACACCTGTTTTTCCTAGGCCTGTCTTAACCTCAACACTTTTAGTAAAGTAAATGTTGCCTTTACAACCATCCTGCAGCTTCTACAAACTTCAAATCAAACCGGGTTAGCCACTGACAGAGGATCCCACACTAAAAAGTGATCAAGCAGGGAATTGAATCTAGACATTTTGTCTATTACTGGGTCCTTCCACACTTACATCTTGAGTCTAGATGTCCCCCGAAAGCCTCATGAACTCATAGGTGGGGTTTTTCAAAGGTAGCTGGATCTAGAGT
Source organism: Dinomys branickii (assembly GCA_004027595.1). Taxonomy (NCBI): domain Eukaryota; kingdom Metazoa; phylum Chordata; class Mammalia; order Rodentia; family Dinomyidae; genus Dinomys; species Dinomys branickii. The sequence continues at coordinate 38,833 of PVLD010000972.1, read as the reverse complement.
GTGTGATGCTGGGATTGATTCATGGTGCAGTGCTAGGCTAAGGACCACGAGGATTAAGGGTGTGAGTACTACCAGTTCTAAGTACTTTGAGTAAAATATAAGAGGGGGTGAATGAGCTGTGCCATTCCTTGCTTGCTTTGCTACCTTCTGCCTGCCATGAACTGTTTTCCCTCTAAAATGCCTGTCTACCTCGCCACCCTGGCTTGGCGCCAGTCAGTTATGGCCTGAATTTTCTACGAACTGTGAGCTAAATGAACCTTTCCACCTCTAACTTTGGGTGTCTGGTGTTTTGTCTCAGCAATGAGAAAAAAGTAACTATGGCAGAATTTGGTACCAGCAAGTGGGATCATTCCTGTGACTTCCTGACCATGTGGTTTGGGAGCTGTTGGGACTGGCTTGTGGGAAGAATTTGGAAAGGTTCAGAGATGCCATCTGAAAAAGTAGAGTTGTGCTTCATGGGAGATTCTGGTCAAGGGTCAGAAGACCAGAAGGCTGACAGAAATCCTGCCATGTTTCTGTTGGGGAGAAGGACTGCCTTGGTTGTTGGACTCTAGATGATGTATGTGATGGCTTGGCAGAAAGTTTGTCTGTGTTTTGCTCATGTTCAGAGACTTTTCCTGAGACTGAGATTAAGGGTGGCAGACTAATTAATTTTGCAGAAGAAATTTCAAGGCAATATAATATTGAGGCAGTGACATGGCCACTGTTGGGGGCTTTTAGCCAGATTTATGTTGAGAATTAGGAGCAAAAGCCCAGCAGAATGATCTAAAAATACTGTGAGTTCAGCCAGAAAGAAAGCTCCAGTAAAGTTGTGGCCTGAAAACATGAGACAGAGGAGAAATCATTTTTTGAAAAGACTAGCAAGAAAAAGCAAAGTATTTCAGAAGAAGATAACGGAAAAGATGACTTGAAGACATCACAAAAACCAGCAGGACTCCAGCCTCTGCAGCCTCAGAATTGCAAAGGTGAAAGACTTTGCTTTAAGAAGAGAGCCCCAGAGCACCATGTTTCAGAATGGTGGTGGGCTAGAGAATATGTTCCTTGAGATTAGGTGCAGAGTGCTCGGTGATCTAGGAACTTGACACCTACATCCGAGAAAGAAGGAAGCTTGGTTATTGCTCCAGCCACTGGCAGAGCTTGGCATCACCCATGTCATGCTGGGTTTAGGTACACATAGAATGCAAGAGTTTGTGAGATCAGGAAGGCTTCCACCCAGATTTCAGAAGAAGGTCTGGGAGCCTAAGCCGTGTGCCTCTGAGAGGGCAGTGTATGAAGCTGTGAGTGTGAAGCCAACGATGCAGTGGAGACCCCAGAAGTTTGGAGAAGCCAGGAACGTGGATTGTCTGAGGAAAACCGCAAGGAGGGAGCAGAACAGGCCTGAGAGAGAAGCTACGGGAGCTACAGCTCCTGGGAGTGGGGGCAGAGCCACCCGAGCCCCTCAGTGTTCACACTGTGCTGTGCTCCGTCTGTCCTTCCCCTCTCTTCCCCTAGGGTAACACTCCGCTTTTCCCTGTGCTCCTTAGATGTGGCTGAGGGAGAGTAGGATTTGTGTGCTCATTTTATGGTCCCTAAATGGAGTTTTTTAACTGGAAGAAAGCATTCTAGAACCTCTGATTTGACGCCCATCTCCACTCCTTCAGTTCCCTAGGTTGACATCTCAGGCAGCCCGCACTTACTGCATCAACACACACAGCCACTTTGTTCTTTGGGGGAAAGAAGAGAAAATGTGTGTAGGTTTGTACTGCAAGAACTGTCCTTACAATTGTTCGGTGGAGCCAGTGGCATGCAACTGGCAGGTACTCTACGATGCATGCCTGGCCCAAGGAGTGTGTTTAGATGACACTTAAATTTGGCTTAAAATTAAAGATTAGTTTAAAAAGTATTTAGAAAATTGATTTTACAGTGTTCAAATATGTATCTATATAATAGTTTCAGGCCTATAACACTGATGCTTCTATAGGTCAGAAGCAGATCTACTGGAAAACATCTTGGGATGCAAGGGGTGTGTGTGTGTGTGTGTGTGTGTGTGTGTGTGTGTGTGTGTGTGTGTGTGTGTGTGTGTGTATGAGAACACCCAGGGCATTCACACTGAGCTGCATCCCCAACCCTTTTCTTGCTTTTTATTTTGAGATGGGCTCTCACTAAGTTGCCCAGGTGAGACTTGAATTTACGATCCTCTTGCCCCAGCCTCCCAAGTGGATTACAGGTGTGCACCACCACATCTGGTCAGAAAGAAAGATGTCTAATTCCACACTGTCATGGAAAGTTCTGCTGGCCTTGTCAGCCCTTTGTCATGTCTTGCCTCCAGGCTTGGGAATGAGAAATATCAATTGTTTCTTAGGGTGAGATGATGGTCTTACTAACATTTCCATATATGCTGATTGTGTGTAGGGGTAGGGTGGAGTGGAAGGTGAAGTGAAAGCTGGAATTAATCATATGAATTATGGGCTTGTTTGGGTTCTGGGCCACTCCTCCCCTAATCAGTGCCAGTAAATCCTGCAGGCATCTTTGACACCACTACTCTCTGTCCCACTCATAAAAGTCCACGCCAAAGGTACAAACCACAATCCTCCCTTTCTTGGTTTTATGTACAAAAACTATTTTAGAGTAATTTTAAATGCCAAACCTTCAAGCACTGTGAATAGAGAAGGCCCATTCAGTTCACAGCAGAGCTAAAAAGTGCTTAAAAAATCCTGATGAAAGCACTAACATTTTAAGACGTCTCTACTTTTCACTGAATTTAAATTCCAGAGAGAAGCAAGATTGCAGCGTTGGAGGAAAGGATGAAAGAAGAAGGTTGAAGAAAGCATAAATGTCAACAGCAGCACTTCCAGGACAGGGAGAGGACGAGAGGCCCCATGTGTGAGCAGCACGGCAATGGCTGCTTTGTGCAGCGCCGGTAAACATGGTTCCCACACCATCTCAGATATTCAGCGTGGACCCAAACGGCCATAGACATTGATGCCAGTCCAGGTGCACTTGTGAGTACGCACAGAGAATGCATCCTGGGAAGAATTTGGTGCCTTTTCCCAAATATTTTATTATGTACACATTTTAGGTTAAATACACATTCAGTGTTCCCATAGTTTGAGTAATAGAAAGCACATTTCTACATCAGTCCTGTACAGCAGGAAATCATCCTGTAGGAGTTCTAGGAGGTGGATTCTTCATTTAACAAATGTTTATTGATAATAGAAGGCAGGAAGCTATGGTATGCTTCTGGCTTCAAAGAGCTTAAAATGTGGTAGGGATCTTTAGCAGAGTTTTTTTTTCCTTCAGGGAATTCAAAAGAACTTTTATATAGTTATGCAAGAAAAGTATAAAGCCATAAAGAGGAACTGGGAGGCAAAGTTGTTATTCCCAAGTTACAAACAGAAAGGATGTCCAAGCAATCTAGAAAAGTCTTGAACTCAAAATAATTGAACAAAGAACAATGCCATGCCTGACTTAATCCAATGTCGCCTAAATTATGGGATGTGTTCCGGTGAGGGCTATTTATGCTGCTGTTCCTGCGCCTGGAAAATGAGCACTTCTGGGATGGAATTGTGTTCCGCTCATCTTTTACTCCACGCCTTTCTGTTTAGCATTGTCCTTGTAGGACAGGAGGCCCTCAGCCTGTTGTCTGGCAACCCAGCAGAGGTGGCCAGAGTGACTGCAGCTTAGGAGTCTCCTGTCTCTGTGGGATCCCCTGTCCCCTGGGAGTCTGACCCGGCACTTTTGCATCTGGCTGGATCCTGAGAGAGTGAGCATGAGCCTGCGGATCTCTCAGGGCCTAAACCTGGAAGTCATAGAACACTACTCCTGTCACATTTACTTATTGGCTAAAGCCTATGACAGGACAAGTCTGGATTCAAGGGGAGAAGAAATAGATTCTGTGGGAGACTGCTAAGAGACCTGCTGCCTGCATCCATTTTGTAAATTACCAGCCATTTTATGAGTTAAGTTCTGGTTTCCATATTTGGTCAATTTCCTGTAAATCACGTGATGTCGCTTGATATAGTCACATGCTATCGCCTGATGCTCTGACCTCCCTTGCGTGATATCTAGACCTCCCTCCGTTGCCTGGTTACCTGCTGACGTCAATCTCCACTCCGCGCTGTATATAAACCCGAGCTTTCTGCTCAATAAACGAGACTTGATCAGACTCGTGTCTTGTCTCTATTTCTTGTGTCTCTTGTCTCTTTATTCCACCCTCCCCGTCTAGGGTCTCCATTGACTACCCGAGGGTCGGGACAAGATTCCACATTTTGGGGGCTGGGGGACAGGGTCTTGCTATGCAATCCAGGCTGGCCTTGAATTTATAGTGTAGCCCTGGCTGGCCTTGGACTTGCAGTGATCGTCTTGCCTCAGCCTCCCAAGTGCTGGGGTTACAGATAAGACCATCACGTTCACCTCCTTTCCACATTTTTTGAGGAGTTTACAGCACATGTATTCAAGGATGAGAGGAATCACTGTAAAGATTTTAGAAACAATCTACAGAAATGATAAGGAAATAATGGGACAGGTTATAGCAGATGTGACAAAAATTGTGAGTGTTACTCAAATGATAGCTGTTTGCAGAATGCTGTATTTAACCTGACACCCAAATTTCACACTGGACAGTTGGGCAATTGACAATTTTTAGTACCTTGTACATACTAATCCCAGTGCTATGCACAAAGAGGGGTTTTTATTTTTTAATTAATTAATTATTTATTTATTTATAAAAAGCACAAAAACATATTAACAAACAGACACAAATTAGCATAAGAAATAGTACAATCAAAGCTGATTTGCAGACAAGGTGACATGGACTCAGCAATGGTTGTTGCTTTACCTATTGATATCTTCAAAGTGTATATACATGAACACAGATACAGACATACAAAATTGGTCAAACAATTAATCATCTCAACAACAGAAAAACACAAAAAACAAAAAACCAAAGACAAAAAAAATAAATAAAAACCAACAATAGCTGCTGCTTTGCATATCGATATCTTCGAAGTGTGTGCTCAGGATAACACATACAGATATACAAGATTGATCGAATAACCCGTCATCAATTATTCCTTAGCATTAATTGATATAATACACTAGTAGAACCATGTTAGCCCTCCTGCACATATGTATGTACATATATACATACATACATTTTTGCCTCTTTCTTTTCTCCTTTCCCTCGTCCCATCTGTTATTTGTTTTTGAACAGATTGCCTTCATGTCTCTTAGTTTATATTCCCACCCTCAGGTTCTTACACCAATGATACAATATGTTGTCTGCACATGTACCGCTGATTTATTTCACTTATGAGTATGGACTCCAGTTTTGACCATTTGCCTACAAAGTCCCCAAAACTGTCTTTCTTTATAGCTGAATAATATTCCATTATATAGAAATGCCGCAATTTTTTAATCCAGTCTTGTGTGGATGGACACTTGGGTTGCTTCCACATTTTAGCTATTACAAATTGCGCTGCTATAAACATGGGTGCACATATATCAGAATGATATTATGTTTTCAGATCTTCTGGGAAAATACCCAGAAGGGGAATAGCTGGTTTGAATGGAATCTCTAGACCTAGTTTGCTGAGAAATCTCCAAACGGCTCTCCACAGTGGTTGCACCAGTCTGCATTCCCACCAGCAGTGTAATAGAGTCCCTATTTCTCCACAGCCTCGCCAGCATCTGTTATTGGATGACTTTTTCATACTGGCCAGTCTTACTGGGGTGAGATGAAATCTCAATGTTGTTTTTATTTGCATTTCTCAAATGACTAAGGATGTGGAAC